>CM033746.1:34368804-34888928 GCA_019671005.1 Hibiscus mutabilis
GATTTGCCACTTTGATGTGCAATCCTCTTGAAGATGAATGGTTCAAGGCTGAAATCTTGATGAGATTTGGAGTATTCAAAACCTTGTTCTTCATGAATCTTCCGGCTTTCAAACTTGATTGAAATCTTTCTTGAACCACGGTGTAGCAAACTTCTTGTATCTTGGTTCTTTGGAGGAACTTGGATGAACTAAAAGTTTAATCTTGGATGCCATGGATGATCTTGGTTGTGAGTTTTGTAAAAACAAAGAAAAGAAAAGAAAAGAAACTAAAAAGTTGCAAGATAGAAAGTAGGAATAGGTTAAGGGTGATGGGTTTTATAGAAAAGATAGGTGGGTGGGATTAAGGGAAAAAAAAAAAAGGGTTTAGGGTGGGGTAGAAGTTGTCGACAAGGGTTTGTGGTTAGGGTGAATTGGAGGCTTTATATAAGCCTTAGATTCAGCCCATTAGTTTCCTTGTTAAAGATGTTTTCCTACTTGGATTAGAATTCCTCTTTATCTTGAACTTTTTTCCTACAATTCAAAGACAAATCAAATAAGGATTAAAATTAAAGATAAACTAATAAAAATAAATAAAGATGTGTAATAGGATTCTTAAACTTAAAGAAAAAAAATCTATCCTAAAAATTACTAATAATCGGAAATATATAAAAAATCAAAAAATAAAAAATAAAAAATCAAAAAAAATGAAATAAATAAATAATCAAAAAATAAAAATAAAAATAAATAAATAAAAATAAAAATATCAAAAGGAGAGCATGCTCATGCATCTCCTAAGTTGACCACTTCCTTGTTACGTTCCACATGGGCACCATTATAGTGCTTCAATCTTTGTCCATTAACTTTGAATTCATGGTTGTCGAGATGGACTTGATTATCACAACACCATGGGAGAATGGTTTGACGACTTGAATGGTCCCGACCATCTTGATTTCAGCTTTCCGGGAAAAGTTTTAGCCGAGAATTGAATAGGAGAACTAGTTGCCTGGCGTGAATTGCCGCGGCAATAGTTTCTTGTCATGCCATCGCTTTGTTTTCTCCTTGTAGATTCGTGCATTGTTATAGGCGAGTGCACGAAATTCTTCTATCTCGTTGAGGTCCAACAAACGCTTTTGTCCGGCACTTTCCCAATCCATGTTCACGGTCTTGATTGCCCAGTATGCCTTGTGTTCGATTTCCACCGGTAGATGGCATGTCTTGCCATAGACAAGTCGAAAGGGGGACATACCTAAGGGTGTTTTGAATGCAGTGCGATATGCCCACAGTGTGTCATCTAGTCTTAATGACCAATCCTTCCTTGAGGGATTTACAACTTTCTCTAGTATTCCCTTCAACTTCCGGTTGGAAATTTCTGCTTGCCCGTTGGTTTGTGGGTGATATGCCGTGGCGATCTTGTGTGATATGCTGAAGCGTTGCAACATCTTGGCAATTAGTATGTTGTCAAAATGCTTGCCTTCGTCTCTGATAATTACTCTTGGCATCCCAAACCGTGTAAATATGTTTTTCTGCAAGAATCGTTGCACGGTCTTGGAATCGTTGTTGGGAACTGCAGCTGCCTCCACCCATTTAGACACATAGTCGACGGCAAGTAAGATGTAGAGGTTGCCGAATGAAGATGGGAAAGGTCCCATAAAATCGATCCCCCACACATCGAACAATTCCACCTCGATGATGTTCTGGAGTGGCATCTCATGTCGTCTAGAGATATTGCCCGTCATCTGGCAACGATCACATTGCTTGTAAAAGTCTTGGGCATCTTTGTACAATGTTGGCCAATACAAACCGGATTGCAAAAGTTTGGCCGCGGTACGAGTTCCTCCAAAATGTCCTCCATAGGGTGAAGAATGGCATTGCCGGAGTACATTCTGTTGCTCTTCTTCAGGGACACATCGGCGTATAACCTGATCTGCACATTGTTTAAACAAAAGAGGCTCATCCCAAAAGTAATGCTTAGCATCATGGCGGAACCGCTTCTTCCCTAGGTGAGTAATGCCATAAGGTAAAATACCACAAACAAGGAAATTAACTAAATCCACATACCAGGGTATTGCCGAGGCATGTGCTGTCGTGGCGACTGCTCCCAAAATTGCCGAGGAGTGTGCGTCAAAGACTGCTGCGGCATCGAGGGTTGCCAAGGCGTGTGCATCCATGGTTGCCGAGGCGTCGAGGGTTGCCGAGGCGTCGAGGGTTGCTGAGGCATGCGCGTCCATGGTTGTCGAGGTAACTAAAATTTGTTCATCTGGGAATGCATCGCATATCTCTAGATCCGTGTCCTCCTCCCTGTTGTGTTCTAAACGTGATAAGTGATCGGCCACTTGATTTTCTGTTCCTTTCCTGTCCTTAATTTCAATATCAAATTCTTGTAAAAGTAATATCCAACGAATCAAACGAGGTTTAGCATTCTTTTTAGCAAATAAGTATTTGATTGCCGAATGGTCCGTATGAACAATTACCTTTGTACCAATCAAATAGGATCGAAACTTGTCAAATGCGAAAACTACAGCTAGTAACTCTTTCTCCGTTGTTGTGTAGTTCACTTGAGACTATTAAGAGTTTTACTAGCGTAGTATATCACATGGAAGGTCTTACCTGTGCGTTGGCCTAAGACTGCTCCTACCGCGAAATCACTTGCATCACACATGAGCTCAAAAGGTAGCATCCAATCTGGTGGAACGACAATGGGTGCTGAGGCAAGCTTTTTCTTTAGGGTTTCGAATGCTTGGGTGCAAGAATCATCAAAATCGAAGACTTTATCCTGTTCAAGCAGATTACACAAGGGTTTAGTGATTTTAGAAAAATTATGAATGAACCTCCTGTAAAAACCTGCATGTCCGAGAAAACTTTGAATTCCTTTAACTGAACTTGGTGGGGGTAATCTCTCGATCACGTCCACCTTGGCTTTGTCTACTTCAATTCCCTTGGATAAAATTTTGTGGCCGAGCACTATTCTTTCATCTACCATAAAATGGCATTTCTCCCAATTGAGGACTAAATCAGTTTCTTCACATCTTGCCAATACCCTCTCTAAATTGCCGAGACAGCTGTCGAAGTCATTACCAAAAACAGAAAAATCATCCATGAAGATCTCAAGGAAGTCTTCGACCATGTCTGAAAAGAGCGCCATCATGCATCTTTGGAAGGTTGCCGGGGCGTTACACAATCCGAACGGCATCCTTCGGAAGGCATAAGTACCGTATGGGCATGTGAAGGTTGTCTTTTCTTGATCTTCTAGTGCTATGGCAATTTGATTGTAACCTGAATAACCATCAAGAAAACAATAAAAGGGTTTACCTGCAAGACGGTCAAGCATTTGATCAATAAAGGGTAATGGGAAGTGATTTTTCCTAGTTGCTTTGTTTAGCTTTCGATAATCCATACAAACCCTCCAACCGGTCATAGTCTTGGTTGGAATGAGTTCATTATTTTCATTACTTACCACCGTTATACCTCCCTTTTTCGGTACACATTGTACCGGACTTACCCACGTACTATCAGAGATAGGGTATATAATGCCGGCGTTAAGCCACTTGATGATTTCTTTCATTACAACCCCTTTCATGGCATGATTCAGTCTCCTCTGGGCCTCAATTGAAGGTTTGTGATCATCTTCCAACAGAATCTTGTGCATGCACTTTGCAGGGGCTAATTCCCTTCAAGTCGGCAATTGTCCACCCTATTGCCTTTTTTGTACCTTCAACATCTTGATCAGCTTCTTTTCCCGCTTTCAGGCTGTAACTTAGAAGAAATAATTACAGGCAATGTATTATCGGTTCCTAAGTATGCATATTTTAGTTCTCTGGCAATTGTTTCAACTCAAGAATCGGTGGTTGTTCAATAGAGGGTTTTTCGAGTTTACCTTCCTCACCTGAGTAATCCAGTGGTTCAAAGTATGTACCTGGTCGATTTACTAGCCAATTTGCCTCTTCTTGTTGTTGTTCCTCATCGACCGGTTCTTCATACTCCTCAGGTTCCTCTTAATCGCAATGTAGTTCTTTGAGGCAACTAAATTCTCGTCCGGTTAAACTCTGTCGTGGCATGAAGAAGTTGGCATTCTTTGGATCATCGGCATGCCTTAGTGTTTGGAACACATTTAGTTTAACTTGCTGGTCATTCACCCTCATTGTGAGTTCTCCTTTTCAACATCGATCAAGGTTCTCCTGTTGCTAGGAATGGTCTCCCGAGAATGATGGGTGCATGTTCATCTACTTCACAATCCAAGACAATAAAGTCAGCGGGGAAAAATAAATTTATCAACTTTTACCAAGTATGTCCTCGATTTTTTCCCTCCGGATGCACATAGGATATGTCCGCTAGCTGTAGCATAATGTTGTAGGTCTTGCCTTCCCAATTCCTAGTTTCGGAAAACCGATTTAGGCATCAAGTTTATGCTAGCCCCAAGGTCGCATAATGCTTTTCTGACATAGTGGTTTCCAATGGAACAAGGTATTGTGAAACTTCTGGTATCCTTCAACTTGGGTGGCATACGATTGTGCAACATTGCCATGCATCCCTGTTTGCAATCAAGCTGTTTCAAACTCTCCTAGCCTTGTTCTCTTGGACACAATGTCTTTAAGAAACTTGGCATAGTTTGGCATTTGTTCAATTTCTTCCACCAATGGTAAGTTGATGTGGACTTGCTTTAGGATATCAAGGAACTTCTTGAATTGATACTCTTACTTTTGTCGCTTCAACCTTTGTGGGAATGGTGGTGGAAGTCGGATATCTTCGATCCTTTCATTGGTTTGAAACTTGATTGACGGTATTGCCGGGACAATTGGAGTTGCCGAGGCGTTATCAACTGGGGTTGTTGAGGCATGCTTTTCACAAGTTGACGAGGCGTCTTTATCGTCGGTTGCCGAGGCATGCTTATTGCCGGTTGCCACGGTAATTCCTGGTTCAGCATCTGAGGCTTTGCCACTAGGTTCGTCTTGATCTTTCTGTGGGGTTTTGTTTGACGAGCGGGTTTGAACCTCTCTAAGTTGTTGGCCACTTCTAGTGGTGATCGCCTTACATTGCTCATGGCCGGTTCCTCTTGCGACTTCAGTATCGTTAGGTAAACCTCCTTGCGGTCTAGTATTCAGATTTTGAGCAAACTGTCCGACTTGATTTTCCAATGATTTGATTGCCGCCTCTTAATTTTGCAATCTCATCTCGGTCCTGTTAATAAAAGCATCAGTTCTTTTTATGAAATTACTATTCTCAGCCATATAAGATTCAGTTTTCATCATAAAAGCATTGAGAGAATTTTCCAAAGAACTAGATGTCATCGGTTGTTGCTGTGGCAACTGTTGCCGTGGCATATTCTGCTGGAATCCCGATGCTTGTGCATTCTGATTGTTTTGGTTTAGAGCATTGTTGGGATTACTCCATGAAAAATTCGGGTGCTTCTTCCAAGCTGGATTGTATATATTAGACATCACATTGTTGTTCCGATTGTAATTCCCCACATAGAAGCTGGATTCCGGATTCTGCATACATTCAGAAGAATTATGGTTATCACCACATAACTCACAAAAAGAATCCATTACCTTGACTTCATGTGTGTTGTTTGGTTTTTGCATGTTCTGGACCATCTTGGTTAAAGTGGTCAATTGTGTCGTAATTGAATCTGATGATCCTAGTTCATGTATTGTGGCTTGGCGTCTAACTCCTCCTCTTCTAGTGGATAGGAATTGATAATCATTCTTGGCCAGCCTGTTTAAGATTTGCATTGCTTCTTCCGGCGACTTATCTAGGAGTATACCGTTTGTCGAGGCATCTAGCATCATCCTTGTTGGTGTATTCACGGCGTTGTAAAACATTGTTACTTTAGTCCACTCCAGGAATCCGTGTAGGGGGCATTTGTGTAGAAGTTCTCTATATCGCTCCCAAGCCTCGTACATGGATTCATCATCCGCTTTGCGAAAAAGAAGTAATGTCGTTCTGAAACTTATCAGTCAAATTTGTAGGATTAAATCTAGCAAGGAAATCATGACAAAGATCAGTCCAAGATGCTATGGATCCGGCAGGAATGCTATTCAACCATGTTTTCGCCCTATCCCTCAGTGAATAGGGGAATAATCTTAATCGTAAGACATCGGGGGTGACTCCGTGTATCTTGAACGAGTTACAAATCTCGAGGAAAGATTTCAGATGTTACCGTGCATCTTGATTCTTTGAGCCGCCAAATTGACCTATTGTGTTGATCATATTAAACATTACCGGTTTCAACTCAAAGTGGTCGGCTTCAATTTTAGGTGCGACAACTCCTGGGTTAAGTCCATCAGATCTTCTTCAAGATAGTCTCGAATAGTTCTGTTTCGTGCAAGAATAACTCCTCCTCCTGCTCGAACATCTTGATCCATATTGCTGTCTTGATTTGCCATTGCTTCTCTTATCCTTCGTCTAAGTCTTTGTAAGGTTCGTTCGATTTCTGGATCAAAGAGATATTCTGGTGAAGTCGGTCTCGCCCTGGTCATATACCAATGCAAAACCATAGTTTGTTAGCCCTTTGAATTTTAAACAAGAAAAGTAAAAAGAAAGTGCAAGAAAATAAAAACAAAGTCGCTATTGCCAATCCCCGGCAACGGCGCAAAAAACTTGTTGCGCGTAATAAGTGCTACGCAAATGTGCAAGTATACACGTCGCAAGTTATAGTATAAAAGATATCGTCTCCACAGGGATTGATGCCACTTCAAGAATCTAGTCTTTTGCACTGTAAAAAGTAAAAACACAAATAAAGGATTATAGGAGTTTAACTAATAATTAATCTAGAAAGCAATAAAGTAAATGAATAGATGAGATCAATGAGAGAGAGATAGGCCAGGTTATCATGAGTTGAGGTGTGATAGCCGATTGGATCGTTTTGGTAAAAGAGTGCACGGGCAACTCAGTTGCCGTGGCAACTTGCACAACGGGTTGCCTTGGCAACTAATCGATGGTTGCCTGGGCAACTAGTTGGGCAACTACTTGGGCGTCTGGGCAGCAACCTTCAAGGTTTGGCAGAGCGTTCTTCAATGGTTTCTTCTTATCCCTAAGTCGAAACTCTAGCTACTTGTGCATGCCTTGATAATACATCCCTGCGTGAATCAAGGGTGAACAACAACCAATCTTGCGCTCCTCTTAGCCGTTGAAATCCTTAACTTATTCCTAAACCAGATTAATCTTCACCATCAATAGATTGAATAAAGATTATATTCATTCATTTCTTGAATCTAACTCTCCCGATATTATATAAATAGATGAAATCACGAGATCATCTCCCAATTCACTCGCAAACAAGAATAAGAACCAAGAATGAATAAACATTGAAATAGAAAAGTGCAAACTCTTATTACCTAAACATAAACCAATAGTTTCTCACAACCACAAAACACAATAACCATAGCCAAGCAGATTTAGTTCATGGCTAGGTTCCAAAGAAACACAAGATAAACAATCCCTAGCATGAACCCAATCGAACAAGAAAGTAAAAGGATGAAGGAGGAGGCTTGTCGAAATCCTCCTTGCCCTAGATGCTTGTCGAAAATTCTCTCCTCTTGCCCTCCTTGGACTTGTCGAAATTCCCCTCTCTTGCTCTCTCTATGGATTGTCGAAATCTCCTTCATATTTATAGGGCTAGGCCAAAGTCCTTCTTTGAGGAGGAGTTTAAGTTGGAATTAAATTATCTTTAAAGAATATAATTCTTTATTATAATTGTATTCCTACTAGAACTTCTCCTATCTTCTTGGAATTTATTTCTTCTTTAATCTCTGCATGGCAATCAAATTCCTTTGGATTTGGGCTTTGCTCCACGTCATCTTGGGCTTGTTTAGTCATCCATTTCGACTACTATATCACCTTTGCTCTTGTCGACAATTGCCATGGCAACTGGCTCGGCGTCTCCTTCATGTATTGCCCTGGCAACTAGCTCGGCGTCTTCTTCATGCATTGCCCTCGCAACTAGCTCGGCATCTCCTTCATGCATTGCCCTAGCAACTAGCTCTAGCCTTGCTTTGGCAAGTGATCCTGCACATACACACAAAACACACCAAAGCAGCATCTTTTCCACAAAAACTACCAAGTTATGTAATCAAGCTCAATGATGGAAGGAGACATGGATTAATGCATGAATGGCTAATTATGCATTAATATGGGCCTAAGTCTAACAATAATATGAGTAAAAAGGGTAAGAAAAATAGTACTTTTGAACACTTATCAATAAGCATAGTAAAGAGAAGAAGGGTCGATCCACAGGCACTAAGGAGCTTCTGATATATGGAGGTTTTGACTTTAGCAATTAAGTAGAAAAGGTGGGGGCTTAATGTAGAAAGTAGATGTAAGCAGTAAAAGTGAGTTTGAAAACAGATTTGGTGAAAATGACGAAAGTAAACTTTGAAGAGAAAACTTGATACTTACTTTTCACTTTGATAAACCAATAATCCAAAGGCAATCTTTGGAATTCAATTTTTACTTAGACAAGCCACAACTATCGTTGCTAGCACCAATGTATTTTAAGTGTTAGAAAAGCCCGACTCATATTATGTTGTCTCAATGAGAATCAAATTCGATCTTAATTTCCCTTCGAATTCGTCGTTAAGTGTGTTCATAGGAAGTTGAATATGCTATAAGTCAATCCTTCCTCCCAACTTTAAATCAGAACAACATTCAGATCAACACGCGCTTTTTGAAATGAAAATGTAAAGATTAAAAAAAAGGTTAAGTTTTTAGAAGACTGAAAATGTTATCCGAAAATATTAAGTACTTTTCAATTCTCACAAAATAAATTGAGTTGATGCTTAAGTCTTTGGCTAATTGGAAAATTAGCCAATCATGATTATGGTAAAATCAATACTCAGCATTTTAAAAGAAAATAAATGAAAATTTAAAAATAAAAACGTAAAGAAAAAGAGAATTTTATAGAACTTAGAAAGCAAGAACAAAACTAAGAATGAGATATGTTTCTAGCTTACCCCGAGGGGTGTTTATAGTTATCTAAAACCCTAAAAATAACCTAGAAATGATAAAAGAAAATTCTTGAAAATATTTAAATTAAATCCTAAAAATAAAAGATAATTTCTAATTTAAAATGAAGGTGATCCTGGTCGTCCGTCCTTGCTGACTAGACCTTCTAGAAGCTGCTGACTAGGCCTTCTAGAAGCTGCTAACTGGATGTCATGTCAGACGCTTTATGCTTAAAGTTATGCCCACTAGTCAAACCTTGATTCCAGAAAATAAAACTACAGAATTTTGCTCTTTTAAGTGCAATCTTCATAATCGAAATCCTGCATAGAAAACGCACAAAAACATTCAAATCAGCAACATGAACTAATCATTTAAGACATAATTAAAGATAAAAGGTTGTTCGAGTGGCATTGGTGTATATTCACTTGGCAAATGGTAAATGCGTAGGGAAATATGTACCAATCAGGTATTGTTCGAGACTTGTATGAATATGTTATTACTGATGTATTCACTTGTATGTCTTGTAGCACAGGTAATACAATGAAAGGTGATAAGTGTTCAAAAATACTATTTTTCTTACCCTTTTTACTCATATTATTGTTAGACTTAGGCTCATATTAGTTACATAATTAGTCATTCATGCATTAATCCATGTTTCCTTCCATCGTTGAGCTTGACTGCATAACTTGTCTATTTTTGTGGGAAAAGATGATGCTTTGGTGTGTTTTGTGTGTATGTGCAGAATCACTGGCCAAAGCAAGGCTAGAGCTAGTTGCCAGGGCAATGCATGAAGAAGATGTCGAGCTAGTTGCCAGGGCAATGCATGAAGGAGACGCCGAGCCAATTGCCAGGGCAATTGTCGACAAAGAATAAGGTGATATGGTAGTCGAAATTGATGACTAGACAAGCCCAAGATGACGTGGAGCAAAGCTAAATCCCAAAGGAGTTTGATTTCCATGAAGAGGTTAAAGAAGAATTAAATTCCAAGAAGATAGGAGAAGTTCTAGAAGGAATATAATTATAATAAAAAATTATATTCTTTAAAGATAATTTAATTCCAACTTAACGTCCTCCTCAAAGGAGGACTTTGACCTAGCCCTATAAATAGATCACCAAGCCATCAACTCCAAGGGGGAGAGAGGAGAGAATTTTCGACAACATCAAGGGCAATGAGGATTTCGACAAAGCTTCATCCATTCTTCATCTTTTTCTTTCTTGTTGAATTAGGTTCATGCTAGGGATTCTTTATCTTGTGTTTCTTTGGAACCTAGCCATGAACTAAATCTATTTGGCTAAGGTTATTGTGTCTTGTGGTTGTGAGAAACAATTGGATTTTGTTTAGGTAATAAGAGTTTGCACTTTTCTATTCAAGGTTTATTCATTCTTGGTTCTTTTTCTTGTTTGTGAGTAAATTGGGAGAGGATCTCGTAACTTCATATATTTATCTAATATCAGGAAAGCTAGATTCAAGAAACGAATGAATATGGTCTTTATTCAATCTATAGATGGTGAAGATTAATTAGGCTTAGAAATAAGTTAAGGATTTCAACGGCTAAGAGGAGCGCAAGATTGGTTGTTGTTCACCCTTGATTCACGCATGGATGTATTATCAAGGCATGCACAAGTAGCTAGAGTTTCGACTTAGGGATAAGAAGAAACCATTGAAGAACGCTCTATCAAACCTTGAAGGTTGCTGCCCAGACGCCCAAGTAGTTGCCCAACTAGTCTCCCGGGCAACCATTGATTAGTTGCCAAGGCAACCCCGTTGTGCAAGTTGCCACGGTAACTGAGTTGCCCTTGCTCTCTTTTATCAAGATGATCCAATCGGCTATCACACCTCAACTCACGATAACCTGGCCTATCTCTCTCATTTGATCTCATCTATTCTTTTACTTATTTGCTTTCTAGATTAGTTATTAGTTAAAACTCATATAATCTTCTATTTGTGTTTTTACTTTTATAGTGCAAGAGATTAGATTCTTGAAGTGGAACCAATCCCTATGGAGACGATATTTTTTATACTATAACTTGTGGCGTGTACACTTACACAATTGCGGAGCGCTTATTACGCGCAACAAGTTTTTGGCGCCATTGCCGGGGATTGGCAATAGCGACTTTGCTTTTATTTTCTTGCACTTTCTTTTTACTCTTCTTGTTTAAGATTCAAAGGGCTAACAAACTTTTGTTTTGCATTGGTATATGACCAGGGTGAGACCGATTACACAAGAATATCCCTTTGATCTAGAAATTGAACGAACCTTACAAAGACTTAGACGAAGGTTAAGAGTAGCAATGGCTAATCAAGACGACAATATGAATCAAGATGTTCCAGTAGGAGGATGAGTGATTCTTGTACGAAACAGAACTATCCGAGACTATCTTGAAGAAGATCTTGATGGACATAATCCATGAGTTGTCGCACCTGAAATTGAAGCCAACCACTTTGAGTTGAAACCGGTGATGTTTAATATGATCAACACAATTGGTCAATTTGGCGGCTCAGCAACTGAAGATGCACAACAACATCTTAAATCTTTCCTCGAGATTTGCAACTCCTTCAAAATACACGGAATCACCCTCGATGTTCTACGATTAAGATTATTCCCCTATTCACTGAGGGATAGGGCGAAAGCATGGTTGAATAGCATTCCTGCCGGATCAATAGGATCTTGGACCGATCTTTGTCGTAATTTCCTTGCTCGGTTTAATCCTACAAATTTGACCGATAAGCTTCGTAACGACATTACTTCTTTTCTGCAGGCAGATGATGAACCCATGTACAAGGCTTAGGAGCGATATAGAGAACTTCTACACAAATGCCCCCTACACGAATTCCTAGTGTGGACACAAGTAACGATGTTTTACAACGCCGTGAATACACCAACAAGGATGATGCTAGATGCCTCGGCAAACGACATACTGCTAGATAAGTTACCGGAGGAAGCAATGTAAATTCTAAACAGGCTTGCCAAGAATGATTATCAATTCCCCTCTACTAGAAGAGGAGGAGTTAGACGCCAAGCCACAATACATGAACTAGGACTATCAGACTCAATTTTGGCACAATTGGTCACTTTAACCAAGATGGTCCAGAACATGCAGAAACCAAACAACACACATGAGGTTAAGGTAATGGATTCATTTTGTGAATTATGTGGTGGTAACCATGATTCTTCTGAATGTATGCAGAATCCAGAATCCAACTTCTATGTGGGGAATTACAACCAGAACAACAATGTAATGTCCAATACATACAATCCAACTTGGAAGAAGCACCCGAATTTTTCATGGAGTAATCCCAACAATGCTCTAAACCAGAACAATTAGAATGCACAAGTATCGGGATTCCAGCAGAATATGCCACGGCAACAGTTGCCGCAGCAACAACCGACAACATCTAGTTCTTTGGAAAATTCTCTCAATGCTTTTATGTTAAAAACTGAATCTTATATGGCTGAGAATAGTAACTTCATAAAAAGAACTGATGCTTTTATTAACAGGACCGAGATGAGATTGCAAAACCAAGAGGCGGCAATCAAATCATTGGAAAATCAAGTCGGACAATTTTCTCAAAACCTGAATACTAGACCGCAAGGAGGTTTACCTAGTGATACTGAAGTCGCAAGAGGAACTGGCCATGAGCAATGTAAGGCGATCACCACTAGAAGTGGCCAACAACTTAAAGAGGCTCAAGCCCGCTCATTAAACAAAACTCCATAAAAAGATCAAGACGAACCCAGCGGCAAAGCCTCGGATGCTAAACCAGGAATTGTCGCGGCAACCGGCAATAAGCATGCCTCGGCAACTAGTGATAAGGATGCCTCGGCAACTTGCGATAAGCATGCCTCGGCAACCCCAGTTGACAATGCCTCGGCAACTCCAGTTGTCCCGGCAATACCGTCAATCAGGTTTCAATCCAATGAAAGGATCGAAGATATCCGACTTCCACCACCATTCCCACAAAGGTTGAAGCGACAAAAGCAAGAATATCAATTCAAGAAGTTTCTTGATATCCTAAAGCAAGTCCACATCAACTTTCTATTGGTGGAAGCAATTGAACAAATGCCAAACTATGCCATGTTTCTTAAAGACATTGTGTCCAAGAGAACAAGGCTATGAGAGTTTGAAACAGTTGCCGCAACAGAGGGATGCATGGCCATGTTGCACAATCGTATGCCACCCAAGTTGAAGGATCTTGGAAGTTTCACAATACTCTGTTCCATTGGAAACTACTATGTCGGGAAAGCATTATGCGACCTTGGGGCCATCATAAACTTGATGCCTAAATCGGTTTTCCAGAAACTAGGAATCGGGAAGGCAAGACCTGCAACAGTTATGCTATAGCTAGCCGACATATCCTATGTGCATCCAGAGGGAAAAATCGAAGACATACTGGTAAAAGTTGATAAATTTATTTTTCCCCTTGACTTTATTGTTTTGGATTGTGAAGCAGATGAGCATGCACCTATCATTCTCGGGAGACCATTCCTAGCAACAGGGAGAACCTTGATCGATGTTGAAAAGAGAGAACTCACAATGAGGGTGAATGACCAGCAAGTTAAACAAAATGTGTTCCAAACACTAAGGCATGCCGATGATCCAGAAGAATGCCAACTTCTTCATGCCACGGCAGAGTTTAACTTCGACGAGGAATTTAGTTGCCTCGGCAACTACATTGCCGATCAAGAGGAACCTGAGGAGTATGAAGAACCGGTCGATGATGAACAACAAGAAGAGGCAAATTGGCTAGTCAATCGACCAGGTACATACTTTGAACCACTGGATTACTCGGGTAATGAAGGTAAGCTCGAAAAGCCCTCTATTGAACAACCACCGATTCTTGAGTTGAAACAGTTGCCAGAGCAACTAAAATATGCATACTTAGGAACCGATAATACATTGCCTGTAATTATTTCTTCTAAGTTACAGCATGAGCAGGAAAAGAAGCTGATCAAAATGTTGATGCTACATAAGAATGCAATAGGGTGGACAATTTCCAACTTGAAGGGAATTAGCCCGGTAGTATGCATGCACAAGATTTTGTAGGAAGATGATCACAAGCCTTCAATTGAGGCCCAGAAGAGACTGAATCATGCCATGAAAAGGGTTGTAATGAAAGAAATCATCAAGTGGCTTGACGCCGGCATTATATACCCTATCTCTAATAGTACATGGGTAAGTCTGGTACAATGTATACCGAAAAATGGAGGTATAACGGTGGTAAGTAATGAAAACAATGAACTCATTCCAACCAGGACTGTGACCGGTTGGAGGGTTTGTATGGATTATCGAAAGCTAAACAAAGCCACTAGGAAAGATCACTTCCCATTACCCTTTATTGATCAAATGCTTGATCGTCTTGCAGGTAAACCCTTTTATTGTTTTCTTGATGGTTATTCAAGTTACAATCAAATTGCCATAGCACTAGAAGATCAAGAAAAGACAACCTTCACATGCCCATACGGTACTTATGCTTTCCGAATGATGCTGTTCAAATTGTGTAACGCCCTAGTAACCTTCCAAATATGCATGACGGCACTCTTTTCAGACATGGTCGAAGACTTCCTTGAGATCTTCATGGATGATTTTTCTATTTTTGGTAATAACTTCGACAGCTGCTTCGGCAATTTAGAGAAGGTGCTGGCAAGATGTGAAGAAATTGATTTAGTCCTCAATTGGGAGAAGTGTCATTTTATGGTAGATGAAGGAATAGTGCTCAGCCACAAGATTTCATCCAAGGGAATTGAAGTAGACAAAGCCAAAGTGGACGTGATCGAGAGATTAACCCCACCAAGTTCGGTTAAAGGAATTCGAAGCTTTCTTGGACATGCAGGTTTTTACAGGAGGTTCATTCATAATTTTTCTAAAATCACTAAACCCTTGTGCAATTTGCTTGAACAGGATAAAGTCTTCGATTTTGATGATTCTTACACCCAAGCATTCGAAACCCTAAAGGAAAAGCTTACCTCGGCACCCATTGTCGTTCCACCAGATTGGACGCTACCTTTTGAGCTCATGTGTGATGCAAGTGATTTTGTGGTAGGAGCAGTCCTAGGCCAACGCACAGGTAAGATCTTCCATGTGATATACTACGCTAGAAAAACTCTTAATAGTGTTCAAGTGAATTACACAACAACAGAGAAAAAGTTACTAGCTGTAGTTTTCACATTTGACAAGTTTCGATCCTATTTGATTGGTACAAAGGTAATTGTTCATACGGACCATTCGACAATCAAATATCTATTTGCTAAACAGGATGCCAAACCTCATTTGATTCGTTGGATATTACTTTTAAAAGAATTTGATATTGAAATTAAGGACATAAAATGAATAGAAAATCAAGTGGCCGATCACTTTTCACGTTTAGAACACAATAGGGAGGAGGACGCGGATCTAGAGATATGCGATGCATTCTCGAATGAGTAACCTTTAGTTGCCTCGGCAACCATGGATGTGCACGCCTCAGTAACCCTTGAAGCGTATGCCTCGGTAACCCTCGATGCCTCGGTAACCATGGACGCGCACGCCTCGACAACTCTCAACGCCGCAGCAGCCCTTGACGCGCACACCTCGGCAACCATGGATGTGCATGCCTCAATAACCCTCGACGCTTCGACAGCCCTTGACGTGCATGCCTCAGCAATTTTGGGAGCAGTCACCACGGTAGCACATGCCTCGACAATACCCTGGTACACGGATTTAGTTAATTTCCTTGTTTGTGGTATTTTAACTTATGGTCTTACTCACCAAGGGAAGAAGCGGTTCCGCCATGATGCTAAGCATTACTTTTGGGACGAGCCTCTTTTGTTTAAACAATGTGCAGATCAGGTTATATGCCGACGTGTCCCTGAAGAGGAGCAGCAGAATGTACTCCGACAATGCCATTCTTCACCCTATGGAGGACATTTTGGAGGAACTCGTACCACGGCCAAAGTTTTGCAATCCGGTTTGTATTGGCCAACATTGTACAAAGATGCCCAAGACTTTTACAAGCAATGTGATCGTTACCAGAGGACGGGCAGTATCTCTAGACGACATGAGATGCCGTTCCAAAACATCATCGAGGTGGAATTGTTCAATGTAGGGAGATCGATTTTATGAGACCTTTCCCATCTTCATTCGGCAACTTCTGCATTCTACTTGTCGTCGACTACGTGTCTAAATGGGTTGAGGCAGCTGCAGTTCTCAACAACGATTCCAAAACCGTGCAACGATTCTTGCAGAAAAATATATTTACACAGTTTGGGATGTTGAGAGCAATTATCAGTGACGAAGGCAAGCATTTTGACAACAGACTTATTGCCAAGATGTTGCAACGCTTTGGCGTATCACACAAGATTGTCACGGCATATCACCCACAAACCAACTAGCAAGCAGAAATTTCCAACCGGGAATTGAAGAGTATACTCGAAAAAGTTGTAAGTCCCTCTAGGAAGGATTGGTCATTAAGACTAGATGACGCACTTTGGGCATATCGCACTGCATTCAAAACACCCTTAGGTATGTCCTTTTTCTGACTTGTCTATGGCAAAACATGCCATCTACCAGTGGAAATCGAACACAAGGCATATTGGGCAATCAAGACCATGAATATGGATTGGGAAAGTGCCGGACAAAAGCGTTTGTTGGAACTCAACGAGATAGAAGAATTCCGTGCACTCGCCTATAACAATGCACAAATCTACAAGGAGAAAACAAAGCAATGGCATGACAAGAAACTATTGCCGCTGCAATTCACGCCAGGGCAACTAGTTCTCTTATTCAATTCTCGGCTAAAACTTTTCCCGGGAAAGCTGAAATCAAGATGGTCGGGACCATTCGAAGTTGTCAAACCATTCTCCCATGGTGTCGTGATAATCAAGTCCATCACTGACAAACATGAATTCAAAGTTAATGGACGAAGATTAAAGCACTACAATGGTGCCCATGTGGAACGTAACAAAGAAGTGGTAAACTTAGGAGATGCATGAGCATGCTCTCCTTTCGATATTTTATTTTTATTTTTATTATTTTCGATTATTTTTATTATTTTATTATTATTTTTATTTTCAAACTAATTATTTTTTTATTTTCGATTATTATTATATTTTTAGGATATATTTATTTTCTTTTTTATCTTTTTAAGTTTAAGAATCTCTTTACACATATTTATTTATTTTCTTTTATTAGTTTATCTTTAATTTTAATCCTTATTTGATTTGTTTTTGAATTGTAGGAAAAGAGTTCAAGATAAAGAGGAATTTTGATCCAAGAAGGAAAACATCTTCAACAAGGAAATTAATGGGTTGAATCTAAGGCTTATATAAAATCTCCAACTTACCCTAATTAAACCCCCTTGCCGTCACCCTTCCCCTAAACCGAAACCCTATTTATTCTCTATCCAAAATTAATCTCACCCACCATATTTACTACCTATCTTTTCTAGATAACTCATCACCCTTAACTTCCAAGAAACCTATTCCTACTTTTCATCATGCAACTCTTTAGTTTCTTTTATTTTATTTTCTTTGTTTTTACAAAACTCACAACCAAGATCATCCATGGCATCCAAAATTAAATTTTTGGTTCATCCAAGTTCCTCTAAAGAACAAAGATACAAGAAGTTTGCTACACCGGTGGTTCAAAAAAGATTTCACTCCAAGTTTGAAAGCCGGAAGATTTATGAAGAACAAGGCTTTGAATACTCCAACTCTCATCAAGATTTCGGCCTTGAACCATTCATCTTCGAGAGGATTGCACATCAAAAGTGGTAAATCTTTTGCCATCAATCAGAACCTGGCAACATCTCATGGGTAAGAGAATTCTATGCTCACTCACCTAACCCGGATAATCCTTATGTTTTTGTTCGTGACAAGGCCATACTCATAAGTCCCGAAAACATCAACACATTTTATGGGCTCTACATTAAGAAGGACGAGCATCCAGCCTTTGTTGATCAAATCACGCCCGAACAACTCGACAATGTGCTTTAAGAACTCACTCAACGGGGAACTCATTGGAACGACGGTAAATACAAGGGCACGGTAAATCTCCTTCGGCTTAAACTCGAGGCAAAACTATGGAATAAGTTTGTTAAAACTTCTTTAATGCCCACCACACACAATACTACCGTTGATATACCACGTCTTTTGCTCATACATTTTATTTTGCATAATCGCATCATTAACATTGGAAAAATTATTTGTGATGAGATTTTTGTATGTAGCTCAAAAGATAAGGGTTTTATTTCCTTCCCTTGCTTAATTTCTAAACTTTGCAAGGAGATACATGTCCCAAGTGAGTCCACCGATGAAAAGGCCCTACCAAAGTCCGGTTGGAATCAAGCACAAATCCGAAAGCTAATGGTAGAGGCACCGAAAAAATCCTCAAGGCCTCCAATTGCCGCGACAACTCCTACCGCCCTGGAAATCCCTAATGCCCAAGCACCTAACGCCCGAGCAACTCGGCCATCAACCTCGGGACACTTTGAAGCACTCTTGCAACCATTGGCGAGCCACCTAAGGTAAATTGAAGACCATCAACTAATGTTCATGCGGTACATGAAGAAGCACAACAATGCCATCACCCAAGTCATCCTAGAAAAGTACCCGGACAGCCACGTGCCGTTCCTAATTTTTTCTGCCGAGATCCTTGCCATGGCAACCAATGAAGCAGTCACCATGGCAACCGCAACAGATAATGCCACGACAACCAACCCTAAAGATTCCACGACAACCAAAGCTAAAGACATCATGGCAACCACTGCAAAAGCCAAAGGTAAAACACCTATGCCCGAATCAACTCGTACGAAATCATTGTCTGATTTTTCAGATTCGGACGAGTCCTTCATTGCACCAACAAAGACCGAACCAATTGAATCCTCCAAGCAAAAAGCCAATGACATTGATGAAGAGGACGATGAGGACAACCCCGTACGAGGATCGATTCAACCATCAGCAACAAGGAAACAACCATCGCGTTCAAACAAGAGAATCAAGACACCGACCAAAAGGAAACTAATCATCCACGATGACGAACTCTCGGAGTAAATCCTCGTTTGCATTTTATTTTTCTTTATTTTTATTTCTCTTTAATGCATGCATTGAGGGCAATGCCTCACTCGAGTTTGGGGGGATTGTTATTAGTAGTTACCGTGTTTAGTTGCATTCATCTTAAGTATTGCATTTATGATACATAAATTGCTTGTCATGCCTTTAGTTGGAACAAGAATTGCCTAGATTTGATGAATATCCGATGATGACTTTGCCAATGCACTTAATTGATAGAATTTTTATTCTAGGATAACCATGGGAACACTTAGAATTTTACTATGATGCTAAATTTGATGAAGTACTGTTGTGGTTTGATTGATTTAAGGAATTCTAGTGAACTTAGGTTGATAGTTAAAAAATTGGGAGATTAGAATAAAAATTGGATGAATGCTAGAGGTGGCCGAAATTGGCTCTAGCATGTGCTAAAAAATTGATCGCTAGAGGTGCCCAAAACCGGCTCTAGTCGAATAAATTAATTAACTTAAGAAAACTAAAAACAAAACACTAGAGGTGCCCGAAACCGACTCTAGTTAAAACATGTTAAAAAGAACCCAATGAAGTAATTTGAAAACCTCTTGTTTGCATAGAATCCAAAAAATCAACTTGCACACAACTCCGCACACACTCACAAGCATTATAGTTTGATTCTGAGTAACTCTTAAGTTTTTCAAAAAATGAAAAGCCAATCATACTTTGTGCCCCGGTTCTGAGAATTGAAATCAAGTTCAAAGCTAAGTTTGTGAAAATTGAAGTCTTGGCAGGTAATTATTAGTTTGCATTGCTTGAGGACAAGCAATAGTTTGAGTTTGGGAGTGTGATAAGTGTTCAAAAGTACTATTTTTCTTACCCTTTTTACTCATATTATTGTTAGACTTAGGCTCATATTAGTTACATAATTAGTTATTCATGCATTAATCCATGTTTCCTTCCATCGTTGAGCTTGACTGCATAACTTGGTTGTTTTGTGGGAAAAGATGATGTTTTGGTGTGTTTTGTGTGTATGTGCAGAATCACTGGCCAAAGCAAGGCTAGAGCTAGTTCCCAGGGCAATGCATGAAGGAGATGTCGAGTTAGTTGCCAGGGCAATGCATGAAGGAGACGCCGAGCTAGTTGCCAGAGCAATTGTATACAAAGAATAAGGTGATATAGTAGTCGAAATTGATGACTAGACAAGCCCAGGATGACGTCGAGCAAAGCTAAATCCCAAAGGAGTTTGATTTCTATGAAGAGGTTAAAGAAGATTTAAATTCCAAGAAGATAGGAGAAGTTCTAGAAGGAATATAATTATAATAAAGAATTATATTCTTTAAAGATAATTTAATTCCAACTTAACTTCCTCCTCAGAGGAGGACTTTGACCTAGCCCTATAAATAGATCACCAAGCCGTCAACTCCAAGGGGGAGAGAGAAGAGAATTCTCGACAACATCAAGGGCAAGGAGGATTTCAACAAAGCATCATCCATTCTTCATCTTTTTCTTTCTTGTTCAATTAGGTTCATGCTAAGGATTATTTATCTTGTGTTTCTTTGGAACCTAGCCATGAACTAAATCTATTTGGCTAAGGTTATTGTGTCTTGTGGTTGTGAGAAACAATTGGATTTTGTTTAGGTAATAAGAGTTTGCACTTTTCTATTCAAGGTTTATTCATTCTTGGTTCTTATTCTTGTTTGTGAGTGAATTGAGAGATGTTCTCGTAACTTCATCTATTTATCTAATATCGGGAGAGTTAGATTTAAGAAACGAATGAATATGGTCTTTATTCAATCTATTGATGGTGAAGATTAATCCGGCTTAGGAATAAGTTAAGGATTTCAACGGCTAAGAGGAGCACAAGATTGGTTGTTGTTCACCCTTGATTCACGTAGGGATGTATTATCAAGGCATGCACAAGTAGCTAGAGTTTTGACTTAGGGATAAGAAGAAACCATTGAAGAACGCTCTGCCAAACCTTGAAGGTTGCTGCCCAGACGCCCAAGTAGTTGCCCAACTAGTCGCCCATGCAACCATCGATTAGTTGCCAAGGCAATCCCATTGTGCAAGTTGCCACGGCAACTGAGTTGCCCTTGCACTCTTTTACCAAGACAATACAATCGGCTATCACACCTCAACTCACGATAACCTGGCCTATCTCTCTCATTTGATCTCATCTATTCTTTTACTTATTTGCTTTCTAGATTAGTTATTAGTTAAAACTCATATAATCTTCTATTTGTGTTTTTACTTTTTATAGTGCAAGAGATTAGATTCTTGAAGTGGCACCAATCCCTGTAGAGACGATATCTTTTATACTATAACTTACGACGTGTACACTTGCACAATTACGGAGCACTTATTACGCTCAACAAAAGGCAAAGAGACAAAGTACATTTATATATCATGGTGGCAACTACAAATCATTTCACATCATTGAGGAACTAATTGCAATGTGAACCTGTACTTGCCCACTTGGATAGTGGCTAGATAGTGACACATTCTATCCTTTAAAGGTCTTACTATAAGGTGGGACATGTTTGGCAAATGTGCTTATTGCTGAGGAGCAAGCCATTATATGGCGAGTCATAGTTCACTTGCATATAACCAAGTATGTTACTTTGTGTTTTATAGTTCTGTTGCCAGATCCTGTTGCGCAGAGACACTATAAGGTACATGTTCGAGTGGGTCAATAGTTCGTTACTTGTCTTTTACTTAAGCCACAATCAGAGTAAAAGTGTGGGAACATGGATCTAGCACTAGATATTAAAAGAGCAAAATTGGGTCATAATGAGTTCATGATCGGTGTAGATGGTCATGCATGTGCAACATGGTCATAAAGAAATCAAAAGAACCCAGGATCGATGCTTGAATTATTCGCTTGAATGTTCAGATGATGGAACTAGAGAAGCGTATTAAGTCAAGTAAAGATCGAAGATGAGCTACCACAGATGTTCATATCAACTCATCAAGTGATGAAGAACTGGTGTCAACATCGATGAGGACATCGATAGATGAAGTGGGGGAGAATGTTAGAACCATCCCTTCTTGGACTATATAGATAAGGGCATCGATAGAGAAAATGCTGGAGAATGTCAAAACCATATCTTATTGGACTACATTGATGAGGACATCGATAAGAGGAAGTGTGGGAGAATGTCAAGACTGTCACTTATTATATTGTGATCCTGCCTTGACAAGCTCGTTCGGGGCCAAGCAAAGATAGGCCGAGCGATGATATGAGCAATCCCTAAGGAGTTACCAAGTTAAGGATGCAAGTCGAGATGCTTTGGAATGCAAATAAGGCCCTGTCCATGAACTTTCCTAGTTTGGGACGAAGTAATGTCTACTCGCGTCAAACTTGGTAAGTTTATTTAGCTCTTTAGGGGGAAGCGAACTGGTGTCGGGTCTCCACCATCCTCCTCGCCATGTGCTACCAGCCGAGCTACCTAGGCCAGGGCAATAGGGGCGCCCGCCCAGGGCCGATACCCAAAAAAATTAAAAGTATAGTTATTAAATTTTACGGGTGGAGAAAAAAATTCAGTGATGAACATATATATGGCTGGATAAGTTTCGAGGCCCCAATAACAAGTATTAAAAAATTAAATCGTAAAAGTATGCCCATATTAATAAATATTGAGGGAAAATCGGGCCCCTAATAATAAGTATTAGAAATAATTCAATTTTTAAGAGTATGCTCATAATAAGAAATATTAAAATTAATTTTTTTAATACTTATTATTAGGGGACCTATTTTTTCCCACTATTTATTATTATGAGCATACTCTTAAAATTTATTTTTTTTAATACTTGTTATTATAGACGTACTCTTAAAATTTATTTTTTTCAATACTTAATATTATAGACATGTACTTAAATTGGGGTATGTAACTTCAACAGAGATCGTTATATAGCGGTAGAGACACCATCCAAAAAACATAATTCCTGCAACCGTTATGTCCACAATAATATATGTCATTAAAATTTTTCACAACTGCGATACCCGTATTGATAGAAATAACATTCGTTATGTCTGCAACCATGATAAATGCAACATAACCGAATATACGATCGCAACCGTAATTTAAATCCCTAATTTAGGGCCCAACTTTTAGGTTCGCCCTAGGGTCACTAAAATCTCAGAAACGACCCTATTTATTCAAAAATGAAAGATATAGTTTTAGGATAAAATTAAAATATTTAAATATTTAAAGATTAATTTAAAATAAAAATCGTAGTTTAGAAATATGTGATGCAATTAACTTATTCTTTTAGAGTAAGGGCCTATTTTTTGTTGCTTCTATCAACCCAAACACACTTTTTTAAGCAAAAACAATGGCAAACAATGCGACTTTTGCTGAAAATCTAGTTTACAAACGTGATTTTAGCCCTCTAAACGAACGTTCACGGAAGCTGGATTTTCCAACTTTTTAGAACCATCGTTTGACCCTTCAAAGCTGGTTTTCAACCTCAATGGCAAACTCAGCCTAAACATTGAATATCATACAAACCGAGACATATCTCACCTTTGGTTTATGAATAAATAGTTATTCAAAATTTCCAATGCAAAAACTAATTGTGTAACCATAGACCACAACTAAATAAAGATGCGAGTTACCAATATTCAATTAGCCTAGTGGAATCAGGCACTAATTTTTTAAACAAAGTCAAAATTTGAATATTAATATTGTAAATAAAAAATATTAGATTACGAGGATCACTCCATAGTGAACCTTTTTAACTCTGCAAGTGCACTCAAACCGAAATCCGAAACTTTAAGATCACCATTTTCATCAAGCAGCAAGTTTTCAGGCTTCAAATCGCGGTGATATACGCCTCGGCCGTCGCAGAAATCGACTGCGGTGATCAGTTGTTGGAAATACTTCCTTGCAATGTCTTCTCTCAACCTTAGCAAAGTTCCCTTGCCCCAACAATCATCCAAGTTCATACTTTTTCATCAACATTTTCCCCTTTCCATTCCAAAACAACCCTATCACACTCCAATATACTATTATCTGCTGCAGCAATTATACTGTACAATTCAACCGTATTCGACAAAGTCACGCATTAACACGGTGCAGATTTTAGTTTCGGTTCGATTAAGAATTTTGAGACGGAACATGAATCGGGTATCTGTTGTTGAGCAACCATGCTAGTGGAGAATGTATATGGATATGATTCAACAGGTCGACGAGGAGAATACTTCGTAAGTTGAATGGCAGTGTTTCACAAATGGAAAGTTTGATTCCTATTCTCCTGCTGATTTCACCTAGACCAGTGTTTGATTCAATCTCTTTTGTGCATACATGATTACTAATTATATAACACATTTACAGGAGAGATTTCATAACAAATATCCAAAGATGCCAACCACATTCTGAAAAAGAAAAGAAAACTTAACCTCAATCCAACACAAACCAATGAAGCGAACTGAATAGAACATGTTACTACTATATGACAACAGAATTACCACTATTCAATAGAGCACAATGTATCCAAATTGTATCACATTGTGTTTAAAGCTTGTGGTTTCTTCTTGTTTTGCTTTTGCAGAAGAGAGATGTGGATGAAACCAAACTTTCTTCTCTGGTTCAAATACTGCTTCTGGTGATCTTTTTGATCAGGTTTCGGAGAAAATGCCAGATGGTGATGATCTTCCCTTAGCTCATGAAGCATTTGGCTCAAAGCTACATTTTGCCTTTCAGTAGGAGCTTTAGCGGGAACTTGTTTCCTGCTGAGGATATCCGCCATTGAAACCGGTGGCATTGACACGGGATTTTGTTCATCATCCATTGTTGAGTTTTGCTTGTTCAGGTCATGTAACGGAGATCGAGTAATATGCTGATTCTGGTGCTGATACTGATGAGGATGAGGATGAGGGAGGTGGAAATTGTTGATCTTGGGAGCATTGTAAACAACATGTTTCCTCTTTTCTTGATCAGGAATCCATCTCCTGAGAGCCTCTTCGGCATCGAATTGCTTCCGGTTTGCGATTTCCTCTCTATTAAGAGCACCTTCCAATGCATCTTTACTATGTTTAACTTCCTCTGAAGCTTCCTCCAGTTTCCTCAGGATTGAAAGCTTGGAGATATTTGCTTCAGCAAATTTGACATTCAGTGGTCGAGGTGAGGGCTCCGGTTCTGGCAAGCAAAATCCGGAAGCATTCTCATTGCACGACAAACCCTTCATTTCGATAACAGCAAGGGCCTTTGCTGCCATGGCAGCTTCCTCCATCTTCTTAGCTGCAATCCACCTCATTTCAGCTGTTTTAATACAAGGCTTCTTATGTTCATTCCCCGGAAATGACATCGATTTCGGAACTTCAAATTTTGTAGGATCAACCATATGCTTAAACTGCTCAGGCTTGGCATTATTGTGACAAGTACTCCTTGAAATGTTTGATGACTGCTCAAAATTGCCATTGTTAGGCTTCAATTCCAACCCTGCAAACTTATAAGTTAGCTTCTCTCGGGTCTTTTCGAGTAAACTTTTCTCTTTCTTCATCTTCTTATTAAGACACTCAACAGAAGCTTGGATCACACCAAGATCATTGATAGTTTTACCAAGGTTCAATTTAGCTTGCTTCAACTCCATCAAGATTGATTCCTGAGACGAAACCGATCCCGGTTTCGAATGTTCCTCGTTCATTTCTTTGATGGCATCCGAATCCAAGTCCGGTCCGGGACCATTCCTGCATTTCATGGCTTCATGTTGCAGCTGCCTCTTTAGTTCTTCAACAATCTTCTTTGTGGTTCCCAGTTCTTCAAGCACATCAAGGGTCTCCAATTCTTTCACAATCAGATCTTTCTCCAATTCTGCTGCTTGTTCTTCTACTTTCTTCAAATCAAACTCTTCAATCCCATTCTGTGTTCATAATTTTACACATTCACACAGAAATAAACACAAGCAGATTGCAAACTAAAATTATGATAGCATGTGAAATTATGATGATTACCATATATTCCATTAAGATATCATATAATTTACACAAAAAAACAAAGAATACCTTTATTATTACATTATATATATGTATGTGTGTGTATATATATGATATAGTCAAAGAAAAATCTGATAATACTTACATATGCCTCAGCAAACTTGTACAATGGCACCCAAGGTCCGCTGCCACCAAACCGTGTCACAGCCTCCTTAACCGATCCGAAAGGTGGTGAAGTGTCGATCTCAGCCCTCAAACTCACTCTCCTTATTCCGGGGTTCGGGTCACCAGCCGGTACATGACACGACGTGCAAAACCCGATATTCTCGGAGCCAGACTCGGGCCTCACCTCCCGGATCTTAGGTGTACCAGGAAATCCTTCCATTGGGGAGTTTTGAGGTTCAGCTGCCATTGCATAGGCACACAAATAAGGTTAGCTAGAGAGTATATATATATATATAGTGTGTGTGTGTGTGAAAATGTTGATGTGAATGTGACTTGTGAGTGTAATGCAAAGACAAAAGGCCTGGTTTTAAAGGGTGTGCAATTCCAGCTTTAAAGATGAAAAAGAGAAGACATACATATATTTATGTACTGTCATCTTTAATTACACTTGTCTTTGTGTCCAATAATTACATATTCAAATCGTGGATAAACAGTAACGGAATTATGCTTTAGTTTGGGGTAATTACCTCCTTTTTTTTTAAGAAAATAGAGAGACGAGGGTTTTTTTGTATATATATATGGGTTAGATCTACTTATATTGTGTAAAACTCAATTACTTTTACATTTTTTTAGATCGTTGGATGATGGTAATAAATGCCTAAGATTATTTCCTTATTTTTTCCCAAGTGACAATCTTCACATTTTCTATTATTAATCTCATTCATCCATTCACCTTTATCCAATAGTCTAAAAAAATGTAAAATTTTCAAATTTTACATAATGTAAGAGGATCCTATCTCAATCTCTTTGAAAGTTTGAATTGGTATTTTAGCTTCATCCATGTAAATAAAATTATAAATTTAAGACAAATCCAATTTGAATTACTTGTCAAATTAAACATGGTCTCTTTTAAATTTTGAGTTAAATATTTAATAGATTCTTATTAATTTTGAAATTTAACAAATTATTTAGGTTTAATTATAAAATTAGAACTTAAATTATACATTTTTCTGAGATAGATTTTAAAGTTTTTTGGTCAAAGTAAGTGTCTAACGTTTTATTTTGTAATTATTTTAATATTTTTCTGTCAATGGTCATTACAAATTTTCCGTTCACCCATTAAAATATGACGTGTGATCTATTCCTGTAATTTTATTCTTTAAAAAAAGCAAAAAAATCTTTATTTTTATAGACAACATAAAATGTTTAATTTTTTAAAAAAATCTCAAATTTCCAAAATTGATAACCCTAAATTTCTCTTCTTTGGTCGTCGATTCAACCGCCACCGTCTATCTTTTTTTTTCAAAGTCCCATAGTTGATAACCTAACATTACGTCGTAGGAAATTGAAGAGAGCGGTCAAACGAACATCGAGCGTAATCTTCAACCGAATAACGAACAACAAACTGACCTTCCAATTCATGCGATGAGAAGAGGAGATCTTACTCTATGCTGACAATGTAGTATTTGAAGGTGTTAGATGAAAATTTTAGGAATTTGAGAATTTTTTTAAGAATATTAATTTTTTGTGTTTTTTTAAGATTAATAATTTTTTTACTTTTTTAACAAAAACTAAATAAAAATTACAAAATACGCCACACGCCGTGCAATGACTTAATGAATTTTTTAAACGACTATTAATGAAAAAAATCTTAAAATGATTATACAATTAAATGTTAGATAACTATTTTGTTTAAAAAAATTACACATATTAAAAAAGGATTTATATCCAATACAATGACGGTTGAAAATTTTAGTTTCCACAAGTGTCTTAGTTTTAGGGTTTAGGGATTTAGTTTAGGGTATATGGTTTAGGGTTTAGAATTTATGGGTAATGGTTAGGATTTAGGGGGTTAGAGTTATGATTTAGGATTTAGAGATTTGGGTTTAGGTTGTAGGGTAATATGTTAAGGAATTAGGCTTTAACCTATAAACCCTAAATTCTAATTCTAAACACTAAATTCTATTTACAGTCCCTAATTTCTAAACTACTAAACCTAAACTCTACACCTTAAATTGAGTCCCTAAACCTAGGAGCGGAGACAAGAATTTTAATTTGAGGTGTCATAATTTAAAATTTGTATGAATGAATTTTTTTATTTAGGTTAGAACAAACAATGGGTGTCAATTTTCTATTTAAGGGGTGTGAATTTACATTTAAAGTTGTATTAATTTTATTTTTAATATTATTTTATATTAAATTTATAAGAAAAAAAATTTCCCCCAAAATTTTTTGGTGTCATATGACATCTTATTCAATGGGTGGCTCCGCCTATGCCTAAACCCTAAATCTAAGGCGATTGTAAAAATTAAAAGTTTTTATCACTAGTATATCAAATAATTATCCTTAAAAAATATGTAATTTAAACATCTATTTTATAATTAAACTTTTTTTTATCTATTTCATTGTTTAATCTTAATTTTGTCATGTACATGGAAGAGGAGAAATAAAAAAATTCTAGGGTTTGTTATGATTATGTCCATATTCCCACATGGGGAAAGAGAGAGAAAAGGAGGCAAAGCAATTTTCTCTCTTTTTTATTCTTCTTTTGGGATTCAGTGAGGTTGAATTTTGAAGTGGAAATGACGTGTTTAATGATTATTGGTTGTTAGGGCGAGAAGTCAGAGTTTGTATAGAAGGGTTTTGAGTTTGGATCAATGGTATTTAGACACACGACATGCCAAAATGAGATTGGGAATTGCATGTTGGGTTTGCTTTTAGGTTTTGGCCGTTGATTGCGGTCTTAAAGGCAAAGGAATATTGGGAATGGCAGTTTGGTAAGGGAAAGACAAGGTGAAATCAAAATCATTCAAGCTAAACGACAACGTTTGCGTAAAATTGAAGGATAATTGTGTTGATATTACCCAAAAGGACGAATCATTTGGTTTTAAGTCTTGAATTTAGAAATGTATGTCATGCACGGTTAAAATTGTAGCATCAACCTATTGGTATAGTTAAATGAGACATTAAATTTCTTTAAATAATTAACGATCAATTGATCCAGTAAAATAAGGCACTAGATCTTTTCAGCAAGGTCAGAAGTTCGAATTTTGATGTTGTAAACGAAGTAATTGGGTTGGGAGAGTCAAACATATAATGAGTCTCTGCAGTACCCGATTTAAATTAGTCAGCCAATGAGTTAGATACCGGCAGTTATACAAAAAATCCCTTTAAATAAGATTGAAGGTTCGAATATTGACATTGTAAATATAATAAATTGAATTGGGAATGTCATCCCCATAATAGATCTATGCAATACTCAATACAGATTAATCGGTCGATAGATTGGATACCAATAATTATCAAAAAGCGTAGCATTTCAAAATCCCCATCCTCACTTAGTAGACAGCTCTCACTCAGGATAATCCCCGTTCTACTCAAACGATCCTTGGTAGGTAGCCTAAGTTTAGATATTTTTAGTCCATTTAAATTTTGAAAATTCATTATGATCTAAATAATAACAATGAAATATGTTAAGTCAAATTATGCTATTAATTATTGTATTATGAGTAGGTTTTAGATTTAATTCATGTTCTCTAATTTGATGGTTTTAAGTCCATGCAATTTAATTATATTATCTTTATATTATTTGCATGAGGACTAAAAGTTTAATTTTGAAAAGTATAAAAATTAAAATTAACTTAATTACAAGGAGTAGATATATAATTTGACCTAAAATAAATGGTGACTTTGAGCACTACCTCAAAAATCTAAATAAAAGGGTTTAAAATGTTTTTTATTCCTTCAATGTTGACGTTGACTAGCAAGTCATACGACAGAAAACAAACATAAAATGTATTTTAATCAAATTAAAACGAATATAGAAAGTAATACAATGACACCAAGTGATTTAAGTGAAAAAGTGGATGATGTTCATCTTAGGTTATCCGAATTCAATCGTAATGTCTTTAAGGTGTGTGCATAACAAAGGGTTAAGAATATCTATCAACAAATATAAATTTTATTTTTTATACGCATATTATATAAAATTTATTTTTATATCATTAGTTATTTTAAGTCTAAATTTTAAAAATTAAACCTTAAACCCCTAAAATTTAATTTTTAAACTCTAAATATTAAATAAGATTCTTAAACCTTAAAGCATAAACTCTAAATAAGACCTTAAGCCTAAAATTAACAAGCTTGTGTAAACTAAAGTTACCCAACTTGTGTATCAAAATATTTTCCTATAATTTAAATATACCGATTATTATTTGTTCTAGGGTATGAGAGGTTAGGTCCTTTAAGTAAGGTCAATGATTCAAATACTAACATTATAAATGAAACAAACTGAATTGAAATGATCGCTCCTACAATGAATATTTACAATAATCAATTCGAATTAATCAGTCAATAGATCGTATATATGTAATTATAAAAATATAAAGATAGATAAATATGTAAATTTAATTATGAAGGAATCCTCTTTTCTATAAAGTGTTTTATATGCTTTGGAGGACTAAAGTGAAAAAGGACATGCATAGCCATAATTATTGCTAGGTGCGGATCATTTTCCAACCCATCATTTCTCATCATAGCCCTTCCAAAAACATGCAATCTTTTCTTTAGAATTCTCATGACCAACCACCTAATCTATGGTTTTCATATCTAAAATTTATGAAGCATCAAGGTGAAATTTTCCGAGAAAAAACTTTACTTTCTTTTGGGTCACCTTTTTTCTTGCAAGGAAAAAAATGTTGTCCCAAAAACTTAATGGATTAATTATATTTTAGGCTCTAATAATTTTAAAACCATTATAATTAAGTTTTTGTCGCTCTTAAAATGTCTTGGTTTATTATTTCTTAGGATCCCCATTTTTCTGTTTTAATTATTTTTTAAAATCTTTTAATTTTAAAATTTATAAAATCAAACCTAAACTCTCTTAACTTTTTATAATTTAATTGTTTTTTAAACTATACTCAATTCAAATTTAATGGGCCAGCCCCTCATAGTTTAATCCTAATTTCGTCTCTGTCGATGAGTTATTGGTTAGTACGGAAAAGTTCTTAAATTTTTTGGAAATTTAACGAATCTCGCAATTTATCGGTTTAACCCATATTTATTTAGTGAGTTAGTTTTACTTTAGTTAATTTAAATATTATTCTGAAGCTATTCAAACAAAATATTATTCTGAAAGAATAGCGACATTTCAAAAGAAAATGTCACTAAAAAGACTTATTTACGATTTACCATTTACCAACGTTTCTAGCAAAAAGGGCGCTAAATAAATAACATGGTCTAGTGGTGTGTGTATATATATATACAACTAAATGTCTTTCAAGTTACATGATTTTTTATTTTGTGCGAAACTTTTTGCATTTAATAGTTATTTTAAGTTTTGGTTATATTTAAAGTCGAGTTTATTAAAAAAGTGAAGTTACCCTAACATTTTTTACATAAACAAACTTGAACTCCTATCCTTATTAACAGTTGTTCGTTGGCTTTTTTTTTTAGTGGCTGAGGATGCTCAGCTTGTCCCATTTTGTATAAGTTCGACTCTCGACATAGGAATGTAACACATCTCCATTTAATCAACAGAAAAAAACATACATAGGTTGTAAAGGATTTTAGCGTCATTTATAGATTAAAATGTCGATAATTATCTTATGGGTGTTTATTGTTTTATATGGTATCTACCTTTTATATTTATAAATGTAGAGTTTGAAAAACAACATTGTATATACTTTATATTGAGAAAATAATATACATATCTCTACTTATTCTCATATCTCTTCCTCTTCCTCTTCCTCTTCCTCGTGTTCTTCTTTTTATATTTTAAAACATGTTATGTTATCAATACAGTTCTTGATTTGATCGATTGAAAAAGAAAACAAACAAATTGAATGAAGGGAGAAAAGGCAAGATGCCGAGGGGTGGCACCACCCAGATAAACCCAAATATTTTCGAATCAGACCAAAACGTCATCGACAATGGATATATTAAAATAGATCGGATGAAATGTACTTCTTCTCCCAAGTTTTTTCTCTCATAGTCTTCTGACGAAGATAATATAAATATTCAATGAGTACATTCAAGTGATAGGTGGAAATATTTGTTCATTAATACATTGTCTACCTCAACATTTGAAAATTATAGTTAAAATTGGATTATGAAGACTTACATATCACATGTTATGTTGTTAGAAGTAATTACACGCCATGCTATTTTCTCTTAATCGAGTTTTTGTTGTGCCGAGTTATCCTAGTAAGAATTTTAATTGATGTAGCATATTATGTGTATTAAATACATGTCTATTCTTTTACTTTCACTAAAAAAAATTTCCATAAAATTTGAAGTTTCAATGAGACGCATTATCTTCAATAAACATCTAATGAGCGTGATAAATATTTATTATTTATATTTGTTTATTATGATTACATGAGCTTTGGGTTTTGCGGTCCATTAGAATTAAAATTTTATATGGTATTTATACTTTTATAGATATAAATATAAAATTTGAAGAAAAAACATTATATATACTCTATCTTTAAAATAATACAAATTTCTATAACTATCCTAGTGAGTCTAAAACTCATAACCTAAGGGAATATGAGGCCACAAAGATGAACAACTTGATCAACCGGCCAAATTTGTTTGCTCTATTCTTGTATCTTTCTTATTGCTTTATTCTCATTATTTTATAACGAATGATATTTGACATATTAAATATTTGTTATATTCTTAAAAAGTTTTTACTTGAATTGTCAATAACCTCTAGAGCAAGTGGTTAAAAACTCTCAGTTGACATTTTTCCTTCTCCTAAGTTGTAGATTATAGACCTAATAGGAACAAATTTCTCTTTTTCTCTCCCTCATATAAAAATTGTTCAAAAAATAAAGAAATTTCCACTTAAATTTTTACTATAATATTTATATGCACTTCATTATTGTAATCGATTAATTATAATATAATAATGCGCTTTTCTTTTTGATAATACACGCTATTCTTAGGCTTATAATTTCGTAATCAAAAGTGAATATAATATAATATAATATAATACATCAAGAACGGTCTGGTCAAAAATACTACTTAAACAGTGTAATAATGATGTTTCTTATTTTATTAAATTCAAAAAATATCTTTAATGTTTGAATGATTAGTTATTTTAGTCACTATTATTTTTTGAAGCATTTTAGTCTTTAACGTTTTATTTTGGGTCATTTCGTGGATGAAATTAGTAGTCAACTGACAATAAATAACTTAGTATGACTTGACAGAATGATATGTTATCAGAAAAAATAATTTTATATTTTATACAATTTTATAAAATATTTTTTGACTGGTATGTCATTCTATAAAGTCAGCACGTTTGTTTATGACATTGATATGTTAGCGTGCACTGTCATGTATGTTTGTCACATTTTTTAAGCTATTTAATGTTAGTTGACTACCAGTTTCATCTACGAATGAGTTATTTTGACTAAAATGAAACGTTGAAGATCAAAATGCTTTAAAAAAAATGTGGGCGAAAATGACTATTCAATCAAACGTTGGTGATATTTTTTGACATTATTCCATTATTAAATAGAGAAATATTATATTTTCATACCTAAATTCGAATCATACAAAATGAGATAATATAAACATTTTTAACCACTAGATTTTTTGAACTCCGCCTATATTCATGCGGTGAACATTTTTTTATAAATATATTTTCCATAAAATAATTTATTTTTTAATATTTTAAACACACCATCCTCGAATCTGAACCATTCTTTTGACATGCCTGAACATCAAAAGATATCCAAAATAAAATCCCCCAAGTTCTCTGGAACAGTTGATTTTAAAAGATTATTCAATTAATTAATTCTATATGTGAAATTTTCTTGAACCAATAATAATATTATGATTATTAAAAATGAATCATTATATGCTATAAGTTAGGTTAGAACACCATAATATAATTCGTGGAAGCTTAAAAATCATATATATATATATATATATATATGTGTGTGTGTGTGTGATGTACAAAATATGATGATACATTGTCGGCAAATTGTAGTGGGCCATTAATTATTCATAATGGTCCCATTTCTTTTCCCTATAGCTACCCACGTACCTTTCATTTGCCTGATGTGGATCAAATAAAAAAAACATGCATTTATTATTATTTTTCTTTTTAATGTATGATATTTAAAGATTAAGAATTAATGTTGATTTAATTTACTTCAGATGATATCGTTAGGTTAGAACACCATAATGATATCGTTGTTATTGTAACATATCTTTAAAGATTAAACGGTTATTGATTTGAATTTGTTTAAATGTATTTGAGGTTGGGATCAGGGGCATAGTCAGAAAATTTGGTTTGGGTGTCTAAATTTAAAATTTTTATGAATGAATTTGTTTAAGTAGATGAGAACAAATAATGTGTTAATTTCTTTTTTAGGGATGTCAATATTCATTTAAAATTGTGTTAGTTTATTTTTAATATTATTTTATATTAAATTTATAAAAAAAAATCTCTAAAATTTTTTGGTGTCACATTTCACCCTTTGGCTAGGGTGGGAATAAACTTTTTATTGCTATATGTTATGTTTGTACAAAGCTACTTAATATCATTCATAAGAATTAAGAACTAATCTTCAAGTTTTGCTAGGATTTTTTTATATTTGTTTGATTAGTTAAAATAAAAATAAAATTTTATTAAATAATATAAAAATTAAGTTTATGATAATTATCTATTTATTAGATACATAATAAAAGGCATAATTATTTGGTATTCTAGGGTGGAGATTTTTAACTCTACAAATAGGATTATGACGTTATTATGTATCCTTAATTTGTACTAAAAAATAAATAAAAACGTCACATGTGTTATGAATATCTTTATTCATGGTGGATATTCATATATTAAATGAGATTTTAATGTACTTTATTATTAGGGTTTAGTACCCATTAAAATTAGGGTTTACATCTTATGCCTATAAAATAGAGTTTGAAGAAAGCATTGTACACAAAACATACGTTGAGAATATAATACAAATCTCCCTCTTTCTCTCATCTATTGTTCTTTTATTCTTGTTCTTTGTTCTTCTTTATTTTATTCGCAAAACGTTATCTGCACGATCTCGCTCAATTACCGTGGTTCTTGTTGGCAATTGTCGAAAAAGATTTTAACATGATATTGGTGACTGCCTCTACCATATATTCAACTTAGCTTAAAAAGCTTGGTATGTTTTTCTTATTTATATATCGATATAGTTGGTTAATCACTCTTATATTAAGGTCAGTGTATTTTGATCTATTATTTCGTTCTAATATTCAAGGCCGTTTTGTTGCACCGAGTTTATATATATAACTCAAGGAACAAATATCGAGTCTTCAATGAAACCTACGAGATCAACTTAGTTTGAAAATTATGGTGATAGAATGACCAACGTCTACTTTAAGGAGAATGACTGCCTCTACTATATGAACCTCAACAATTTTTTCCATTTACTTTTGCTTTACATATATTCGAACATATATTTGAGATTAATTTTTATTATTATTTGTCTGAATTTGATGTTTTGATTTTTAAGGTTCATAAAACATTATGATGAAAATGTGTGATTGTTTCATGGTTCGCTGAGGATGAACCAGGTTCTAGTGCGGTTCTTTATTGAATTAAAAACCTCAATCAAAAGAAAAAGACTAAAGGCAAATTTAATACCTATAAGTTTTTTTTATTTTGCGTCTTGATTTTTAAGTCTGTTAAGTATCATATATATTGGCTGATCAATTATTCTTTAATAGTATGACTGTTATAAAGTCTATATTTGCTTGAAAGCAATAATTCTTCTATGTCGAAAAACTCAACTATAGACTTCTCCCAAGTTCAAGTTAAAAAAATTCATCTTGATAAGAATTTTTATGGGAGGTATTCCCTAAAGTGAATACAAGCATGATGTTTATTCTATGCGATTATTAGATTTGTTTCATTCCCTGAAGTGAATGCAAACATGATAATTCACTATATGGTTAGTGAACAAAACTCAGTTATGTGAATGTTTCAAATTAAATTAAAATTTTGTGGTCAGAGTATCACTAATGAGGATATGTTAGAAAAACATACTCCACTTTTCACGCAATTAATGTTGTCCAGCAGACACAATATCGTGCAAAAGGTTTTAAAGACCTATTGGCTTTGCTCTATTCCCTGAAATGAATGCGAGATTTTATAGCGAAAATAATAAATGCCACATTAGCAATTGTGGTCGCGATTGAGCCCATAAAAATAGAAATGGATAAGATGATCATTTTAAAAATGCTTATACCCACCAAAAGTGAAATTATAAGGATGACAAGAGTGATAGAAATCATATTAAAATCTTCATGTTATCAATGCGGTGGTACAAACCATCGTTCTCGTACTTTTCAAACGCCAAAGCACTATGAACCTTTATCCACAATCATGAATGATAAAGGAAAGAAAATATAAATAAAGTTTATTTATAAAAATGGCGAAAATAATTATGATATTGTTAGTCCAACTCATTTGGATGTTGTTAGTCCAACTCATAACCCCTGAAAGGAATAATTCGCATTTTTATTTTATTTCCTTATAACTTCTAAAGGGAATAATTGATCTTTTAATTTATTTTGCTTTTATTTTAATATGCTTTACATATTTATTTACGTTTTATATTATATATATTTAAATATTTTAAAACATTTATTTATTATCCTTTAAAGAATATGTTTACTTCTGGAATAAAATATGCAATGAATTATGATGATTTATGTTTAGCAGACAGTGCAAGTACTCATACTATACTTAAACATAAAAAATATTTTTACCATTTAAATGGAAGGGGAAAATGTGAGTTGTAACCCCCTAAACTCGGCCAAGAAGAAAAGGCCGAATTTAGGAAGTCGCTATTAAAAACTTTACCCTCAAGAAACCAATTTTATCTTTATTAAATCGTTTAACTCTTTTGAACAAAATACTCTAAAAATAATTATCATTCATCATATTATTAATTACCAAAAATTATAATAAAATATCCGAATTTAAAATAAAACATGCATACGAAAAATATTCCCAAATCCCAAATAGTCTCAAGTCTAAATTACAATCCGAATATGATAAAATATAATGAAAATAATAATAATAACTTGAAAATTGTGGTTCGTACTGATGTGGAAATAAACTGAATACGCAAGAGGTCCTCCGACTACTAGATCGCCTAGAGTCAAATATTTGAAAGATAAACTATAGGGGAGTGAGCTATTGAGCCCAATGTGTCTCTAAGTGCAACAATAAAAAATACAGTCTTTCTCAAAATATCACAAGGTAAAACATGTCATGTTAAAAACACAGTGCACGAGATGATGCTAATATATAGTCATAATACCCAACTACAAACGCCAATCACAGTGGTGGCAAAGCCAACCGGTCACAGTGGAGGTAGTTCCCCCTCACCCTTTATTTCTCCGTTCACAGTGTGGTCAAACCACTCTTCCTCCGTACAACCCACCCCATGCATGATAAAATAATATTTATGAATATAGTCTCAACACAGTATATCGTACTAAATACGAGGAACACAGTTCAAAAGTTCTGATAATCTCATAAATCACAATATCACAATATGCACGACATCTCAAATCACAGTAAAATCTCAACACAGAAAATAGTCATGCAAAGTTTATAAAACATTTTACAGAATATAGCACAGACAGAGAACACACCTCTAACGACCAAAGCTCTAACGTCGGTGATTGCGCCTCTCACGATCTGAATTAGCTCTAGGTCTATCTGAGTCAGAACCTACGAAGTAGAATTCTAAGTTAAATTCACATTCTAACGAAATTGTTACTATGCCACCTAACTGAACTATGCTAAGATAACTCACGCGTATCTCTCGCAAAAGATGTAGGGGCTAGCTGAACAAGAGGTGGAGGTGGTGGTAAAACGTCATTTTCAGAATCGATGTCGTCTGAAACACATAAGTAAATATCATTAGATCTCATACACAACTCTTTGGATTTCTCAAAAATAGATTACAATTAACAAAACTATCAATTCGGGTTCGAATTAGACGAAACAAGCTGCAAAAATAGACTCACGAGAGAAATGTCAGAAACAAGTTGGTTGAAAAAGTCAACAGTCAACATTGACTTTGACCGGTCAAGTCAACATTGAAGTCATTGACTGAGTCAACGCTGACATCATCATGCATGCCAATGCTGACGTCATCTCCCCTGGTCCATGCTGATATCATCACGGGTCACAGGTCGGTTCTCAGGTCACGGGTCGGGTCACTAAAAATTGCTAGTTCAATAACTGGACCAGTTCAACTGACCGGTTTATTCGCTGGGTCGGTCTGGTACACCCACTCCTTACAGCCCGACTTTCACTTAGCCCTCTTACTCAAGGGCTCCCATTTGGGCTCATCTAACACGGCCCAACCTAATACCCCAACCCACCTAGCCCACTTTTGAGCATTCAACAACAAAATAGACCTAGGGTTTCGTGACCCTCCATGGCGGTGGCAATGACGGTTCACAGGAAAGTTGATGACGGTACAACCCCACCGGCGACCTCAACTCGGGATCTTGAAGATTCTTCCGACCATCATCAACCCTAAAAGTACGCATGTAACAAACCACCAACACGAATGAAAGAAGACTTAGACTCAAGACTTTACGCAAACTCGATCGGCAACGAGACTAACGACGGTGTTCGCGGTGGAAGTGACAGTGGCGCGAGGAACTGAATGATTCTCAGTTTCGTTTCTCCCAAACAACGGATGAAGGTGAAGCACGAAGGCTTGGGGTGGTTCACACGGGCGAGAAGGGTACGATGGGGGGTGCTGCGCGATACACGAGCGGCGGCACTCCTTCGTCGGTGGCTTGTCGAAAAATGAACGAGAGGGGATGATTGCTCAAAGGATTTCGAGAAGGAGAGGGAAAAGAGTTTTGCGGCTGAAAGGGGGAAAATATGGAATAAGAAAAGCCTTAGGGTTTCTAAAGGAGACTATAAACCCATGTAAATTGGGTAATTTACACAACAAGGGTTCCCCATCTTACCCAAATTACTGGTAGGCCACGAAAGTTCTGCTTTTAACCACTTTGGTCCCAAATACGGATTAAAATGACTTAATTCCCAAATCAAGTAATTAGGGTTTTTCGATTCTAAATTCCTAGGGTTTTAAATTGGGAATTTTGAAATTAGGGTTAGGGTTTCTAATTAAATTTTTAGGGTGTTACTATGAGTGCTCTATCTTAAAGTACTAAAATATCAATGCTCTGGAAGAGTAATAAGTTCTTGAGACATTATCTTTGATAGATAATTGATTTGATGTGTGCTATATTCAATATTTTCATTCTTCGAAGTAAATGGAACAAAGCACATATTGAAATGTGCATAATTAGGCATATTTTCCCATTTAACAATGCAAGGGAATAATGTGAGTGCTATATCCTGAAGTATTAATATCATAAAAGGTTCCGAAAGGGCAAATATGTTATTGCCAAATTGAACTCAATTCTACATTCACAATGCGTTATACTCGTCAAAGTCGCAAAGAAACTTATTGAGTTTTAAAGATATTCACAGAAATAGATATCATATTGACACTATTAGTCAATAGGATGTTGACTATCTCCATATTACGAGTATAACTCAAGGCAATAAAAAAATCTTGGAAAAAATTATATGCGTTGTCATCCGAATTGTACTACACAAGAATTAGTACAAATTGAAGCTAATGCTATTGTAAACCAGAAGTTTACTAATAACTTTATTATTTGGCATGACCGGTTAGGCCATCTCGGTTCAATTATGATGTGAAAAATTATTGACACTTTTTGTGGTCATTCATTAAAGAACTGACATATTCTTCAAAGTAATGTTTTTCATGTGATGCTTGCTCTCGAAGCAAACTAATTATTCGACTATCACCAGCTAAGATAGATTATGAATCTATCAATTTTCTGAAATGAATACAAGGAGATATATGTGGTCTCACACACCCTTCTTGCGGATTATTTAGATATTTTATGGTTTTAATCGATGCATCGACTAAATGGTCATATGTATCATTGTTATTAATCTGCAACTTGACGTTTGCGAGGTTACTTGCTCAGTTGATAAAATTATGAGCACATTTTCCAGATTATCCTATAAAGACAATTTGTCTTGATCATGCTGGTGACATGCCACTTTAAATGTAACATCACTAATTAACATCAGACCAACAAGTTATCATAAGTTTTCCCCATTACAAATGGTTTTTGGTCAGGAACCAAATATTTGTCATCTTAGAATTTTTTGGTGTGCGGTATATGTTCTAATTGCTCAACCACAATGCACAAAGATGGGTTCTCAAAGGAGCTTGAGAATATATGTCGGATTCGAATCCTCGTCGATAATTAAATCTATGAGCTTTTGATGGGGAATTTATTTACAGCTCGATTGGATGACCATAATTTTAATTAGTCAGTTTTCCCAACATTAGGGGGAGAAAATAAACAGCTAGGAAAAAATAAGTTGGAATGAATTATTATTATCCCACTTTGATATGCGTACCCAACAATGTGAACTAGAAGTTCAAAGGATAATTCATTTACAAAACTTAGCAAATCAATTGTCAAATGCTTTTGCTGGCCCTAAAAGAGTGACTAAATCACATATACCAGCTATGAACACTCCGATTAAAATTAATGTCCCAGAAGGACAAAATCTAGTTGTTAATGAGTCTAACTCACGCCTGAAGTGTGGTAGACAAGTAGGTTCCAAAGATAAAAATCCTCGAAAAAGAAAAAGAACTATATTTTATGACGATCTGATCGAGGAATCAATGTATTATGAAAATCTCTAGAAGAGATTAAAAGGTCTCCAATAGAGTCATTGACATGACTCAGGTAACTGATAATAAAGAGATCTCAATAGATTATGTCATGTCTGGTAATAAGTAGAACCAAAATCAAATCGACGTTGATAATACATTTGCATGCAATATAGCACTAAATATTTTGGATGATAATATGGATCATGAACCATTGTTAATTGGACAATGTAAATAAAGAAATGATTGGCCAAAATAGAAAGAGGTAATTATGGCAGAACTAAAATCTCTTTCTAAAAGAGAAAAAATTAGGCCTATAATCCGTACACCGGAAGGTGTAAAGCCTATGAATATAAATGAGTCTTAGTGAGAAAGAGAAATGAAAAAAGGGAAATCACGAGATATAAAGCTCGTTTGGTTGCACAAAAAATCTCACAAAGACCTAGAATCGATTATGCGAAAATATACTCCTCGGTGGTGAATGCAACTACTTTTAAATTTTTTTATTAGTCTGGCAATAAAAGGACTTAATTTTCGCCTAATGGATGTTGTTACATCCTATTTGTATGAGCCTCTTGATTATAATATTTACATGAAACTTTCGAAAGAATTTAGACTGCCAGAAGCAGTTATTTCAAGTTCCCGAGAAAATTATTCATTTAAATTGAACGTATCATTTTGTGGATTAAAACAATCTGAGTGCATTTGTTATAATTTCCTTAGTGAATACTTATTAGCGAAACGCTATAAGAATGATTCAATTTCCCCGAGCACTTTTATTAAGAGATTTAACACCGAATTTGTTGTTGCGTATGTTGATGATTTGAATATCATTGAAACTCATGAAGAGATCCCCTTTACAATAAAATCCTTGTGCATTAGTCGACATGCATAGAAAAATGTTTATAGAGACTTTACATGCATAACGCACATCCGTTGAGCACCCCCTATGGTTACTAGGTAATGTAAACAAAGATTCATTCCGCCCTCGAGAAAATGGTAAAGATATTTTTGGTCCAAAAACACCATACATATTAATTGATCTGAAAGCATCAGATCTTAGTTGGTCCAGAAATACTATCTAAAGTACTATGAGGCCATTGCCTTTAGATCTTTTAAAACTCCCTGCCTCTTCAAATCATGTAAATAATTGCTATGCACGAGGCAAAGTCAAAAAATGTGTTTGGCTAAACATATCCAGAAGATATGTGAATTACTTTCACAAGATAAGATGCAAGCTATCACGTGTAAAGATAATACAAAATTTATATCTCAATCAAAAGGTGGACACATCAAATGTGACAAAATGAAACACATTTCTTCAAAGTTTTGTCCCTCATGATCTTTAGAAGAATAGTATTCGATGAATCTTTTCAAGCATCTTTAAAAGATCTATTCACCAGTGCATAGTCTACTTCAATATCTGAAGATTATATTCAGTGTTGAATTATGAAGATTCAAAGATCTTATGTGATGTTTTCATGAGGGAGAGTAAATACGCGTTGCACTCTTTTTCTCTTAACCGGGGTTTTGTCCCAATAGGTTTTCCTGGTAAGGTTTTTAACGAGGCATCATGTTATGCGTATCAAAGATGTGCGTACTCTTTTTCCTTCACTAAGATTTTCCCCACAGGGTTTTTATCGTAGTAAGGTTTTAACGAGCCACATTATCTTCATGGATATCCAAGAGAGAGTGTTATGAATATCTTTATTTATGGTGTATATTCATATATTAAATGAGATTTTAATGTACTTTATTATTAGGGTTTAGTACCTATTAAAATTAGGGTTTTCATCTTATGCCTATAAAATATAGAGTTTGGAGAAAACATTGTACACAAAACATACATTGAGAATATAATACAAATCTCACACTCTCTCTCATCTATTTGTTCTTTTATTCTTGTTCTTCTTTATTTTATTCGCAACAATATGATAGTTTTCCAACACCACTTGTAGAATTAAAATTCTAGTCAATATTATGAAAATTGGACCGAATGTCGAATCGATAAGACAAAAAAAAATTGGTCCGACTGGTTGAACCACTAGTGCAATAATAATTAATTGAGTAAACTACATTAGTAGTCATTGAAATTTTAAGGTACTTTAGATACGATCACCGAACTTTTAAAACTTTTATTATGATCACTCACTTTTATATCACTTCTATGACGGTCCTTTCCGTCAACTGCCGTTAAAAACACTTATCATGTTAACTTTTTTCTTTTAATAAAATAATTTTTTCTTGCTTACATTTCTTTCTTTTTATCTTCTCCTTCCTGCCGTCAATACAACAGCATATGACTACCATTTTAATCGTCGTCGCCACCACTTTCATTCGCTGTCGGCACCACCAAACCCTTTCACCTTCAATCTTTTAACCAAAATCAGGTACAAAAAATGTTGAGTTTGAGTCGTTAGCATATCTTAAATTAAGCATGAAAAATCCTCTAATATATAAGCTTCTTGTTTTCTGTTTCTCTCACATTTCTTTATCTAACAAACTAATACAATCTCGATTATATTCTAACAATGGCATGTCTACAAACTATGAAACCATACCAGTGATCAAACACTAAGTTCTGTCCTCTGAAGAAACCATCATCAGAAAATTGTTCCAAATGTTTGTATTCCCCCATATAAAGCCAAGAAAATCATGGTTATCCTCATAATGAAGGGTTGAGCTTAGTTACATTGGGTGATATTATCAGAATAAGTAAACACCACCTTGTAAATTACGGATAATCAAGAAGCTAAAAATGGTAACCAAGATTTTCTATTTGGTTTCAGAAGTTAACCTTAAAAAACATTCTCAAACCCAACATCTTTTGCGCCTATTTTTAGTGGAAGAGCCGGATGGTAGTGACGGAAAATGAAAGTGGCGGCGGCAGCATCGGGAATGATAGCTATAAATTGTTGTGCTGACTGCTCGAAGGAAAAGATAAGAAGAAGGAAACATGAGAGGAGAATGAGAAAAAATATTATTTTATTAACAGAAAAAAAGATGAGAGCGATATAAAAATTAAATTATTATAATAAAAGTTTTAAAAGTTTGATGATGATAATAAAAGAGCTTTAAAACTTTAGTGACTAGCATTGTAATTTACCCTAATTAATTAACAAGTTCAGAAAAATTTTAAAATAAATAATCAAAAACTGGCTCAACCGTTTGAACATCCTACTTTTGTTTTTTACTTGGTTTTCGGTTTTTTGACGGTTCACATTGGGTCAAATAATTTCCGGTTTTATCCCACGTGTTCAATTGGTCAATTCACATAATCTCAATTTCAATAACATTAATAATTCAAGTAGGATAATTATTCAATACCAATAATGAAAAATGTTTTACAAGTAGGATTGTAATGTTGTTATTTGTCTATGTATACACAGGAGATAAGATCTATTGACACAATATAAAATTATTTAATTTTACAAATTTTTAGGATCGCTAGTATATGAAAAATTAATAGGATGTTCCTTCACGATGAATTGAGGGGTATTTTATAAATTTCAAATTTTTATATAATTTAGATATTTTTTATTAATAATTTATTTTTATATCTTTTAAATTTTTAATATAATTTTTAAAAAATTTACACCGTTGACATAAACTTATGCGTTCGATTGTTTGTTCCTTCACCAGCTCAGAAGTTGGTCTTTGATTATCGTTCATACGTTCCTCCTATCCACTAAATGACTCCAATCTGACCAGTGACTCGTGCCTCCTATCCACCTTAATTTTTACTTGAAATTGAAAGAAATTGTGTACAATTCCCCCATGAATCCTTGAATCACCTTGTAACTATACATGGCAGCCCTTATTAAGACAAATTCAAAACCTGGCTTCAACAAAACCTAAATATAAGGTTCTTAACGTCCTATCATTTATCTACATGGCTCAACGGTTTTTCTCTCTAGTTGTATTAAAATGGACGGTCCACATTAAGCAACATCTACCTAATCAATGGCTTAGATTCTACCAAAAGAATCATTAGTAAAGGTGTAGCTACCATATTAAATCCCCCCCTCCCACCCTATCCACCATAAAGCTGTATTTTCATCTCAGTCAGACCTATTGATCCTTAAACAAAGTTCAATAATGTATACATGTATTTAGGGGTGAGTAGTTGAGTCGATTCGAGTAAAAAATTTGAGCTAGTCAAGTTAGCGAGTCTTATTTTATAATTCAAATTTTATTTGATTTTTTTGAGTTTTTGTTCAAATTTAATTGTAAAAATTTATAATGTTATGGTACTAATTTGTTCTAATTCAAACAATTTCTATAACCATATACAATATACATATATATATTTATGTTTTCCATATGTGATATACATATAATCATACAGAGTTAAGGGACTCAATTCGAACTTGAAAATTAATCCACTAATTACTAAAAATTTGAGTTATTCGAGTCTCATTTTAAAACTCAAATTTTATTTGAAATTTTTACGAGCAGAGTTGATAAAATTATGATTCTAGTCGAGAAATTTACTTTGTTGGGTCTAAGTCGACTCTTCCTCACCCCAAATGTATGAAATATTTTTATATATTTAATACTATTTTTTTATATAAAAGATGCTAGTTTTATTATAAGGAGAAAATTCCAAAATTATAATGGGGTTTTACAACCATAAACGTAAACTAAACACATAATATATACGTTTTCCTATAATCATTGAAATGAGAAACTAGCCACTTGAGATCATATAATGACCAAACAAGAAAAAAAGTTAAAAACTCAACCAAAAGACTCGAACAAAAGATAAATACAAACAACACCAATAATCAACGATGAAGGACAAAAAACCATCAATACGAACATTAAAAAATTCATATAATACTTAAGGTACGTCTACAAAACGATCATTACCATAGCTCAATCGCGAACAAGAAACGATGATCGTAAACGCGTATCAAAATCCAGCCCAAGGGTCCAAAACAGAGAAGATCAACATGATAACAAATAAGCGCATCTTGATCAATCGCATCGTCGTTAAATCCAACACAGAGAAAATATAAAATAAAAAACAGCTAAACAACAAAAAAGAAAGACAAAAAAATATCAAAAAGAAGAGCAAAGCGTGCCACGAAATTAAAGTACTGACGATAGACGACCGGCATCAAAACTGATATAATCACCGGCCAAACAAAAATGAAAAGAAAGAAAAAGAAAAAAAATTAAATACTAATTTATTTAATATTTAAAAAATTTAAACCTAACAAGTGGTCTTAGTGGAAAAGACGATGATGTTCATCTTAGAAGACCCGAGTTCAAATTACTTTATCTGCAAATGTACGTATGCATTGTCAAAGAATTAAGAATATGTATAATCATATACTACATCTTAATCACTTTAAGACTAATTAAAAAAATATTTAAAAGTTTTTTACCTGAACCTATTATTCCACTCGTCCAATAGAATTGAATCAATTAAATTGATAATCAATGATCTTTATCTACTTGACTTCTATCGAACTTTTTAAACATTGTAATTAAGTTGATCGAACCAATTGAAACAATAATCAATATATCTTAGAATGTGGGTTTTTATTTAAAAAATGGTGGCATAACAGTTGTCTATAGATCGAACTTGAAACTGATGTCATGAGAAGATTTAATATCAAGTAAATTACCACTATACTAATAAAAATCAATGTATGCTCCAATGTTAAAAAATGTGTTTAGAGTTTATTTATTAGGATTTAGGGTTTATGATTTAAGGTTGGAGTATAGAGTTTAATTTTTTAGTATTTAAGGTATAAAAAGAGGCACAAAAAAAGGGCCAAAAGATTTTCGTTCACCACTCTTTCCGAACAAAAACTTATGCCCCTTTTCTGTGCCCATATCTATGCTCTAACACTAAATCACTAAATCTTACACCTTACATCCTAAATTCTAAACTCTAATCCTAAACATCAAACTACATTTTTTTTGAAATATAGATGGAGATACTGAAAGGAACATATAATTTCTATTCCACTCTACCCATAGTTTTTTTTTTTTTTTAATAGCACTCTACACTTAGTTGACAACTAACATCGAGAACAAAGGAAGGATATAAAATGTAAGAAATTAGCATGAGGCTTAATTACATACCCACCAAACTTAGACAGGTAAACATGTTATTTGGCCTTGAAATATTCCATTCCGATCTTTACGAGGCTTCAACTTCGGATCTTGTGGAATTAGAGATCTACAAAGTGTTGCCCACCACTCACTCTCTCCAACACACACACACAAAAATCAATCAATTCTCACCCCCACGCCCACAATATCAGTTCCCAACATGTTGAGTGACAGTGCCAACTTCCATGAGATTCAGCCTGATCACAAAGCTCTCCAAATCAAACAAGACAACAAGTTCTTCAACAAGCTAATGTCCAAGGAAACATCCGTGGCTAATTCTCCTTCGACCGTCTACTACGGAGGAGCTCCGGCTGCGATTCCGTTCAACTGGGAGTCACATCCCGGAACCCCTAAACACCATTCGCCCGTCGCCACGTTTCGTCCTCTGACTCCGCCTCCTTCGTATCATTCTTTGCTGAAGTCGAAACCGAAGCCGAAACCGGTGACGAAGAATGGCCTGAAACCGTCGACCGTTCTCGGCTCCATCTTTCGAAAGCTGATTACTCCGAGGAAAAAAAACCATGCGTCTTCTCCGTCGCCATCACCTTCGTTGTTGTCTTTATCGTCATGGTCGTCGTTGCATGGTTCCGGTTCTTCGCCGTCGTCGTTCATGAATCGAAAAATATTTCATAGAGGAAGGAGCTATCTTTCATGTTCGTGTTCAAGATCACCCGTTCACAATTGCATGGACGACGACGATGACGATGTTGATAGACTTGGATCATTAACTAAGACATTGTGTTTCGGGGTTAAAGTGAAAGCAAAGAATCGGATCGAGTTCAAAGGGAGACAGTCAATGGTAAAGATGAAGAAAGCATTGCTATCATTTGTTAGCCATGGCTGATTAGGTCAAGGTAATATTGCTGTCATTTTTTCTCCCGTAGGCATATGTTATTTGAACTCGAGTTTAATGTTGAATACGGACATGTTCCGATATAGATTATGCTTAATCATTTATAAAAAAATTCCTCATTATATATGTCCGGTAAAACATATGTTAAACAAAAACTCGTATCAAATGTTTGATTCATATTGAACAATCAAACTCATCATAATCTAATGTATAGTATTGTAATAAAAAAATGAAAAAAGAACCCACAATGCATTACAAGTTAAATAATTGTGTAGTAATTATGTCTTGAATTAATTGTTTTTCTATTAAAGGCAATCAATAATCTTGGTCATAGATAACTTGCACGTATGTTCACATGAAGATGCTTTATAATTGTGGCTATAAATAAATGCATTAATTCACTTTAGCTTTTGCCTTCAATATTTGCCATTCTTCGCACCAGCACCAAATGACGCAAAGTGGAATAGGAATGGTACAAAGAATTCATTTATGACTCAGGTCGGATCGATCGGACTAAATTAAATTTAAAGATAAAATTGATTTTATAAAAAAAATGTTAATTATTTTGGTTTGAATTGCACTGAATATGATATTTATATCATATTTGATTGTTCTGGACATAGACGGAGCTATTTTTAAAGGAGGTCATTTGAGCCTTAATTTTTATAAGAAAAAATTATTTATAAAATTTTATATAAAAAATATAAATATAAATTAACACTACTTTAAAAAAATATTCACATCGAAATTTGAATTTATTGATTTCAAATAAATAATGTAGACAGCTTTTTATAAGCAGTTGTAGTATTGAACTCATAATCAATGAACCTATGAAAATGATTTGTTATGTTATGTTATTAAAATTTAAGGGTTGAATAATGACTGACTGAGTCGTATGTGCTGTGGTTCAAAAGATTAATGGAGTTTCAGCTTAAGGACCTACGGAAAATGGAATTTTTTCTGTTATTCTAAACTGATTAATGATTTTTTTTTTTAAATTATAGATTAATGATTTTTTCTGATTTGTTATTTTAAACTGATTTTTAGAACATTTTATGTTTTTTCTAATATTAATTATATCATTTATATATTTTTTTACCTTTTCGATAATTATTATATAGTTTATTATAATTAAAATTGTTAGTATCTATAAGCACCTACTGTCACATGTTGAAACTAGAATGAGTAAGACCACGAGCGATGTAACACAAGGGACGTCCGGTGGTGTGCGCCATGATGCCCGCGAAGCACAACACGCAGAACCACCTGCGAATTGTGCAAAACAATCTATGGCGAACAAACGAGACCACGAGTAACGTCGCGCCTCTCCCGGTGACCACGTGGCTATACACGTGTTCACTACGGATGTCGAAGGGAACCTAGGACGTCAATTCATAGCCCGTCCAATCAACGCTTCTTGACAACCCTACCACGACACATGTCCGGGTAATATAAAACTGGACATGCAGTAGAAAAGAAGGAGGACATTCCATTCGAGGCATCATGACCACCCCAAAATGACAGTGACAAGCAAGCTCTAGCCTGCATGGGCCACCTTAACCATTGTTGAGTCCCATCTCCGGTCCTTGTTCATTTTGACCATCAACAATTGGTACGGTGAGCATGGAGTCTTTGCCTTTCAGCATGACTCTCAAAAAATGACGTAGATCGACCCCTAGCAGGAGAAAGCATGGAAGAAAGTATGAAGAAAGGAAAAAGTCAGAAAGAGGTGGAAAATTTTGGAATCCCCTCTCCTTTTCAGGATAGAGATGATCGGCTAGCCGACATACAGAGCAAACTGGAAATCATGGAAGAGCATATCCATATTGCACTAAAGCAGCTTAGACAACAACACGAGTATATCAAAGGAAGAATGCAACGTTTGGAAGGAGAGCACAACGAGAAGGCTGTGAAAGAATTTGGAACCGTTGCAACCAAAATGACAAGGGAACAATACGTGCATATAACAGAAATCAGCCGGGATGCCATGACGGTAAGTCCCTTAGGAGATTCAGCTGAAAGCATGCGAAGCCCAGGACCCTTAAACCATAGCCGAAGAGATGAAGCTTATTATCCCGTAAGAGTAGAGGAGAATCATGAAAATAAAAAAATGATTACGACGTTACTCAGAAAGCAAAAACAAGAAGCTCAAGTAAGAAAAAAGACTCACCAGAACACAAAAAAACTGAATCAGAAGAGGGCCACCGCTCAATTTTAGAACGTACCACCCTCTGAAGGACCCGTCATTATAAAACGCTTAAAAATTTTGAAGCCCCTACAACAGATGAGACCAAAGGAAATAAAAGAAAGGTCGAGTAAAATGTGCGAATTTCATAAGGGGAATGAGCACGAAACAGACGAATGTATCAATCTGAAGAATGCAATAGAGTTAGTCGTTAGAAGGGGTCAATTAGACGAGTTCGTTAAAGATAAACGGGGAGTGAGCCCAGCAGAAGTGCAGGCAAAGAGCAAAAAGAGTTCGGGTGAGTAATATAGGGGATCCTTGTTGTCACCGTGTTAAAGGAGAATAAGCAATCCCAGCTGATGAAACGAGCTGTCACAGACGGCATCTGAAGCAAAGCTTTGAACCCTCTAACAGCCACGTCCGGTGTTAGGAATACGAAAAAGTGGCAGCTAAACACCAACCAAAAGCACACTAAACAGGAAAAAGGTACAACCTAACTCGCCTAAACTCGATATGCATTTCACTTTAACTTTTTATGAATCTTCTAATACAGAATTTCAACCATACATATTATGCTTTTAAACTCGCATGTTTAACATTGCATCTAATTACTTTCGTCAAATCCATATCTTTTTCTACTAACGTGTTTTGATCTATAGTAAAGCGACCAAAATGACAAAAGGATCGTTAGCCACTCTCAAAATGAGTACGCATAGTAAAACGACCGAAATGACAAAAGAATTGCTAGCCTCTCCCAAAGCGAGTGTGCATAGTAAAGCGACTGAAACTACAAAAGGACAGCTAGCCGCTCCCATAGCGAGTACGCATAGTAAAGCGACCGAAACGACAAAAGGATTGCTAGCCGCTCCCAAAGCAAGTGTGCATAGAAAAGCGACCGAAACGACAAAAGGATCACTAGCCGCTCCCAAAGATGAAACACCACCTCTAAAACCAAGAACAAAACATTCATCTGTGAAGAGCCACTGCCCATTTAGGTTGCTGCCCCCATTAGGAAAACTCAGTAAGACTCACCAAAACCACTCCGCTACATAGTACATTTGACTTTTAAAAGAAATGAAAACTCTTTATCCTAAAGCAATAGGCAATACAAGACAGTTCGCTGACCCCTAAAAAAATTACAAGCTCTCAATATTGGAAACATATACGCACAATGAAATTCCTCACATGACCATTCGAATAGGTTTATTACAAAATTAACCGCGAACATATTGCCTAGGAAGACAAAACTTAACTAACGTCGCCAAAAAGTAGTCCACTATAGGAAAATGACATCCTTCCAAAAAAAACAAACCCCACAAAATCGACTATTTACACATAAAAAGGAGGTCATTTAAATTATTTGTGTACAACAAAGAGAATAGGGCTTTAAATATCCATCGACCATTGAATGAATAAGTATGACAAAACCAATATGCAGATAAGTTGATGTACATCGATAGAGCCTACCTCATTCAAAGGGCAAGGGTTCTTTTAATTTAAAATTTTACACGTATACCCAATATCATCCGCCCCAAGAACGCGATATCAAAAGAAACACCATAGCCAATACAAGATAGCGATCTTATCTAAAACAAACAAATGTCAATAGAAACAACACTACAAACCGTTCCCCCAAAGGGCGAAGTGTTCACCTCCTTGTTAACCCCTCAAAGCCTATCACCCCCAAGCGAAAGCACAATTAAACGACCAATTAGCGCATACGCAAGTTAGTATATAACCACACAGATAATCTCACTTGGGTGCAAAAGTCCTCCCAATTCTACCTAACTGTGTGAATATACAATTCACCCTGAGAAAGTAATGTCGCTTCTCATCTCAAGGGTCTAGTTGCAAAAGGTGCAAGAGCTTGCCGTCTATTTACCCTACAAGATCGCGAACGTTCAATGTCCATGTTTCCATATCAATGCTCTCAAAGCAGACGAGTATAAAATAACCAACGCCCTAATTAAAAAACAAACTTCTCAATATACGAAAACACAAGATCTTCAAATCAGCAACATAAGGTATGATCGTTGCCGAAGCGACACATGATTTGTGCAAAAAGGCATACAAACAAACTTATTTCGAGAAAGTAATCATAGTCGCAACTAAAAAAAAGCGAGCAAACACCTCATCATTATCTTACAAATTAACAACCAACAAGGGTTCACATTAGTGTATCGATATATCAAAGAAAATGAAATACAATACAAATGTTGAAATACAATCGTAATGTCAACATTGTAACTTGTCTCCCTTAAATTTCTTATCACTAGGGGGCAAGAACCTATCCTAAAGGAAAATCAATAGGCCATCAGTTTCTAGGTTCCTGATAAGAGAAATAGAGAACCACTTGAAAACCTTTCATGCGCAAGCTTGATCAGGAGAAGCCCATAAATAGGCAATAAGTTCATATATTGAGAGAAAAATAGGCTTCTTAATGTTAAAGGCAGAGTACATAGAGATGACAACCGTCTCTCCCATTTCTACTTCAGTTCCACCCCACGAATCATCTGGCACGAGCTACTTGTTGCCACAATTGTGGATACCACAAATACCACAACAGGCGAACGACTAGCAACTCTGATGACACATATTCGGGAGCCTGTAAAAATTAAGTAGAGATTAAAAACATCAATATCATGCCCAGTAACCGCCGCCTCTCGATGTAGTAACAAACACCAACAAGCAATAGTATTCAGAAAACTTTGCGCCAAAATTTTTCGAATACATTGATTGTTGGCACTCTTTACTACAGATGGCTAATCATAGCCTTCTGAATACAATTGTCTGACGATACAAAATAACCTAAACCATACATATTTTTTTCCTTCTCTTCTAAGAGCAACGCAAATGAGATCATAAAAGAAAAACTTTACAACAAGAAAATAAACTACTCGTAAATTAGGTTATGAAGATACATATCAAGGTGACCCCTATTTATAGTAGGCAAGGGGCATACCAAGCGACAACATTTTATATACTTTTACGTGGAGAGCCACCGACATCAACATTTAATTCCCAAACCCTACAATTTCGAATAAATAGCTAAAATCATGCAACTTTTAAAATTCTAATCAATAACTGCGCAGGAAGGCGCATGTACTTATCACTGTAAATCAAATAATTTCTCTTTCATCTCACACTTCTTTGTAATGTCTAAATCACCGCAAATTAAACCAACATGGAAAAAGAAAACAAAGCACGAATAAAACTATCTTTTCAAAATAACAAGCATCTCTCTCATCCTACGCAACAATCCACAATACAAATCCTTTAAACCCATATCAAAACCCTTTTCATATGCCAGCATCCAAAAAACACGCGAACAAATGACAGAATCTTTTTATTAATCTAATAAAAACACGAATAAATTTATGAAGAGTGCCTTAATACATACAAAAAAAGAAATAAGAAGAAGAGAGAGAAAAAAACACCCAAACTAAAACACTATAAGGAAGTAACACCTCCGTTACTTAACGAGTACACCAACCAAATTCAACAAATGGAGAATAAAAGAGGAAAAGTGTCACCTTTTGACAAAACAAAGTCAAATCAGATATTAAAATCTATAAAGAAGTAAGAAAGGACGAATAAGCCACCTGAATAAATCATGCCCTATTTCATACAATACGGGAGTACAACACCCTCAACCCTTCTAGGGTTGCGATTTAATTGAAAATTTAAAATAAGATACTTCATGTTCTCTGCGATAAGGGTTATTTCTTATAGGTTGTCTGCTATAAAAATCACAGCAAGATACATTCCAACCTGAACAGAACATAACGCAATAGCCAAAATAACACTTTAAAACATGTTTTTCCCATACGCGACAAAATAAAGAAGTAAATAACAAAAAAACACTTATACACCCCTGCTACAATCACCCAAAACACCGCTGCCCTCTATTTCATCCGCAGCACAACTGCGGTCATTCAAGGAGGAGAATACGTTTAAAGCAAACGCAAAAAGAGTTACAACGCTTCTATACTTAGCAGTAAAGTTTTTCCATGAGGGCCCAGAAGGGTTTTTTATGTTAAAGTCAGTAGCTATCTCGAAAAAAAGCCAAAATTCATATCCCTAACATCAAAGGGACCCTGCACCAACTGAAAGCTTAGAATAGCAACATCTTGGGATCTCTTTATCCCTTCAACCATACAGAAAGAGATAGTGTTTGCAATTGTCTTAACCTTCTCCGTCACATCAACATCATGGGTAACCTCCAACACCAAAATCTTATTCTTTTGCAACTCTTTCGACTCTGATAAATTCCTGGTGAAATTGGCAAGGCTTTCATCGGCCGCGCTCTTTGCTTTCTCTAGCTCTTTTTTAAGATCTCCAATCGCAGTCTTAAAACTCTATTCCATAGTCTCAAGCAGCTTATTCTTAATTCTAAGAGTGCGATCACTCTTCTTCTGCTTCTCAGCAAATTCCTCTATATACTTTCTGTGCAAGTCCTCTACCCAAGCCTGAACATCCGCATATTATTTTTCTTGTAACTTCCTTAGCTGAGTAGCATAATTCTTCACCTATGAACACAACTTGGCATTCTCCCCAAGAATATCAGAATATTCTCTACCTGCGAGCGCAGCTTCGCATTTTCCTCAAGAAGGACCTTCACATTTCTTTCCATGTTAAACTGAACATAACCTAATTCTTGAATAAGACTCCAACCCCCCTTAACGGTCTTCCTAATACTAGTATAAGGTGGAGAAGCACCGTAACTTTTTGCATATAACTCAAACAAACCCCTAGCAGCAGATTTAGAATATAACCAATTCTCCGCCCTCGACATATCCCTCCAAGGGTAAAATGCACTTAACGGAGTGAAGGATTCACTACCCTCGCATGAAGAAACCTTTCTCGGTCAAAGCACTAGAAAAGTAACTGTAGCTTTCGAAAATGATGTAGACTTTCCAGACGCAACCGCAGGGGTATACCTTCACTAAAACAATGAATAACAACAGAGTCAAGAGTAGTTGGTCCTACAAGCAAACCCAATAAGCAAACTTTGTCACAAACTAAGTATCAAAGCTTCTAAACTAAAAGTAACAACAACATATCACTTAAAACACCTGGCGGCGAGTAAACATTTGATAGACTGACACCTGAATCAGCAAGAGTAATGCCTCTAGAAATGCCAGTCGATACCTCGAAAAGTGAACTATAATGTCTGAGTAGAATATGTGAAGCATCACGGTTTACCTTAGGCAAAATATTAGTAACCTCAACATCAAGCACTGACCTTTTTCCCAATATCTTTTCCTCGGCACCCAAAGAGCGCTTATTTAAACCATAACCCTTATTCGCTTTGCCACGTTGTTTTGTGCCGCCTCTATGATATATGTTGGCACTCCTACAAAGCAATTTTGGCCACAAGGGGAAGTCCCCAAAAAGGAAGTAGCATGAACTATGTCTATCGAAGACATCGCTCTATTAAATAATGCCACCGAACAAGGTGAACTTACTTCTCTGCTGCTAAAAGCACTCGATGACGCTATCAATACCGGCCCTTACGAGCCCAATAGATCGTTGTTAGCCGCAAAGGGTAGAGTATCTAGAACTATCATCCGATCTCTTATCTCACAACCAACAACTCCCAAAAGAGAAACCGCAATCCCTATGAAACATATGACAAAAAAGGAGGTAAAAATAAAAATCCAATGAACCATAACACGCATAAAGCTAACAAACCATTATCAGTATCCGTTTGCCTCTTTGGCATGCGCTCCAAATGCAGACAACTCCTTTCGTCGTCCAAACCGAAACAACAAGATAACTCGAAACCACTAATTTTTTCCCCTCGCTGCGATTAAAACAAGAAAGACTCACATTAACACAACCCCTTAGAGCAACAGGAGCGGCTTCCTCACTAACCCCCTAGGGGAGCATCATCTTCATAATATTTCTAAAAATGAGTATGAATACCAGTATGCTTTGAAAAGAAGTTATCTATTTCCCCCTCATCACCTAAAATAATCCTCGCAAATCACTCGTTGCCCCTTTTACCAAAGGGCCACTCCTCTATATGAATAATCACATTCGCCAAAGAACCCTTCGAAAATACGTTAAAATCTTTTTCGTCCAAACCAATGTGACTTTTCCCTTGCAAACAGTATACCCAAACATTTCTAAGGGTACATACTCTTCAAAACAACATGGTGCATCACTTTTTAGCCTTTTGATAAGCTTCAGTTCAACAGGTGACATTTTCCCAATATTAGGCGACACAACCATATCCTTTGCCGGCCGATGCCATACAATAAAAAATGAAAAACTTCTAATAATGCATTCTACTTTGATATAATTTGTCCTATCTAGACAAAAAATTTCAGCCTGATTGCTCATCAACAACCTCTTCTATCTACGGTGACAGATAGTAATGAAACCCTTCGCATTCTTGTCATGACTAGCCATTACATTATAAAAGAAGTGGAACACATCGATAGAAGTTTCATCCCCATGAATCTTATAATTCAAAAAATAAGTCACCAAAGTCCACCAACTAGTTTCGCTCAATTAACCTAGCGCTACATCAAACCAGTTTTGCCCCTCCACAAAGAAGAGATACAGTGGCAAATAGAACCCAGCCTCAAAAGTAAACATAGGGATCAAAAACCATGATCAACCCTCATCAAAACACGTACTCAGGTGAAATGTCCCAACTGGCACACTGAACCGATAACAAAAGTAGTTAACATCAAGAAGACCTCGACACTCTAATGTCGTCAGCAACTTAACGGGTTCGATAGTAAAACGAACCTCGTCGCTCACCACAACAGATGATTCATCCATTAACAAAGAAATATTATATTTCTCTTCCCAAATCTCTCCTTTACACTTCTCAAAGAACTCCCAAACGATAAATAAGGCAAGCAAAGTAAAGCTCAAAGAATGTAAAACTAGAGTTTATTTATAACTAAGAACCGTGTCTTCCTCGACACGCTTCACTATTGAAGAGGTTTATCATGTGACGCTTCACATACAATGGCTTACACTCAAAGAAGACTGATTGGTCTGTTAATAAATTCTATTTGTACAAAAAAACTCTCTTTTTCCTTAGGGTTCGCCTGCCGAGCCCTTTGTAAGAACCCTCAGGTTTGCCAATGTCACTTTATAATCTTTCCTCACATGGGGTCATTGTTAGTATCTATATACACCTACTGCCACATGTCGAAACTAGAATGAGAATACCACGAGCTATGTAACACAAGGGACGTTTGGTGGTGTGCGTCACGACGCCCGCGAACCACAACACGCAGAGCCACATGTGAACTGTGTAAAATAATCTATGGCGGACAAACGAGACCACGGGTAACATCGCGCCTCACCCGGTGACCACGTGGCTATACACGTGTTCACTATGAATTTCGAAGGGTGTAATATCCCAATTTTTGGCTAGTGACCAAAATGTAAAATTTGAAGGTTTTATGGATAAAGTATAAACTTTGGAAAAGTTTAGGGATCAAAGTGCAATTTTCAAAAGTTATGTATTTTAACCCCTTAAATTAATAGTTTACCCTCAAGAATGACATTTTTGTGTTACCCAAATTTTTCGTACAGAGTTTGTATTAATGGCTATAAAGCGATAAAGTTTAGAAAAATATTCTGATAATCGGATCAAGCTAAAATTTCAGAGACAGTTCCATAGACCTTAGAAGAGTCATAAAGTATCATTTTGTGAATATTTGGATGTTAAAAAGATCGGGAAAAATTTAAATCGATTGAAATGACATGGAATGGCAATTTTGTGAATAAGTTGATCAGTAAAGGGCATTTTGGTCATTTCGTCCAAAAAGGCATAGAAGGAATTTTGAGATTTCTTTTTATTGATGAATAGTGGTTGATTAGAATCCAACTAAGTCTATTTGGAATGTTACAAAATGGAAAATTAGAAATATAGATCTAGTTTGAGGGTATTTTTGGAAAATAGAATTTATTGAATTAAAAATTCATTTTTTCATAATACAAGTGTTTTAAATACATGAGATATGAAGGAATTATCAGCCAAATACCCTCCAAAACTGTGGTGAAGAGAAAAAAAAAGAGAAAAGATTTTACAAGCTCGATTTAAGCCCGAATCTCAATTTTCAGGTAATCTTTCGAACCACAAAGATGTTTTACTCCTCGAGCTCTATATTTTGATGTAAATAATATTGTGACATCCTCAATGTGTATTCGTACTACGAGTATACATTAAGGGTGTTACATTTAGTGGTATCAGAGCTACAGGTTTAGCCGGTTCTTGATGCTAAACCAAGTTTGTTATAAGTTGCCAGTAAATGCATACCCTAGAATGTCATATTACTGATGTGTTGATTGTATGACTTGAAGCTTCTCCTCATTAGTATAGGATATAATAAGATTATAGTAAGGAAAGTAAAACACTATCGAATTTCGTCAATCGACGAATCTCAGAGATCAATAAAAGACCCATAACGAGTACAATGAAGTGAAATAAGTATTGTAATCAACTTCAATTTGAGTTGAGTTATATGCATTGTAAGGAGCTGATGCAGTAATTATAAGATGTTAGTCCTTAACATTTATATATGCACTTATGTTTATAACAGCATAAGTTACAAAGAAATTTAGATAGTAAGGGCTCACATTTCAAGGTAAAAGACAGTCGTAGGACTGTAAGTTTATGATTAAATGATGTTAAGAATATCTTTGATAAATTAAGATATTCAGATATAAAGAAGTAAGAAGAAGAAGAAGAAGTATCTTTACTTGAGAAATATAAATGCTTGGGGGTCAGAAAGAGACCCGTAGTAGTATAAATGAAGTAAAGTATGTATTGTTCTCGACTTCTGACTTGGCTGAGCTATTTGTGCAGTAGGGAGCTCAAGCACAAGAACAAGGAATACTATTTTAGATATTAGAAGAAATACATGAGAGGTTTTAACCTCTAATATATGTATTTGTTAGGGCATTGATTGTTAAAAGTTTAAGTTTTTGAGTGCCCTAAATTTTATAGTGAAGGTGAATTGATGACTAGTTATTTGAATTTAAAGGATGATAAAAATCATATTAGAAGGTCTGAAAGATATGAAAATTGAAAAGTCAGAAGAAGTAATATTGTTACTATGGGAACATGTTTTTATTTGGATGGATTAATGCCATAGAGTAGTACTTACAATAGAAGTGACCTGGAAAATTTCCTAGAATGAATCAAAAGAGCTAAAAACTCAGCTGTAAGAATTGCTAGACTAGAGTTATAATCAATCCAGTGTGCTATTGTGAGAAGCTCTAAATTTATTTGTAAAGAATGAAGATAGTTCTTTACGACCATGTAGTGATTATTTATAAAAGAAAATAAGAAGAAGAAAATGATATATTTTCTATCAGAATTATCAATTAACTTGAATCAGAAAGACTTGATGTGAGTTTTGGTTATTAAAAGTGGCTTTCTTAGGTCATATTACTTCAGCTGTAGGGATCTGAGTCGATCCTAAAAATATACAGTCTATTGTGGAGTGGGAAAATTCCCAAAAATATTACAGAGGTTTGCAGTTTCTTAAGACTTATTGGTTATGATCGAAGGTCTGTGAAAGATTTCTTGAGGATATGATATGAGCTTGTATAATTGAGTTCGAGATCATGGAAAAGATATATGCCATTAGTAGAAATTGCTTATAATAATAGTTATCAAGAAAGTATACAGATGGCACCCTACGAAGCTCTCTATGGTCGAAAGTGTAAATCACTATTAAATTGGTATGAGTTGAAGATCGTAAATTAATTAAGTCAGATCTATTACAAGAAATGGAAAAAAGTAAAGATTATACAAGATAATCTTAAAAAGACTGATGATCGACAAAAGTCTTAGGCAGACTTGAAAGGAAAAGATATTCAATTCGAAGACAAAGGAAGAACATGATGCCTATTTTCGCATTTTCTTCAGACTCTTCGAGAAAAGAAGTTATATGCTAAGCTGTAAAAGTGTAAATCTTGGTTGCTAGAAGTTGCTTTTCTTGGTCATGTGGTTTTGGCAGAAGAGATAAGAGTAAATCCCAAGAAAGTACCAACTATAGTTGAATAGAAACCCCTAAAGGATGTTTTCGAGGTTCGAAGTTTCTTGGGACTTGTTGGTTACTATCGAAAGTTTGTAAAGAATTTCTCGATGATTGCCTCTCCACTTACCAAGCTATTGAGGAAAGATATGTCATTCTGTTGGACAGATAAGTGCCAATAAAACTTTGAGACATTAAAGAAGATATTAATCGAAGCCCCGATATTAGTACAACCAAAATTGGGCAAAGATTATGTGGTTTATAACGATGCTTCTCATAAAGGTTTGGGAAGTGTACTTAAGTAAGAAGGAAAAGTAGTGGCCTATGCTTCGAGACAACTTAAGACGCATGAGAGGAATTATCCTACTCATGATTTGGAGCTGGCAATGGTTGTATTTGCTTTAAAGATATAGCGTCATTATTTATATGGTAAATGATGCTATATTTACACAGAGTATAGAAGTTTAAAGTATCTGTTAACTAAAAAGGAGTTGAAGCCGAGGCAAAGATGGTGGATCAAGCTTCTTAAGGATGATGATGTGATCATTGACTATCATTCAGGAAAAGCTAATGTGGTAGTTGACATCTTCAGTCGAAAGACATTTGTTGCCTTAAGAGCTATGAATACGAGACCGGCATTAAAAGAAGATGGGGCCTTGATTTTCGAGTTAAGAATAAAGTCTACTTTATTAGATTGAATAAAAGAATTTTAGAGAAAAGATGAAAAGTGTTTGTTAAGGTTTAAATAAGTGAAGGAAGGTGAAACCGAAGACTTTGAAGTTAATCTAATGGATGCTTGTATTATCGAGGAAAAAATATTTTTTCTTCAAATGATGAAAAATTAAAGAAACAACTTATCTTCGAGGTACGTTATAATCATTTGACTGTACATCCAGGTGGAAACCAGATGTATCAAGATTTAAAGAGTTGATATTGGTGGCCAGGCATGAAAAGAGTTATAATTGAGTTTGTTTCTAAATATCTGACATGTCAACAAGTAAAAGCAGAACTTCAGGTACCTTCTGAATTATCGTAACTGATTTCCATTTTTCAGTGGAAATAAGAACGGGTGACGATGGATTTTGTATTAGGACTATCTTTGACATCGAAAAAGAATGATTCAATCTGGGTGATTATTAATAGATTTACTAAGTTAGTACACTTTATTCGTGTTCGAACAGCTAGGGATAAGTATGATGAGTTGTATATTAATGAAATAGTTCAACTATATGGACTACCAGCCTCGATAGTATCTAATAGAGATCCGAGGTTTACTTTAAAATTTTGAAAGTCTTTACATAGAGCCTTGGATATTCGACTCAATGTTAGCATAACTTTGCATCCTCAAACAGATGGACAATCAGAGTGAACTATTTAGATTTGAGAGGATATGTTAAAGGCATGTGTGATTGAGTTCAAAATATCAAGATGTAGTCAGCCCTGAGCAAATTAAGGAAGTTAAAAATAAGGTAAAGATGATAAAACATAGAGTCAAAGAACTAAGGAAATAAGTCAATTTCGCTTGTTAAAATTCTTTGACAAAATCGTAAAATTGAGGAAACGACTTGGGAAAGAAAAGAAGATATGAGAAAGCAGCTTCCTCACGTTTTTGAACCAGGTACGTGTTGAAAATTTAAGGATGAATTTTATTAAGGTGGATAGAATTGTAATATCCCAATTTTTGGCTAGTGACCAAAATGTAAATTTTGAAAGTTTTGTGGCTAAAGTATAAACTTTGGAAAAGTTCAGGGATCAAAGTGCAATTTTCAAAATTTATGTATTTTAACCCTTTAAATTAATGGTTTACCCCCAAGAATGACGTTTCTATGTTACCCAAATTTTTCGTACGGAGTTTGTATTAATGGCTATAAAGAGATAAAGTTTGGAAAAATATTCTGATAATCGGATCGAGCTAAAATTTCAAAGATAGTTCTATGGACCTTAGAAGAGTCATAAAATATCATTTTATGAATATTTGGATGTTAAAAATATTGAGAAAAATTTAAATCGATTGAAATGACATGGAATGTTAATTTTGTGAATAAGTTGATAGGTAAAGGGCATTTTGGTCATTTCACCCAAAAGGGTCATGGAAGGAATTTTGAGATTTCTTTTATTGATGAATAGTGACTGATTAGAATCCAACTAATTCTAGTTGGAATGTTACAAAATGGCAAATTAGAAATATAGATCTAGTTGGAGGGTATTTTTGGAAAGTGGAATTTATTGAATTAAAAATTCATTTTTTCACAATTCAAGTGTCTTAAATACATGAGATATGACCAAAACCGTGGTGAAGAGAAAAAGAAGAGAAAAGATTTTACAAGCTCGATTTAAGCCCCGAATTTCGATTTTCAGGTAATCTTTCGAACTACAAAGTTGTTCTACTCTTCGAGCTCTATATTTTGATGTAAATAATATTGTGACATCCTCAATGTGTATTTGTACTACGAGTATACGTTAAGGGTGTTACAAAGGGAACCTAGGACGTCAATTCATAGCCCGTCCAATCACGCGCCACGACAACCCTACCACGACACCTGTCCGGGTAATATAAAACTGGACATGCAGTAGATTTACGTTTTGATATAATAATTGAAAAATAGTTTTGGACTAAATTGAAAAGATTTCAAAAATGGTCTTAAGTCCAAACAACTTGAAAATAAGTTTAAGAAGTTTTTGAGAGGTTTTAGAAATATTTTAAATATTTTAAAGTAGCTAAACTAACCTTTTCAATACAAGAGTACCGATATGGTATACCCCATATCGATACGATCCAAGGGTTTCAACTACAGTATTTTTCCAGTAACCAAAAATCGTATCGATACACCCTTAGGCGTACCGATACGGAGTGGATCGTTTCGATATGCCACGAAGCGTATCGATCCAGTTTTCAACCTCCTCAATAGCTATTTCCCAACGACTATTTAAATTGTAGGGCGTACTGAAACAGACCAAGGCGTACCGATACGGTTTACCAAATAGACCAAGGCATACTGACACAGCGTACCGATACGGCCCAAGGTGTTTTGATACGGTTAGCAAGACTGAGCGTAACGACTAGTAGTTGTACCGATACGGGCAGTACCAGAACTATATTTATTGCAGGAAATTTAGTCTCCAACGGCTCCAATTCAATCCCAACGGTCTCCAATGGCTAGGAACTCAATTGGGACTATAAAAGGACCCTTCAAGCTTCAACAACAACTAATGCTTCTATTGTCAACAACATTATGATGCCAAAATTGTCTTAGGGCTTTTAATTCATATTCTTTGTATAGACAACACTTGTGAGCTTTAATTGTTATATTTGCTCAAGTGTTTATGATTTGGGTGAGTGCTTAAAGAGTGCAAACATCTACCTTGTAGAGAGGATTTCTTGTTTTCTTTATTTCTTTTGTTTGAGAGGATTCCCAAAGCTTGGGTTGTAAGCTTTGGATGCTAGACTTGGTAATTGAGTCTAGGTTGTAAAGGTTGCCTCCTAAGCCTTGTTAAAAGAGGAAGAAATCTTAGTAGATTTGGGAAATCCTTAGTAGGAAGCTAAGGGAGTGGAGTAGAGCTTGTTAGAAGTTTGAACCACTATAAATCCTTGTGTTAATTGTCTATCTTTTTACTTCCACCACCAACACCCAAAAATCAACTTCTCCACCACTTGGCAAGCAATTCGGTTAAAGGAATTCGAGCTCAATCAAACCCAACAATTGGTATCAGAGCGAGGCTTAACCGAGAAGGTTTAACCACCTATTGAGTCGATTCGGCAAGCTCGACCAACAAACACGTCAACCGACTACTATGACGCTATCCATTGACAGGTCACCCTTCTTCAACGGTGAAAATTATGCCTTTTGGAAGCATGGGATGATGTTCTTCATAAGAGGCAAAGACTACCGTCTTTGGGACATAGTTGAAGATAGACCGTACGTGCTACCACAAAATAAGGCAGAATGGAGCACGGAAGATCGCAAGAAGATGAAGCTTAATTGTAAGGCCATACACATTCTATTTTGTGTATTGGCCCCGATGAGTATGCAAAGGTATCTTCTTGTGAGTGTGCCAAAGAGTTATGGGACAAACTTGAAGCAATCCATGAAGGGAAAAATGAGGTGAAGGAGACAAAGATTGGTCTACTCAACCTCAAATACGAAAACTTTAAGATGAACCCATATGAAGACATCAAGAGCATGTTCGACCGGTCCTCTACAATCGTCAATCAACTCAAAAGTCTTGGAGAAGAGATTCTGGAAGAAAAGCTTGTTCGAAAGTTGATTTATTCACTTCTTGAATCATGAGAGAGCAAGAAGACGACCATTATTGAAGTCAAAGACTTGAAGAAGCTCAAGCTTGAAGAGCTCGTAGGGTCTCTTCTCACTCATGAGATGATGTCTCTACCCTTGAAGAGAGAGAAAGAGAAGATAATCAAAGAACAAGGAGTTGATGCCAACATCATTGCTCTTCAATCCTTCACAAGCCACTAAGAAGAATCAAGTGAGGATGAAGAGATGGTCTATCTCTTCAAGAAACTTTCTCGATTCATGAAGAGCAATATAGAAGAATCCAAGCATGAATCGAAGAAGAAGAAGAAGATGGTGGATCCCTCAAGTGCTCAAAATTCAAGGAGACGAGGCACGCCAAATATGATTTCCCTAGCTTCAACATAAAGGGATCATCATCAAAGAAAGCATATGTGGCTACATAGAGTTATGAAGACTCCACCGATGAAGATGAGATAGTCCACCTATACTTGATGGCCCTCCAAGAGGTGGAGGTAACTTCTAACTCATCATATTCAAATTCAAATACACATTTGATGAGTTACAAGAAGCCTATGACAAATTGGTTTTTGAGTTCAAGGCTTTATTTTCAAAAAATAAAATGAAAATTTCAAAATTGAAAATGATTTGCTTTTAAAAACCAATTTGGAATTTGAAGCAAAATTAAAAGATTTTGAACTTAAAGTTTTAAATTTACAAAATTTACTTCAAAGTTTAGAAAAAGATCATCAAAAGGAAATTGATGATCTTAAGAAAGAAAACAATTTGATTTTCAAAGAGCTTGAAAAGAAAAATAATTTAGGAAAATCAAATTTTTATCAAAGACAATCTAGTGCCCCTAGATTTTTTAATGGAAAAGTTTTTAGAAGTATTTGGGTCCCAAAATGACTAAATACTTCAACTAAAAATGATGAAATTGAAATATGGATTCCTAAGGGGACTAAATTATGTGCTACTAATGCCTATGGATCCAAAGCAATTTGGATACCAAAAATCAAATGATTGTATTTTGTAGGTGTGGTGGAGCTTTGATCAACAAGTGATAAGATTGAGGGGGAGTTCTATACGCAGAAGGAAGAACACTTGAAGAATGAAGGCTTCACATCCTCCATTTGATTCAAGTATGGTAAAATTAGTTGAATTTAGTTTATTTTAATTTGATTTATTTATCTTAATTCAACTAGTTTATCATATATGTTGGACTAACTTTTGAATGATGCTTGAGTAAGGGGGGCCAATTTTAAAACAAAACTTATTTTTGTCAAAAATTTTTTAACTCTCCATTGTTATTGATCTTTAAAGTTTGAACCATTTTTGATATAACAAAAATGGGGATAATGTTTTAAAAAATTGATTTTTCAAATGAATAAGGGGGAACTTATAAGATTTTTAACAATTAATCTCTTATTCAAATTTTTATTTTTACATAGGGGGAGAATCTCAAAAATAAATTTTCAAGTTGATTTTATTATATCAAAAAGGGGGAGATTGTTAGGATATATGTTTTGATATAATAATTGAAAAATAGTTTTGGACTAAATTGAAAAGATTTCAAAAATGGTCTTAAGTCCAAACAACTTGAAAATAAGTTTAAGAAGTTTTTGAGAGGTTTTGGAAATGTTTTAAATGTTTTAAAGTAGCTAAACTAACGTTTTCAATACAGGCGTACCGATACGGTATACCCCGTATCGATACGGTCCAAGGGTTTCAGCTACAATATTTTTCTAGTAACCAAAAACTGTATCGATACGCCCCTAGGCGTAACGATACGGAGTGGATCGTTTCGATACGCTACGAAGCGTACCGATCCAGTTTTCAACCTCCCCAACGGCTATTTAAATTGTAGGGCGTACCGATACGGTTTACCAAACAGACCAAGGCGTACCGACATGGCGTATCGATACGGCCTAAGGTGTTTCGATACGGTTAGCAAGACTGAGCGTAACAGCTAGTAGCTGTACCGATATGGGTACACGCGTACCAATACAGACATCTCCAAAACTATATTTATTGCGGGAAATTTAGTCTCCAACAGCTCCAATTCAATCACAGCAGTCTCCAACGGCTAGGAACTCAATTGGGACTATAAAAGGATCCTGCTTCAGCAACAACTAATGCTTCTATTGTCAACAATATTATGATGCCAAAATTGTCTTAGGACTTTTAATTTATATTCTTTGTATAGACAACACTTGTGAGCTTTAATTGTTATATTTACTCAAGTGTTTAGGATTTGGGTGAGTGCTTAAAGAGTGCAAACATCTACCTTGTAGAGAAGATTTCTTGTTTGCTTTATTTCTTTTGTTTGAGAGGATTCCCAAAGCTTGGGTTGTAAGCTTTGGATGCTAGACTTGGTAATTGAGTCTAGGTTGTAAAGGTTGCCTCCTAAGCCTTGTTAAAAGGGGAAGAAATCTTAGTGGATTTGGGAAATCCTTAGTGGGAAGCTAAGGTAGTGGATGTAGAGCTTGTTAGAAGCTTGAACCACTACAAATCCTTGTGTTCATTGTCTATCTTTTTGCTTCGACCACCAACACCAAAAATCAACTTCTCCACCACTTGGCAAGCAATTTGGTTGAAGGAATTCGAGCTCAATCAAACCCGACAGAAATAAAGGGGGACCTTTCATTCGAGGCATCATGACCACCCCAAAATGAGAGTGACAAGCAAGCTCGGACCTGCATGAGCCACCTTAACCACCGTTGAGCCCTATCTCCGGTCCTTGTTCATTTTGACCATCAACAAAAACATTTTTTAAAATTCTTAATGATTTTTTAAAAAATAAAAATACGGATCTACCAAATATAGAAATTTGGATGTCATGACACAAATGATTAAAAAACGACTTGAATTCAGAATTAATGGTTGAAGTTGGTTAACTGATTTAATTGATGCAATTTCTTAGTTGAGAATTTTAATTTGATACAGAAAAAAATTGTACTTAATTGCTCATATTTTAAACAGTTTGAGGTCATTTTGAACCCTTAAGCTTAATTTTAAAATAATTTTATACTCTTATATTTTTTTTTTGTTAGAATTCGAGTTTTTAGGAGAGATATAGATAGAATTCATGATGTTAATGCTCTTTTTTGTACAATTTGGGGGGTTTGATTGATTAATTTGTGAGATCGATCGAATTTTCTTTAATTGGGATGCATTTTTTTGTAATAGCTTGCTGCTTCGTTGGATGAATAAAACTCAAAAATTTATCCAAAAAAATTCGATAACCATATTTCATATTCTATGTGTATACATCATATTTCGAGTAATTAAAAATTTTAACTATTTATCTATAGTAAAAGAAATTTAATTGTTTAATATGTAATAATAAATCTAATATTTTTTATAAACAAAATAGAAATATCAAATTAAATAAACATCTACATGATGAACAAAAGTGATTATTATTAGGGTGTTTATAGGCAGTTAATCGAACTAGAATAATTTGTTGATATGGTTATTAGAAGTTTTAGTTTGATATTTTAGTCAACCGTAACTGTTTTGTTTAAATCGATTACTGTCTAAAAAATTAACTGTTTCATTCAATATGATTACTCGATTAATTATAAACCATTTTACATATCGTATTATAAATAATATATCTATTTATTACTACTAATTTTAATATTTTAAAAATTTCAACCTAAAAAAATGCAAATAAAACCTTCAATATTCTGCCTAGGAGTGTAAATAAAACCTTCAATATTTATAATAGAAAAATCAACAATACAATAATGAAGGTTTGGGCCGAATTTTACCGTTTTACCTCTAGTAGTAAATAATATATATATATTTATTACTACTGATTTATTCAGTACAATTTTTTTAGGTTAATTGTTTCATCAAAAATCGTAATCGTTTCAGTTAGCCGTTAATTTTATCGGTACGGTTATTGTACAGTTTTGACTAAATTTTCCCAAATCAATTACCTATTATTTAATCCATTTTTTAAAATTTGTTGATACGATATACCGGTTCGAATCTTCATGAACAACGCCGGTTATCACCCTACTTGGAACAGAAGGAACAAGTTCAAATATTTGAATTTGAGAGAAGTTCAAAATTCAAAATCAAAAAGGCCCAAAAGCCACCCTTGAGCCCACCGTCCAGCTCCTACCGGTTCACCCAGCCGCCCGGGGCACTCTCCACAAACACCAAAAGCCAATCCCGTTCCGATTCTGCCTCAGCGTTTCGGTTTACGGCAGTTAGGCCAGGTTCTTGATCCCTTGAGTTTCGTTCATTCTTCTGTTTCTTGGTAAAAAGCACAAACCCCCAACATTCCTTTTTGTACTTCTTTGGAAGAAAAATGATGGTCAAGGCTTGATAATGCAAAAAGGAAGATTACTTTTATGGCTTATTTGCAAAATGGGTATGCCAAATTCTCACCTTTTGCTTTCTTCCAATTGGGTATATGTCGTTTGTTTAGTGAAAAATATCGTTGGAATTGAATAGAACGAATATTTGAGGACTAGGAAGGTTGGAATGGAATAAAGAGTGGGGGTTTCTTGATTAGTGGAAGTAATTTGGGAGTGCTAGGGAAAAGACCCAGATTGTTGTTGAATATATTAGTTGAGTTGTTGATGGAGACTTCAATTTCTAGTTCAATTGAAGCCAGCCTAGTTTATGTATCTAACCTTGGGAAGCAAGATTCTTTATGTGATTGGACGCCTGGTAATCGAAATTGGCAGATGTCTCCTAGATGTGATGATGCTTCTGTTGCCGACTGTTGTGCGGAAACATTGGAGCGAAATGGAGTTTCTCATGTTGAACATAGAAATGTAGCTGTTGGAGATACTGTGATGCCTCTTGCATGCAATAGAGAGCCTCACGGTTTAAAGTATGAACTTGCTAATGGATGCTCGATTGTGGACGACCGTAGTTTTGATGATGTACATAAAACAGTTATGCAGAAAACCATATATGTTGACAGTATAAATGATAGTTGTTCATCGTCAAAGTCAAATATGGATCTTTTACTAGCTTCTAGAAAAGGTGAGGTGGATGTAAATGGTGAGTGCACCTCCTCTAGTGTAATAGCTGCCGAAGTTGCGAGGGAAGATCTATTTGAGAAAGGTAAGTGGCTCCTGTACTTCAGAAGCAGAAGAATCTTGAGGAAATTGGGCTATCTAGGGCTTGTGCTAATGAGGAAATTGGGATTAGTGGCGGTAGTAGTTGTTCTAGGTTATGCAATATTTGTGACCGTTCAGGACAGCACAAAAGATGCTAATCTGTGACAGTTGTGAAGAGGCATTTCATGTGCATTGCTGCAATCCCAAGATAAAGAAAATACCTGTTGATGAGTGGTATTGTATTTCGTGTATGAAAAAGAAGCGAATGATGCTCAAGGAGATAATTGCAAGAAGGTATTCTAGTATCACTGGCGGAATGGGCAGATGCAGTCCAATAGAATTAATGTTGAGAGATGCTGAGCCTTATAGAACTAGCCTTTGAATTGGAAGGGGTTTTCAAGCAGAAGTTCCTGACTGGTCTGGTCCAATTGATAAGTATGTTCCATGAACTATTTGTTTTCAAGTTAATTGTCTATATGGATTACATAAATTTAGAGGCTCTCTAATTGTGTGCATACCAGAACATATACATGAATGATGCACTTTTCGATTTGAGTTTTTTTTTTATGTTGTTATGTTCCCAAATAATTTTACCTAGGCTTCGCTTTGTGACAGATGAAAATCTGTCTGAAACAATGCAGTTGAAAGTACTGTTTGATGCTTTGATATATGAGGGGACTTAAAGTAGAGCTTGCTAATTGATTAATGATTAATAAAAAGTTATCATTTTTTTAAAAGGCTCTAGGTGTTCTGTCTAGACCTAAAATTTTGGGAGGCTAGATAAGTTCCATGGGAAGGAGATAAACGAAATTTGACTTTATAGTAGGCTAATTGCATCGACCTTGAAGAAAGCGATGATGCCAACTATCTTTCTTTCTATTACACTGATAGGTTTTCTTTGATCGCTTGTCATGTTTCGGTTTAATTGTTTAAGGTTGCATGCACCAATGGCAAAAGAAATTCCGCCTTTTATTACAGAACATATTATCACTATGCTGATGTGATCTTGCCTAAGTGCATTTCTTTACTGAAGAAGTCAGAATTTTGATTTCCAATTTATGACATTTAGTTAGGAACTGTTATGGTGTCCCTTTTAATATATAGATAGGTGATCTAATCTTCTCATTTACCTTCCATAGCTGAGATGTTGTATAAGTGCCTTGGCTCTTTTGATGAGTTAACAATTTATTCTGATTGGAAAGGGTCTGCCTTAGCTACCACTTTGTTTTGGAATCTTGCACAGTTCCATAATTCTTGGGCAAAATAGAACCGATAATTTTCAGCTCAGGGAAAGTTAGTCTTTTTGGAGAAATTTAGGTGCCATTGTGTGCTTTCTTGATCCAAAAGTGTTGTCCTTCATAAATAGTTCAGCTTAGGGAAAGTTGGATCTTTTTGGAAAAAAATAGGTGCTATTGCGTGCTTCCTTAATCCACAAGTGTTGTCCTTCATAAATAGTTTCTTGTTATATGATGCAGTGATGTTGATACCATTGGTGAACCACTAAACTTGGATGCTTCAGAATTTACTGATTTCCATGTAAGGCTTCAATTTTTGCCATGTTTAGTGTTGCCATTTTGCAGACAAGTGGCAATTTGATTTGAGGAAAATTGACACATCTTTCTTCATAGGAAATTGACGCGAAAGGTTCCTCTGAGGATGTGCTTGTGGATCCATCCACGAATGTTTGTGCGGACGCGACTGTTGTCATGACTGTTAGCTCTGCTGCTGCTGCTTCGGAAATGGCGGTGCAGTTTATTCATGAGGAGACGAAGAAGATTAATGCTTCAAGGCCTCCTCTACCACACGAGGATAAACGGGGGGCAAAAAGGCGTAGGAGTACATCCAAGGAGGCTGCTATCATTTCCAGTAGCACACCAGCGATGACTCCAATGTGTTCATCTCTGGGTATGTGGTTTACTTTCTGTCTGGGTTATGTACGTTTGCTTGACTTATCTCTGATGCTATTGATGACTTTAAATTAATTGTTTCTTTGCAGCAGCTCTTCCTGCGAGCCATAGCACTACTGCTATGGACTCTGTTATCGTGTATGCGATCTCCACACCTAGTATTTCTGTTCCTTCTGACTTGGGATTAACGTCGTTCCCTGATGCTGATCGTCATTCACCTTTTGATGCTGCTGCGAACGTCCCTTCTGGGATTACTCTGTTAGGCGCTGCATCATTTAGCTCGTTAAGGCCACTATCCTCTTTTTATCCGTGGAGGTATGCTGAGGCTGCAGGGAATTTTGTTCACCCTGATATTGCTTACAAACAAGTGCCTGGCCTTTTGGCAGATAAGTCCTTTGAGATGCTGCCAGCATCCGGCCTGCAAGAGTCGCTTGCTGGAAACTGGGGATTGTTACAAGAACTTTTGCTTTCACAGTGGCAAGTCGATAAGGCGTGCAACATCTCCAAGAAGCAAATGATGCTCTATTAAAAGTAAATGGGGAGCTACAGTTGGAGGTGACAGATGCAAACAAAGTTCATATGGACTTGTTGAGGAGGCTGAAAGCTGTTAATGAGAATAATTTGGTGAACGAAGACTGGAAACAGAAAAAGCTAGTTATCTTGCTCGCATTCAAGAGCTTGAATCATCAGCACAGGAACTTGGCGCAAAAAATCAACAACTGAAGGATGAGATGGAGAAGATGAAGGCTGACCATGCTAGTGAATTAGCTTCAACAGTTGCAAAGGCTGCCAAGGATGCGATAGTCGCTGTCTGTGGACACATAGCTGCTTGTGTAAAGCAGCAAGAGAAGAGTGTTGTGTTAGCGTTCCAGGTGGCCCGGGGTCCTTTCGACGTTTCACTCGTAAACTTTGGTTCTTTATATGAAGAGTGTGCGAACGTGGATTTTGACATACTAAATCCTAGTGGGCCTTCTTGGGAAACCTTTGCTCTGGAGAAAAGGTCAGTTGTAATTCCTCCCATCCACGAGCCTGATACTCCCTTGTCTTTAGTGGAAACCTCAGGTGGGGATGGCGAAATAGTTGAGGAAGAGGCTGATGTTGAGAGTGGTCGCGCATAACTTTCACTTTCTTAGCTATGTTATGTTTTAATATCTACCATGTACTTGTTTTTGCAAATATGAATGAAAATTTGTTTTTCTTGCTTGCAGAAAAGTTTTGCGCATATTAATTTTCTTTTGAAATGAATCATTATCCCCTTGTTAAGAAAAAATTGCAAAGTTAGGGGATTGTTTGGCGAACCTGGTCGAATATATTTATGATTCTCTTTATTTTTTATTGATATACTTATTGTTTTTTCGATACTTATTGTTTTTGTAAAATATGAACGGTTGCCCTCCATATCGCAAACAATTGTTTTTTCGATACGTTATCAGGGAATCATTGTACTTGTCTTTAAATAACCGTTGATAACAACTAACAATACTTCTTAAAAGTGACGGACACTTATACGATTTTAACTTTTAGTTCGCTCATTTGGAAGTGGTGTTTGTTAATTGAATCTTTTAGCACACTTCGTAAAAGTGACAGACGCTTATACGATTTTAACTTTTGGCTCGCTTACTTGGAAGCGGCAATCGTTAAGTTGAATATTTTAACATACTCCTTAAAAGTGGCGGACGCTTATACGATTTTAACTTGTGGACACTGACATCACATTATGCATGTATGTCTTTCTTTTAGAATTTGACTGCGACCACTCCTCACCTCTGCCAATTATTACATGGATGGTACCTCTGAAAATTTGTTTATTTCTATCCCTGGCTTGAGATCATGACCCTGATGCCCCTTGGTCATTTTTCCCTGGATTCTAATGATGACTGTCACAGGAAGAAACTACAAATCTCTCCAACTGGCCTCGCCTAATAGCAGACTCAATAGCATTCTTCCCGTGAGCACAATTATCAGTATAATGATCTTGCTCCTTGTGAAATTTGCATCTTTTATTGAACCGCTCTCTCAGCTCACTCGGCCTCATTGGCGGTGGAGACCTTAGGATCCTCCGTATGCTCTATCTGGTGTAAAATCTGCTAAGGAGACTCTGTCAACTAATTGTAACTTTGAAATCCCGATAAAAAATAGACTGGAAATCTGTCGATCTGAAAGTTTGAAGGTCGCGTGTTCAGTTCACGCTCACCAGTGATCTTGGATGGTGGAAGAAGATGGATCTAATGGTGGTGACGAAGGATTTCGGTTTGGTCAAGTTGAAGATGAATGAATGTGTCTCCTACCCTCTGTTGCATGGCTATTTATAAGGGTTTGGATATGTGTCGATAGAGAGTTGTCGTGACATAAGTATTGATTAGACGTTTTAGGAAGTGATGGCCTAGGTCGGTCTGTCATCTAGGAAGGCCATGTATGTCCCCACGTGGTTCCAGATAACACGCTTTAACTCGTTGAATTCTTACGATTGATAAGCTTTTGCTAACGACCATCCATATGTTATATTTGAGGGAAGCTGCAGGTGGCTGTCCGTACACTTTCATGGTGATTGTTCGTAGGTACTAACAAGTATAAATTGCAATATTCATTTGAGTAAAATTGATGCCATCATCGTTTATGTTTTGAGTTGGCTTTTCTTAACTATTTTTTTATAATAAGCTTTTCTTAACTATTATTAATTGATTTTAGGTTGAATATTAGTGCCTAGAGAAATAAGATCTGAAACTACATAATATGCACCATAAACCTCCATAGAACAACGAATATTATAAACCGGATGAAATGCCAAATATGTTCTCTTTCCACAGTGAAAGAAGTAGGAAAAAAAGAGAGAAAAACTCCTGCAACAAGTTAGATTGTATCCTTGACATCAGAACCAGAGATAAGGATCTGTATTTTGTTATTTATTTATGGTATTTTCGGATTTTGTTTAACCGAATTTCTTGGACAACCGTTATATGACTGTGTGGTTATTAATTCATTATTTACATTGTTTTGGACTTGCTTTAATCTTTAGAATCAAAGCACTCTAGATCTTGCAGACAACTTTATATGAATTCAGGACAGTTCTTAAACCCTGAGTGTGATTTGTTTTAGTTTCTTAGGAGGCGATACTAACATTTCACATCCTGTGCAGTTGAGGCGGAAAAAATAAGATCAGACCAAGAACTGCACTTCCGGTGAGGATGAAATGAGAAATGCACAACCTTATGTTTCTTGGCAGTGTTACATTCTTACGGATTTTGTACAGATAACCTTCACAGATCTTATAATAGTGTTACATACATATATATAGTTTGCATTGCTATGATACATGCACATACACACTTTCCTCTTTAAAATATAAACTGAAAACATTAATTGCTGCACATATCATACAAAGTACCATTTTTTGATATATGTATGTATGTATGTATATATTTATTTATCTGTTTATACTTGTAATCCTATTGGATATATCTCTAAGGCTTTACTATCCATTTCAATACAACCCTCATTGACTTCTTTGGTTTCCCTTTTGTAGACATATTTGCTTGCTGCCCAAAGAAAGGCCCCTAAGTTAAGGGTTGATATGACCAAAAGGAACCCATAGTAGTAATCTAGATGAGAGTCATTCAAGTTGTCTCCAATCCAGCTTTTGTTATTACCTCTGCTTGTAATTTTATCCACCATTGTTACTAAAAAGCTGTTCAAAAAGTTCCCAACACCGATTCCACTGGTGAAGAAGGTCGTCCCTAGGCTTTGCATGTCTTCCGGTGATTGGTCGTAGAAGAATTCCAGCAGTCCAATGGCGTTGAACACATCAGCAATCCCCAACAGGACATACTGAGGCAAGAGGCAGAATATGTTCATGGGAACTATTTCTTTAGGCCCTGTGATTCGGTGCACTCTTATGACATGCAGCCTTCGAACCTCGACCACATACGCAATAGCAATGGCGATGATCTGGATGATGAATCCAATGCCAAGCCTTTGAAGGAGGGTTATCCCTCTAGGGTTTCCAGTTCTTTGACGCATGAATGGCACGAAATAGCGATCGTACAACGGCACGGAGACGAGCATGGAGAAGGTGACGAAGCTCCCTAGTGAAGCTGCTGGGATTTGAAAGCTTGAACCTATGCTTCTGTCCATGGTGGTGCCTTGTTTCACAAACAGTGTGTTTATTTGAGCCCATATGGTGCTAGGTATTAAGGTCACTAGCCATATCAAAAGCATCCCAAGGACAAGCTTGGTTCCTTCCACTTGAGTTACAGTGCAAGGTGGCCTACTTGAGTTGCCATCTTTCACTGCTGCCTTGTCCAAGAACCTGAAAATTGGAGTGTAATGGACTTGTCTTTTTCCACTGTTGATGTAATCTTGAGGCTCGTGTTCGTGAAGCTGAGATGGGTTGTTAGGGAGCTGAAGTTTCCGGTTCCGAAAGGCAGCGACAGGGACTTGAATAAGGTCCCGGGCAGGGCTTTTCGTCTTCTTTACTTTGTGCCTGTACATTGGAGTCCCAAGATAGAACACAAAGAGGGAGAACACAAGGCCAACTGTAGGGATCCCATAGCCAAGTCCCCAACCCAAGTTTTCTTGAATGTAAACAAGGCCAAGAGTGGCAACCAAGGCACCCAAGAAAGAGCTGAACATCCACCAATTGAAGAATGAGGCCTTGAGTTTCTTTTCATGGGGATTGAAATCATCAAACTGGTCTGCCCCAAAGGTTGATATGTTAGGCTTTGTTCCTCCTGCTCCTATGGCAATGGTGTAAAGTGATGTGTAAAAGAAGACAATTTGTAGTGTTGAGGCTTTGTTACAAACACCTTCTCTGCAAGTTGGCTTCAGAGATTTCAAAGAAACTGATGTTGTCAGCATTATCATTCCCTGTTTCACATGTTACCCCGGTCATTTGAATACGATCATGCATTAATCAATCGAGTTAAACGCTTCGATAGGGGTGTACATTCTGTCTGTTCGGTTAACCGAATTACCCAAATTATTAACTGATTTTTCCCTTTTAACCATTAACTGAACCAAAATTTTTTACTGAACTAGAAAAAGTTTGTTGTTATAAAATATTGGGTAAATTACACAAATGGTCACTAAACTATGCTAAAATGATCTTTAAAGTCACTGAACTTTTATTAGTTACAAAACAATCATTAAACTCAGCGAACTATTAAAAAATGGTCTTTGACTCATTGCACATTATAAATTATTAATAAATTTTGAAAAATTTAATGACCATTTTATAATAATTCAATAAATTTAATGATCATTTTGTGCTAATTTGATGTTTAATGATCATCTTATAACTTTTAAAAGTTCAATGACAAAAAATAAATATATGTAATATATAATATTTATTATATAATAGTTTTAGTTAATTCGGTTAATTAACCAGCTTTGAACCGAATTAACCGATAATCGGAGTTTAAAAAACTCTTAACCGTTAACTAATCTTACCTAAAATTAACTGAAAAAATTTAATTCGCTTAGTTAATTCGGTTAAAACTAAATAATGAACACCCCACGCTTTGATACGAACATGACATATTCCATGTTCACAAGTTTTAGGATAGAAAATTGTGTACCATTCATTTGTTTAATTGGCACATGCAAGTCAAATCAAGCACTTTGGCAAAAACATGTTCCCTCAAGCACTTGAAACAATGGACTCAAATGTAATGAATTTAAAACACTAGAACATAATAGTTCCCCAATATAGATGGCATCTTCTTTGTGGGTCTAAAGAAAATAAGATATGCTTTGTGTGAAAACAAAATGCAAAGTTCTGGCCAATGTCCATGTTAAATAATGCCACTAAATCAAAACTTAGCATTCATTGGACCCACCAGAGCCATAGAAAGATGATTGGATCACCATTTGCCTTCTGAGAGTAGGTATCTAGAAATATGGTCCATACAATTGGCATAACCTCCTTGGTGGTTGAAGATAGGGAATATAAACCTCATCATTTAGAATATACATTTTAGATTTATGTTACTTTTGAGATTGCGAAAAGGTTTTACTCATAGCCAGTTATTCAGCTGTATTGTGTTTATCGTGATTGCAGGTGTAATGAATACTAAACGGTAATAAATAAAACCTTAGTTTAGAGAGAAACATGTAGGTGATTTTACCATGACATAGATGAGAGATGAAACAGTGAAAGTCCAGAATCGACCCAGATAGGTATCGGCGATGTATGCTCCGAGAATCGGTGTGATCCAGACCGATCCCGACCAGCTGTTCACATTTCTAACGGACGAAACAGTGTCTTCATGAAGTTGGGTGGTCAAGTAGTTCACCAAGTTTGAAGCAATTCCATAGAAAGCCATCCTTTCAAATGATTCATATCCTGTTCATACTTAAGATTATGTATTAGACTTCAAGCGTAATATATATATACGCGCACATATATCTATCGAGGACTTAAGGGATTGCAGACATAACAATCCTATGATAATTCGAATATGAAAATATGGAGTGGTGATTGGCGAAAGAATGAGGGAAAGCTGATAGTTTCTTACCAACGAGGAAAGCACAGGCTTTCCATTTCCCCGTTTTGGAGCCGAGCACGAGGCGGCCGCGAAGATCGACAGTTCCGTCTTGGGTATAAACTTTGGTTTCCATTAGATCAGAGAAACTGTGGAAGAATGATTCAAGCAGTGAAACAAGAAAAATAATAGTAAGAAGAAGACTTGGTGAAGCTTATAAACAAATGGTGTAGTGAAAGAGCTTTCAGTCACTAATAATTTTGAGGGGTACGATTAATTCATTTGATTTGTGACTGCACAAAGATGTGGTACCCATACTAATTTACAGGGCGAAACTCGAAATTTATAAGACAACTATAATAAGATTAAAAATTTTGAGGGGACCATAATAAAATTTTAAAAAGAACGAAGGATTGTAGAATCAATTTTAACTTTTTTCCTAAAAAACTATTAGAGAAAAAAAATTGACTATGTTCTGCCCCTGTTACTTTGAATGAATTTTTTTATAACAGTCGTTTATTTATTAACCGATTAATCTAAATTAAATTGTATAAAATTTCATCTCATCAATTGATAGTTAATGTGTGAAATTTTTTAATTTCGTTAGTAAGTTCAAAAAATAATTACAAGTTTTTACATAATGTCTAAAAAATAATAAATAAAACAATATTTTATCCCATTTGTGGAATTAAAAAAAAAAACTACACCGATATATGTGGCGCGCATGTATGTTAATGTTTAATTGAACCCCTTAGGCTTAATGGTAGAATAGCACATTTAGTCCCTCTTAAATGCCGATATAATATCAAACACAATTATTATCATCATAAGTTATCACTTTCGACGTAAATTTATTATTTTATGAAATTCACGTTGGAGGATACATTTATTTTCCTTGCACATAAGAAATTAGTAAAAAGACATGTTTATTACTATTCTTTTTAGATTAATCAGTTAATAAGTGATTAAATTCTCACATCAATTGTGATTAAGATACTTGGCTTCCTTTAAAGCCTCTCCTAATCATATGATCATGAAGTAGATGGCTCTTATCAACACCCAAAACATGCTATAATCTTAAGATTTAAAGTGATCCCCACTAAGTTTATTTGTTACAACTTGGATTAGCTTGCATCCCATTTTGCCCAATGATTTCTTTTTTGTATTGTCTTATACTTGAGCTCTCTTTTGAATACAATATTCTTATACCTAACTGCTTTTTTCAGTCGGGACGGACAAATAATTTTATGTTTGAGAGCGAACCTATAGAATTCTAGGAGGGGGCGAATTTATAAAATTTTAGGGGACGACAATAAGTTTTTAATAAAAAATGTATAGAAATTAAAAAAAATAAATTATATACAAAATTTAAATCTTCAAGGGACGACCTCGATCCACCCTACTTTTATGGGTCATTTGTATTGTATGAGTTACACATTAAAATCAACTTGAAAGCAACACTTTGATTATTTTTCACGTGAATAATGACTGCATAAAATAACATTTTAGAGCACCACTAAAATGTAGTGATAAATAAAGGTTGTTTAACTTTAACTCATTGGAAAATGATTTGATATCAAAGTGAATCCACCATGGGTGCTAACCACCTTCAACTTTTATTTATTATTATTTTATTATGAGATAGGGATGGCAATGAGACAAGATGGGTGTATTCTTCTCGAACCCGCCTCAATATATTAAAATTTTATCTGATATTAACTTGACATGACATGATATATCACAAATGATCTAAATCAAGCAGTTCAAAATCGAGAATCAATTACGTGAAACAAAATCATTTCATCTAAATTATAATAATATTGAATGAATAAAAAAGAAACCAGAGATGAAAAGTCAGATTCTAGAAAATAAATTCAAATCTAAATGAAAAAAACAACACATATAACATAAAGAAAAAAAAAAGGTCATGCATTTTGGTAAAAATACAATATAAACAGATTAGAGAAAACAAATTGAAAATCATAGGTAGAGAACTGAAAGGATTTTGTGATTGAAAGAGAGAGGATAAATAAACTTCAAGAGAATTTTTTCAAATTATATTAATTTGTTAGTTGTCCTCCTGGTTTCTAAGGGTTTTATCCTGATTAATTCGGACCCGCGTTGCACGCCTGGTTATGGTGGATGAGTCTCTCAGCAGAAATTTTCTACATAGACAAGCGATACTATGCTACTTATCACTTGGACCAACCGCGTTGGTAGATTAGATTTTATTTATTTAATGATTAAGACTAAAACTTTTAAATTAAAGAGAATGAACTCATTTTTTGAAAAAAAAAATTCATTTTGTACCGCTAATCTCAGCTATTTATTTTCACTCATCCAACAATAAAAAAATACATGTGAAGTTTTAAGCTTTACACTTTATCAACATATTCTACTAATTATATTAATTTAATCCTAAATGACAACAAAATAAGTTTTGAGGTTTTTATTGTTGGCGTTTTTTTTTTTTACTTTTATATTTATGTGAAATATTACAACAAAATATCAAAGGATTGTATGCGACAACCGCAACGCTTACAAATTATATCAATTTGGTTTTAATTTAAATAATTTAATTTTTAAATTTATAAATTTTCCCAATTTCACCCTCCTTGTTTATATTTTTATCAATTTGACCTTTCCACATTACCGTATTTAATCGTCAACCTTACAAGTTTTATATATTTTTTTAAAATTTTAAATAACCAACCTCTCTCGCTCTTTTAGCACTCTTCCCCGTTACTCTCAGTAAATTGGGAGAACCAAATCATATAAAAGAAAGAAAGCACACAACGAAATCCTCAGTTAGTTCGGTTTTCAACCAAATCATAAATACCGTTGATTTTGCTTTGCCCTTTCCAGTGTGGGATTCTGTTCAGGTGCTGACGAAACAGTCATTTTGCATCCTACACGTGTCCTCCATCATCTCTGGCTTGTATCCAGTCAGCAGAGTCAAATATATCTATGTAGACCTAAATAGAAAATATTTTTATTTATCATAGCATCACCTTGAATAATGCTTTCATCCATTAAATTAACAAAACAATATATGGGGATATGGTTGAGTGTTTGATCGAATCGAGTCAAAAAAATTTTGAGTTAGTCGAGTTTACGAGTCTAATTTTACGATTCAAATTTTATTTAAAATTTTTCGAGTCAAGTTTTTGAGTTTCTATACTAGTTTAATTGTAATTATTTATAGTTATAATATAGATTGATTCTAATTTAAATGACTTTCTATATCCATATATATTTTTTATATTTTCACATATGATATACATAATATATCGGGAAGAATTAAGGGACTCGACTCGAACTTGAAAATTTTGACTTTCTATATTCATAAACAATTTATGAAATTACGAGTCAAATTTTTTTGCGTCGAGTTGAATAATTTGATTTTTTTCAAGTCGAGTCGAGTTTTGTCCACCCTACATTGAGAAAGATATTCTTCTAGCCAACTCGTTGGAAGAGAATGCAGATGCAGCAGCCATTGGTGATGGCAGATCACTGTATGGTTAGGACTTGGGTGATGGGAACGTGGTGTGATAGTATGAATAAATTGTGGTCCTGAGATATATACGCGGAGGAGAGAGAACACTAGAATTTCATTAAATTTTTAAGATTGATGACCAAAATAGAAAAAGAAAACATAATATTTTTGAAACATCTCAATCACGTGTTTAATAAAGGAAACGTTATTCGACAAAGTAGGGGATTTTTGTTTTTGTTTGTGTGTGTGGAAAAATAACTTACAAATGAGGGCAAATGGTAATGATTGAGAGCAACAAGATGAAGGTCTATGTATGTTGGATGCCCTCTCCAGTATTCTCACAATGATAATGATTGAGAATATGGGTGAGTAAAATTCCACTCGAAAAAATTGAATTATTCAATTCGACTCAAAGTAAAAATACTCAACTAATCTTGATTCGACTCATAATTTCATAAACACGACTCGAAAAGAATTCAAATAAAGTTTGAATTATAAAATAGAAATTCGAATAACTCAAAATTTTTAGTAATTACTGGATCGATTTTCAAGTTCAAGTCGAGTCTCTTAATTTTGTCAGACATATATATATATAAGTTAATCTCAACCATTCATTTCCCCCATCCAACGATTCAAAAAAACCTGTAAAACTATAAGTTTTACACTATGTGTAAGTGGATCCTAACCCTATATATATAGTATATATATTATATATATATTGGTATTGTATATGGTTATAGAAAACTATTTAAATTGGAACTAATTAGTATCATAATATTATAAAGGTTTATAATTAAATTTAAACATAAACTCGAATCGAAAAAAATTAAATAAAGTTTGAGTTATAAAATATAACTCTTCAACTCAACTAACTCATAATTTTTGACTCGACTCGAATCGATCAAATGCTCATCTCTAATTGAGAGCACGAGACTTCATTTAGTTTTTTAATTAATATTTATTTTGGATAATTATATTGTGCATTTATCAGTGATTTTTTTTCTACAAACTGTGATAAAATCATGATAAGCATTTTTATTCGAAACACTGATAGTGGGAAAAAAAATCCCACTAACAGTAGATGTTGTCAACTGTGTATTCAAAATTCTAAAAAGTAAATAACGAGACACTTGTTGAACACTACTCGTGAAATTATTTTTCGTTGACGATATCAAATAATAATTAATAAAAAAAGGAAGAAGATCTGCTTATGAGAAAAGAATTTTGCTATCGATACACCTAATAATAATCCATATATTTCTTGGTGTAGCAATTCCATTGGACAATGAACATATGGATCTGGACATCCATTTGAGAATAGGATAAGGCTCTCTGTATCTACTGAAATTATGTTCAACCACACTGGAATAAGTTTCTCTTGTGAAAAATCATAAGAAAAGCTTCCTAGTTGGACTGTGCCGAACTAATAAACTAATGTTCCTTTCAAAATTGTCTAAGTGCTATGCTATTTTTGTCGCTACGTTGTTCGAACTCTTTATTTTTCAGATAAACTACATTAATCATTTGATTGTTAGTATATTTGTTTTTTATCATTAAGTTATAGGACTTTTTATTAACATTTTCGATTACTGTTGTTTTGGTAACCCTCTATTAAATTGTTAATGGAAATAATGATGTAAAATTTTTAATTGGTATAATAACACATTTGATCGATTATTAACACTTACATGTTACATTAACTTGGTCTGAATCCTAAATAATTAAAGGATAAATTACCTAAATCATCAATGGGTTTTACTTTTAAACTTATTTTGGTCACTGAAGTTTCAAAATGTTCAATTTACTCACTGAAGTTCCATAACGTTCAATTTATCCATTGAAGTTTAGACATTGAACGTTTTTTGTCACTCCTCCATTAAAATTTTCACAACGTCCATTTATCAGAGAACAAATGAACTTCTGTAAGATCAAAATGGTGGAAAACTTCAACGACACGAAAGAAGCAACATATTGAGAAATGAGCTCCATCCGACGATAGAGGAGGGAGATCGACGACAGAGAAACTAAAAAGTTTTTGGTCAATTCGTGAATTACAGAGTACTTTCCGACAAAATGGAGGTCGTATTCAGACTCAAAAGGGCAATACGAAGTGATTGGTGAAATTTAAGACAAAACGACCATCATCTATGACCGTTTAGGGTTTTAGAGTGACAAAAAACGTTCAATGTCTAAACTTTAGTGAGTAAATTGATCGTTAGACATTGAACGTTTTAAAACTTCAGTGACCAAAATAGGTTTAAGAGTAAAGTTCAGTGATAATTTACATAATTTACTCATAATTAAATAAATTTAATCATCCATATTTATAAATTCTACCAATTTAGTCCTCAAACATGTCATCATCCCTCGTTAGCCCCTAGCAACTCAAGCACTATCGATCATCATCGTCGTACCCACACATCTTAAATTGATCGATAACCCATTACCCCCAACCTTGGGTAATTGTTGACAGTGGGTCGTGACAGTGACGGTGGCCGGAGATGATAGCCTTGATATTACTTGAACAAGTGACTAAAGATATGAAGAAGAATTTCTTTTATTAAAGCTTACTTTTCTACAGTATACAGACCTTGCATTTATAGTGCTTAACCTAGCTTGTAACTACCTTAACTAACAAAAATACACGTGTTTAACAGCTATCAACCCTAACTAACTTTAACAGTAATTCTGAAAAAACTTAACTCAACACTGAAGTCATCAAAGCAAATAAAAAGAGAAATTAAAGCCTAGCTTTTCTTTTAAAAACTTGAAAAATAAAATAACCAGCTTGGGATTAATATACCTAATGAGGCTTTCGAATTGAACCATTTCTTTTTATATTTTCACATAATTACCCAAAGTTGGGGTGATGGACTATTGATGAATTATTTGACTCGACTCGAAAAATTCGAATTATTCGACTCGATCTGAAAATAGTCGACTCATAATTTCATAAACTCGATTCGAAAAAATTTAAATAAAGTTCGAGTTGTAAAATGGAAATTCAAATAACTCAAAATTTTTAATAATTAGTGGATCAATTTTCAAGCCTGAGTTGAGTTTTTCAATCCTGCCCAATATATATATATCATATGAAAAAATATGAAGAAATATGTGTGTATTGTATATGGTTATAGAAAATTATTTAAATTAGAAATAATTAATATCATAAAATTATAGATATTTACAATTAAATTTAAACAGAAACTCGAACTCTACTCGAATTTCATAAACTCAACATGAGAAAATTTCAAATAAAATTTTAGTTATAAAATATGACTCTTCAACTCAACTAACTCGAAATTTTTTGATTCAACTCGATCTAATGCCCACCCTTATATGTGGATATGGTGATGAGGGATGGTACTCAGTTTGATGATGATGATGATGATGATAATAGAAGATTAAATTTGTTGAATTATTTAGAATTAGAATTAAATTGACAGAACATATAAGTGTTGAGGATTAAATATATTATTATACCAAATTAAAATATCATTTCATCATTTCTGTTATCGCTTTAGTGGAGAATAGCCATAACAAAAATGATCGAAAACGTTAGTGATGACATTGAAAGTTTTCGGGATTTGTTGACAGAAAAATAAACACAAGCATAATTGGATGGCTAATTATATAGTTTACCCTTTGTTTTTAATATATTATTTTTCAATATCTTCAACATATATAAGTATATGAATACGAAGATATGATCCAATAATATATATAATTTAAAAAAGTTTAATTATATTTTTATTTAATACATATTATTTACAATATTTAAATTCGAATAACGAAGACATACACGAAAATGACACCTTTGGTGGCCAAACGATATAATGCTTCACTACCTTTCGCCTAGCGATCGCTATATATTGAATTATCACATTCTAGTTGACATTGAATTGTCACTACACTTATCCACATTGCAAGTGCCAATATATCACTTTTCATGTGAAAGAACTCGAACCAATGGGATCGAGTAATAAAATGTGATATCAAGGTTTAATTGTTAATGTATCAATCCAAAATTCAAAAATTATGTGTCAGAAACTAATTGATCTAATTTTAAAATTTACAAATTTCGCCTAATTTCAAAATTGACTGAGAATTAGGAAGTGATTAATTGGAAAATTAGGGTCAAGGCCTAATTTGTCTAGTTTCATAGCTACTAGGGATCAAAGAAGTAATTGAACAAAAAAATTGTGGATCAAGATTCAATTTGCATAATATCAAAACTATTGTGTTGGAAAAATGTGAGGAAATGATAACTTTGAGTCATATTACGAAAGGGTAAAGGTGGATATTCGAATAATAATTCTATTGGGTCTTATTCTACTTCATGAGATCTTTACAACGGTATCTCATATGCTCAAATTGGTTGAGTGATGAATGAAAATTTGATGCTCAAAGTAAAACCCCCTTTATCCCACATTGGTAGGATAAATAGCATGGGAAGTGTATATATACACTTACCCTCTTGGTGGATATTGAATGACTTGAATTGAAACTGTGCCTTGCGCACAAACGCAAGGGGTGTGGATTGAAGCTTGTCAAATCCATTTGGGTGGGGGTGCACTTGTGCGATGTGAATATTTGGATTGGTTGGGCCCTATGTAGATCTGTAGATATATTTTACCCAATTCAAATATTATAATGATATATCAGTTTCAATTCACGAAAATATATTTGTTTTAAAATGGCAGTAATTGATTATTTTCGAATTAAATCGGATTAAGGGCAAATGACCATTAATACGGAATATTTTATTTTCCAAATTTTCCTCCTCCATCCCCCTATATATACTGAGCCAATTTTCAGTTTTAACTCAACTCGAGACGACCGACGAACTCAAGCACCAAGGAGTGATCGGATCTGTCTTAAGGAAACTGCGTTCGTGCAGGCCTCAACGAGTTTCCTACTGGTTTATTCGAAACTGATTTAATTTTTAATTAAATTGTATTTTCGAATTGTTTTTATTTTAAATATTATTTATTTGTTTCTGATTAACGCTTTATTTCTAACATTATGGACTTAAAATGTAATTGAATCTAGACCACACAAACTTGATCCGAGACTCAAACTGATTTATCCGACCCAAGACCTGAAATTGACCCGAACATGATAACCCAAATTTGGTCCGAAACCCGAAATAAACCGAACCGACCCAATTTTTAGTTGAACCAAAATGGACCCGAATTGATTTTCAACCGAACCAAAGACAACTCGAAATAAAGAAAAGACATTAAAAGAAATAAAGAAAGATGGGATGTGAACTACCGCAGAACTCACTAAAAAGTCAAATATATTGTCTTTATAAAGCCATATACAACATGTAAAAAACTAACCCGACCTAAAAACTTGATTAAAACCTATCGATCTACCATAGACCCAAACTAAAACCGAATAGAAACAGAATCTGAACCAAATGATATCATACCCGAAATGACCCAAACTGAAACCGAACCGAATGACCCATTTGCCACCTCTAATTGAATCCAGAAAAATTCAGAGGGGGCTAGGCCCCTCCCACCTACGGGCTAATTCTGTCCCTGACTAGAATTATCTGATAAGATTTATATTTAAGATTTAGAACATATAACGAGTAAGAGATTCGAGCAAATAATATGACTAAGGGTAAACTACACGAAATGCCACTAAACTTTAACATTTGTATCGAATATACCACAAAACTATAAGATGATACTATTATACCACTAAAGTTTGTTTTTTGTTACTATTATACCACTGGACTTTGTTTTTTGCTACTATTATGCCACTCGACCGTTAAACTGTAACAGACCCGTTAAATGCAAAACGACGTCGTTTTGGTATAGCTGCTTTGATGCTAAGATAGGCCAAAACGACGTCGTTTTGTTAGAAAATAAACCTAACAAAAGGTTTACACCAAACCAACAGGCCAACTTAAAGACTTGATATAAACTTAACGAAAATATTATATAAATATATTACAGTTGAACTTAATTTCATTTATCTCATGATATAATTTTATAATATTTATAATATAATTTTATAAATATATTAACTTTATAAATAAATATTATTTATAATATATACAACTAAACCTTAAACCCAAACCCTAAACCATATATGTGACTAACTAAACTACAAACCCTAAATATATAATTAAATTTGAAACCCTAAACCCTAAACATATATAACTAAATTCTAAACCCCAAAAGCCCAAATATTATTTATAATTTATATTACAAATCCTAATATATATTATAAATAATATTTTAATTTTAGGGTTTTGGGTTTGAAATTTAGGATTTAATTATATATTTTTTGGGTTTAGAGTTTGGGATTTTAGATTTAATTATATATAGGGTTTAGGGCTTGTATTTTAGTTAGTTACATGTATGATTTAGGATTTTGGGTTTGAGAATTAGGATTTGGTTATATATATTTAGGGTTTGGGATTTTAAATTTAATTATATATATTTAGGGTTTAGGGTTTATAGTTCAGTTAGTTACATGTATGGTTTAGGGTTTAGTTGTATATATTATAAATAATATTTTAGTTTTGTAATATAAATTACAAATAATATTTATTTATAAATTTAATATATTTATAAAATTATATTATAAATATTATAAAATTATATCATGAGATAAATAAAATTAAGTTCAACTACAGTATTATTTATATACTATTTTTGTTAGGATTATATTAAGTCTTTAAGTTGGTCTGTTTGTTTAGTGTAAACCTTTCATCCGGTTCTTGGTTTGACCATTCTCAAATGCAGTGTTTTCTTAATTTTTTCTAACAAAACTGTATCGTTTTGGCCTATCTTAGGCATCAAAATAACTATACTAAAACGACGCCGTTTTGTATTTAACGGCCCGTTACAATTTAACGGTCGAGTGTTATTTCGTGTAGTTTACCAAAGTTTAATGGTATAATAGTATCATTTTAGAGTTATGTGGTATGTTCAATATAAATATTAAAGTTTAGTGGCATTTGTGTACTTTACCCTATGACTAATGATGCATAAAGAGATAAGCATTTTTATGGGGATAGCTTGGGAATCTTGACCTTCTAAGGTAAACGTGAAAGTGAAATTGAAAATGTATACATTAGGTCAATTATAATCACAGTGAAGGCATTAGGGGTCCTTGGATTGGATAGCTCAAATGTTGTCATCATAGCTAAATAGATATGGTTTTACTAGAAACTTTATCAACACAGAACAACTACCCTATGTTAGATTTAAATTATTAATGTTGAATAGAAGTGTGCATTATATATGGGTATAATGAATTTTGTTTCCTTAAAACTTGTTCTCATATATTGAGACATGAGATTATACTCTCATATAATATACTAGTGTGACAGACATGTAACATGTATAAATATTTTTTTAAAAAAATGAAAATTTTGAATGATTATGTCTTATTTATACATTATTAAATTGAAAAAATCAAAACATAACCTTTTGGTGATGGTATACATTCCAAAATCTCACCCTCATAGGTTCATACAAAAGAATGGTTCATTGATGCTTCAAGGCCATTAAGGCTTCAATTAGAGGGCAATTGGAAGCCATTCACACTAGACAACCCAATGAAGTTTGTCACTCAAATATAGTAGTACCAAAAGATAAAAAAGAAAGTTTGAACCAAAAGATCTATTGAAAATATAATAAGGTTCAAAAGATCTATTAAAAATATAATAATTATAATCGACAACTAATTGGATTAATGAGATAATGTTCAAATTACTTAAACAATGTCAAAAGTTCGAATCTTAGCGTTGTGAATGGAGCAACTGGGTTGGGAGGGTTGCCCCATAATGACTCTCTACATTACCCGATCCAGGCTAATCAACCAATGAGTCAAATTTCAGTGTTTATACCAAAAATATATTTAAAATTATTATTTGATTCACTGTCGATGGAAAAAATAATTTCTCGGACACTATTAAGACGATAATAAGTACATTGTTTATGTACTCAATATGCACAATAAAATATGACAATATTACATTTTATACTTGTTTAAACGATTCGGCCCATCTTAAAATATGAGCCTTAAAATTTTGTCTAAATTTATTCATATCCATGCTATTATTAATTTTGTAAATAATAATGTTACGAAACTAGAAAACGGATGAAATTAAACTCAAGTCTTTTTTTAAGAGGTATCCATGTGCTATGCCAAATTGATACCTTTAAAAAAAACTAGGCCCATGCCTAGCACAAGTTGCAAAATTTATCCATCTATCAATTTAAAAATATACAAATAGTTAATATGTGTATAAATAATTTTATATAGATAATTATTTGGTGTATCGTTAGTGAAAAATTCACAAACAGTGACCGAATCACTACACATGTCCTTATGATAAAATTAAGAATTTAACAATAAAAGAATTTGACATTTTCACCATTTTTAATTTTATTTGTAAAAAAATTCTACTACTAGTGCACCTGATGATAATTTATTTTCTATTAATATTACATAATCAACTTTAATTAAAATATATATTTTAAATAATTTAAAATATATTCAGGTCGAGTCAGATTAATCTATGAGCTAAAATATCTTACTCGTATATGGGGAAGATAAACCATATGATCCATACATAAGTCTACTCATTTTTCAAGCCTAATATTTTTATAAAAAAGAAAAAAAATTGATACACAAACTGTGTAAACTTTAGTACACAAGCCTTTTAGTTTTAGGTTTTAGAGTTTAGAATTTAAGGTTGGTGTTTAGAATTTAGGGCATAGAGATTAGAGTTTAGGGTTTAAAATTTAGCATTTAATTTTTATAGTGTAAATATGCATGCTTATGTAAAATAAATTTTACACAGTGTTTCAAGATTTTACCTTTTATCAAAACTTTATTGATTGTTGAATAGAACTTTAAACTTAGAGAATAACTCGAGTCAAGTCTTCGAACTTATAGTGTAAAATACGCAAGCATGTATAAAATAAGTTTGTATGTTTGCAAGCTATGGGTTACCATGGTTTTGAGTCATTGTCAAGTTTATTATCTTTTTACCCATTAGTTTTAACTTATTTCTTCAAACAGATATGATATTAATAGCAGCCTATTATCCATATTCCTGCAATCAGTTTTGGGGTGGAAATAAATAAATAAATTAAATATTTAAATTATCCAAAACAAGAAAAGAACAGATTCCAACCCTGTTTTTCTAAGGAACAATAATTATTTAATTAATTAATTATATCAGAAAAAAAAACAATAAATGTGTTCAAAAACGGGTCCAATGGCATCATATTCCTACAGTAAACTACAGATATTCCTTTGCCAGATTTAAAGGCCAAATTATTTTAGACAGTGATGGGAAAGACTTTTGCCTTTGCCTTGTACTCGACAATGTCAAGGAATATTATTACTACCCACAATGATTTCTTACCCAAAGAGCATGGTTTTTAGGACATTTAAGCAAATATGGTAAGGTTTAATTGACAAAGATGGGTAGAGAGAATAACAAGCCATCATTTGGGAAGAAAAAGACAAATATAAGTGCTCAATGGCATGAACATGGGTCAAAAGAGTAAGTGATTAAATCCCAAGGATTAGAAGTAGAAGGACTAATTTTAAATGTGCATGGAGCATAATTTAATCGGTTTAAGTTTCATTATGTGTAGGTTCAGCCGGAGTCATTATAGTTTAGGTTCAAATGTATTATGGTTATCGATTCGACCATTTGTGTATTGTAATGGTTGATTATAACTATGATTATACATATGTATTGATTGTCAATGTAATTTTATTTGTGTTTTGTATTGATTGATTATGACTGTAATTATACAAATGTTGGTTAAAGTCTATCAGAATTCAATGTATTATATCGAAATGATCATTTTAGTTTCTCTACTATGAAAAGGACATTTTGGTCCTAATACTATATCTAAAAGTTCATTTTAGTCCTATAATATGTATAGTTTGTTATTATAAGTTCGTTTGTGTTTTGCATTGATTGATTATGATAATACTCATACAAATGTTTGTTAAAGTCTATTAGAAGCTATTGTACTATATCGAAAAGTTCATTTTAGTCCCTCCACTATAAGAAGGAACATTTTTTAGTCTATACACAATATTTTAGAGTTTACTCTATTATAAAACGAGACATTCCAATCCTTCTACGTTTGAAGAGTGAAATTTTTTATCCAAAATGTTAAAAATATAGTTAGTTGGCTTAAATATTTTGATTAAAACAATGTTTAAGTCACTGTCAATTTTAAAATTGAGCAAATTGACCTTTTTGAAAAAATAAGAGAAATTAATTCAAAGTACATTTTGAAAGTGCATAAATAAGAATGATTTTGAATGGTGTTAACATTTTCCGTCAATACACACGACACATGTCTAACTGTGATTTGATAGTTTTTAAAATAAATAAAAACTAAAAAATTTATAATGTTTATAATATTTTTCATAATTTTGAAAATTTTAATGAAATTTTAAATGTTATTAATGATTTTTATTATCTTTTTCATTAAAACTTCACTCTCATTCAAATCTAAAAATTCTAAGAAAATTTAATGTATATTTTTTAAATTAAACATTTTAAATTATTTTTTTATATTTTGATTTGTAAGTGTAATTATTGTAAGTGATGACGACGAAGTTTGGAGTTAAAATATAAATTTATTTTGCATTTAGATTTTATAAGTATTTAAAAATTTTATGTAAAAATTCACAAAAAATATTTTGAAAGAGACTAATTTTCTCGAGTTCAAAATTGAGAGGGGCCAAAACAATGTTTAAACCAAAATATTTAAGTCAACTGATAATAACTTTAGCATTTTAGACCAAAATGTTAACTTTTCAAACGTACAGAGGCTAAAATGTTTCTTTTTATAACGAAAGAATTAAACTGAACTTTCAGGTACAATGTATGGATTAAAATACTCATTTTTATTGTAATTTTAAAAATAATACAAAGATTTCTAATAGACTTTAACCTACAAATATCGTATCACTGTAATTTTAATTGTAACATCAAAACTATTACACTCATCAAATTCAATAAAATTTAAATCGAACACTATCTGATCATTTATATATACATATCATTTTCTTTGTTTTTTTGTTGTCCTCCCAGTTTCTTAAGGCTTTGCCCTGACAAATTTGGACCGACCTGTGTCGCACACTTGACTTTAATGGGTGAGTCTTCCCACAGAGATTTTATGCATATACAAGGCCTCGAACTCGATACATGCTTAAGCGATATCAAGCTGCTTACTACTTGAACCACCCGTTCGTATTTTCTTTGTCTTTTTGTGTCAAACAATGTAATATGTCAAAAATACTAAACATGTATTTGCCAAATGTATCAAATATTATCAAATAATCATTTTATAGAATGGAAATGATGTTTAGGAGGTAGTAACAATGTAGAAAGAAAAATTACCATTTTAATGAGCTTGCTAAACATAGATTGTAAGAAACAAATTGCCATTACTTCAAGGATTAACTCTAATAGAATTAGCAGTGTGAAAATTTCAGACTTTTAACCACTATTGTGTATGAAACTACGTATAATTTCTCACCTTTTCGTTAAACCGAATTTCTAATTATATGAATAAATTGAGCTAATATTAGGCTTTAAAGGGTACTATAAATTCCACTCTGTGTAGTTTTCCGAACCCAAAACCACCATTTTTCTTCAAGATTTCATAAGAATTGAATTCCCATGGCTAAAGCTTTTTCCTTGGTACTTCTACTTGTCTTCGTTGTCTCTGGTGCATCTGTTGTTGGCAGCCATGGAAGCAAACTCTCTCCGAATCACTACAAATCGACTTGTCCCGAAGCGCTCTTGATCGTCGAAGCTCATGTCGGAGCCGTTTTAAAGCAGGAACCACGCATGGGGGCATCTTTGCTCCGATTGCATTTCCATGATTGCTTTGTTAATGTGAGCATTGCTGTTTTGTTTCATAATGTTGTGTTTTTTTTATGTCTTGGATTCTGTCTTCAAGCTGTTTGATGTTTGGAAAATGGTGCAGGGGTGCGACGGATCGATATTGTTGGACGATAATTTGATGTTCACCGGCGAGAAAACTGCAGCTCCAAACAATAACTCGGCTAGGGGATATGATGTGGTCGATGACATTAAAGCTAGACTTGAGAAAGCTTGCCCCGGAGTCGTTTCCTGTGCCGATATACTTGCCATTGCAGCTCGTGACTCGACTGTTGTGGTAAGTCCACATTTAAGTAGACGTTATAGCCGGTTTTTCGTAGGCTGTCGATATTTACCGTAATTGACCGCAATGTGACTGAAAAAATGTCTATGACCACAATTTGCAGTTAGGGGGTCCATCATGGAAAGTTAAGCTAGGGAGGAGGGATTCTACCACTGCTAGCAGAAATGCTGCAAGAAAGCTCATTCCTGCACCCAATCTCAACTTAAGTGCTCTCGTATTAAGCTTTCGTGCTCAAGGACTCTCGTCGAAAGACTTGGTGGCACTCTCAGGTAAACTCTAACTCACAAAATTCGGTCATTTCAAGCTGTTACTCGGACTCTGGTACGTGCGTTGAGGGTCATGTATCTCAATACCCCTGTCCATAAACGAGAGTATTTTTAAGAATGCTGTATGCAGGTGCACATACTATTGGCCTGGCAAGGTGCACATCATTTCGCGCACGTGCCTATGACGACTCCAACATCGATCCCCCGTTTGCCAAGTCCCTGCAACGCAGATGCTCGAGAACAGGGAAAGATAACGTTCATCGATCCCTTGACTTACGGACACCGACTTCTTTCGACAATTTCTACTTTCGGAACTTGCTGAAGAAGAAAGGTCTCCTCCATTCTGATCAAGAGCTTTTCAACGGCGGTTCAACCGATTCCTTGGTCAAAAAGTATGCCGCAGATTCTTCAAGGTTTTTCAAACAGTTCTCCAAATCTATGATCAAGATGGGGAACATCAAGCCTCTCACTGGAAATTCTGGGGAAATTAGGATCAATTGCAGGAAAGTCAATTGAAAAACACCAGCTGAGACAACAAAATGTAATAAAAAAAACTGCAAATTATGGTGTTTGTAAGAGGATTATAGGCTATAGCTACCATTTTCATTACCATTATCTGTCATGTTTCAGAAGTTTAGCAATAGCTTTGGGTTCTTTGGCATCACTGCTGTGGGACATTGGTAAACTAATAGAAAAATGCTACTTTTATCAGAATCAGTGAAAATTTACTTTTACTATGATACGATTGAATCACGATCGAGTTCGTTATGTATACAAATACGATAAACGGAATCTCGGGTCTGAATTGGAGGCTAAAGGAACCTCAAGCGTTCATCAGAAGATCCTGCAAGAAATAAACATGGCAACAAACTAAAGCCAACCAACAAAAGTTACTTGGCAACCTACGTTACCTTTGTTTAAACCTTCCACTTTACCAATTTCTTGGTGATAATCAATCAAATTCACGCATTTACACAGTATAAAATGGGTATCATTTTGTTTCCAATATGATTGGCAACGAATTACACCCTTTTTTCGAATCATTCGATTCAACGAAGTGTTTTCATGGCTTGTTTTCGTTTACTGTTTCTTATCTTGGTTGCTGTTGTTTGTTCATTTCAAGTCAACGGCCAACTCTCCCCTGACTATTACTCGTCCGCTTGTCCACAAGCTTTATCTATCGTTAAGGCCGAAGTTGCCGCTGCTATAAAGAACGAAACGCGCATCGGAGCTTCGTTGCTGAGGTTACATTTTCACGACTGTTTCGTTAACGTGAGCGCTCTTCTTTTTTCTGAGCAACATAGTGTTCAATATTTTTGTTGATTTAAGCTTAAGTGAATTCTTGTGGTGAATAGGGATGCGATGGATCGGTACTTTTGGACGATAACTCGACATTCATAGGTGAGAAAACTGCGGTTCCGAATAATAACTCGGCGAGAGGGTTCAATGTCATCGACAACATCAAAGCTCGACTGGAGAAAGCATGTCCTAGAGTTGTATCCTGCGCTGACATTCTAGCCATTGCAGCTCGTGATTCGGTTGTTCAGGTTAGTACACTAAATGCTCTTCGGTTTTAACTGCTTCTATTTTCCGAGGGGAGATCGATCCCACATCAACTAGCAATGATTTTGCTTCCGAAGCAGATAATACCTCATCGCGAATGCAGGACAACGATCTTTGCACTAACAATGTTATTGTCTTATAATTTTTTGTTGAGTTTGCAGTTAGGCGGTCCGTCGTGGATCGTAAGATTGGGAAGAAGGGATTCGACAACCGCCAGCAGAAGCGCGGCGAACGCCAGCATTCCACAACCAACCTTTAATCTAAGTGCTCTTATTTCAAGCTTCTCAGCTCAAGGTCTCTCAGTAAAAGACCTCGTAATACTTTCCGGTAATCCGAATGTCTCAACTAAACCCGATATTTCGTCGCGGTCACCATTTAAATTCCTGATTATCCTTCAAACAAGTACATCTTAACATCGGCTTACCGTGGTTCGAATTTTGGATTCACAGGTTCACACACCATTGGCCTTGCCCGATGCACATCATTCCGGTCACATATTTACAACGACTCGGACATAGACCCCTCCTTTGCCAACTCGTTGCAACAGATTTGCCCGAGAAGCGGAAACGACAACGTGCTCGCCCCTCTCGATCGTCAAACACCGACCCGTTTCGATAGTCTATATTACGAAAACTTGTTGGAAAAGAAGGGTTTGCTCCATTCGGATCAAGAAGTGTTCAATGGGAATTCTTCAACTGATGATTTGGTCAAAAGATATGCCGCCAACACTAAATCATTTTTCAAGGAATTTGCCAAGTCCATGATCAAGATGGGAAACATTAAACCTCTTACGGGAAATGCTGGGGAAATCAGAATCAATTGTCGGAAAGCAAACTGAAGAACATGTTTTCATTCTTGCAAGAAAGTATATATATATATATATATATATATATAAACACAGTTTGAAGGACTCTGCCTGTTGTTCTTTAAAAATGTTTATGATGACTGATTGAGCTGTTTGTACAATTTGAAATTGTCCATGTTTTACACTTAACATGTTTGTGTGTTGAATAAAATTATATGTTTAATAACTTGCTAAATTCGAGTATTCGAATACCTAGACTCAAATAACTAGTGAATATATAAGTTCGAAATTGACATGAGAATTTAACTTATTGATAGTGAGGTTGTTTGAATCTAAACAATGTATTCAAGTAATTTAATCTTTTATTTCAAATAAAATTCAGTTAAGTTTGAGCTTAACTCTACATCCCCAATTAAGATTAACCCATAAATCTCTCATGTTAGAAATGAATGTAAAAATTCTATACATGTCAAATGTAAATACAATACTTTTTTATTTTTTTCATACATTAGAAAACAAAAAAGCTAAATTACATCCAAGATCACTTAAGTTACAAACAAGTCACTTTTATTCTATAAGGTACATGCCACTTACTTAAAAAAAATGTCATTAACATTTCACTTCACTTACAAATAGGCCATTTTGTTTAAAATATTACTATAAACGGGTTACTCAATTAATATATTATTACAAACTTGATCTTAATTCGAAACAATTTAATAAATTTAATTCTTAATATTTAAAAATCATAATTTTAATCTTTGTTCTTCTCCTATATTGTTTGTTAAATGTTCTATTACTTTTTTGTTACTTTCCTGATATAAAAACAGTTTAACAACAACTTGATGCTTTATGACAGAATACAATTATCGAACTACTGACTTGATCTGATGAACTCGTTTGCTTTAACAATATGATAAAAAGGACTAAAGTAATGAGATTTTTAAACATAAAGGATTAAATTTATTGAATTATTTCAAATTTAAAAAATTAATAGAATGTATAAATTTTTGGACTAAATATGTTATTTTACCAAAGAAAAGTGATGTTTGTAAAGGAAGTGACCTATTTATAACAATATATTAATTGACTTGTTTATAACAATATGTTAATTGAGTGACATGTTTGTAATTTTTAGAAGAAAAAATAACTAGTTTGTTATAAAACTTAGGCTTAAAAGGCTCATTTGCCCCCTAAACTATGCAATTTTTCCCGAACAGCCCCCTAAAGTATTTTTCGAGAAGTTTTGCCCCATTGAACTAAAAACCGTGACCTCATATGCCCCCTCCATTAACCTCCGCTAAAAAAATTCTCACGGACTAATCAGAATACACCACATGTCATTTTATTAACAAAAAATAAGTTGACTAAAATGAACAAAAAATAAAATCTGACATACTTAATGAACAAAAATGAACAAAAGTTCATCTAAGGGACTAAAATGAAGAGTAGCTCTGCCTTCGAGAAGAAGAAAAGTTCATGTAAGGGACTAAAATGAACAAAAAATAAAATCTGACGTACTTAATGTGCTATTCACTCCTTTTATTTAAGTCAACTTATTTTTTTGTTAATAAAATGACGCATGACGTATTCTGATTGGCCCATCAATTTTTTTTATCGAAAGTTAACAAAGGAGGCATATGAGGTCACAATTTTTAATTCAAGAAGCAAAACGTCATGAAAAATACTTTAGGTCATAATTTAAGTGGAAAATGGGCCTTTAAGCCTAAAACTTATTATTAACTTTAAAGATACTTTACCCTAAAAAATATACTATAATATCAATATTTAAATACATATCCAAATAAATATTTAACACAAATATTCTAAAATTATATTTTTCATTAATATACTAGACTGCTAGAATTTCTCTATCCAAAAATGAATGATCAACTTTAACCATATATATTCAAAGAAGATTAGATTAGCAAAAGACACTGATTTCTTTTTATTTTTTATGGAATTTGAAAATGAAAGCAGATATATATTCACATAATTAATCATTGCTTAAAATGAGCTCCATTTACATGCCTATGCTACTTTAGCCTTACAGGGTACAAAGTTTCTTTCACAACCCTTCATGACCACTCATATTCAAACTAAATTACTACGAAAATACGAATACACGAATGTCTCAAAATTTAATATAATATATATATATATATTAAAATTTATATAAACATAAAATACCAGATGATTTTCCGTGTAGAAGCAAAAGGATTCGAACATGGCGGATTGGCACAACCGGATTACTGCGTACCCCTTTAAGTATCTGTATTCAACACTCGTTCTCTATAAATCCGAATGCGTGAAAGAACATAAATGATGAATCCGAGTAACATAAGAGCGTAGCCTGCATTACTGGTAGTGCCACAGCAAAAACTTGGATGGACACACACACACGACTAAATGGTTACTCAATCACTACATGGCATCAATAATTCACAAATGCAAAGGAATCAAAGCACATGTGTTGGCAGATTATGATTTGTATGAGCCTCAATTTTGCTAAACATAGAAAACCTATCAATCAAATACAATTAACACCATCCATAAGGGCAAACTAAACTATTATGGTCACTAGCTATAACTGGATGCATTGCACACAGTACTATACTATGAAGGGGAAGACTTTCATGCATCTGATATTACACCGATATTTGTCGGTGACTTATTCACAGTGTTCGAATTTGTGTGTGTGTGTCAAATATCCGTATCTGACACTCGCACTCTAAGTAACATAAGTATATGTAGATAATATTGTAGGGTCAGAGAACCTTAATTGCATTATCCTAAATCATTCAGTAATATACTTTCCAATCTAATCCAATTCATCAGTTGATGCCACATTCTCTTCTAGTTCAAATGCATCAACCTCTGCAAAATAAGCCCTTTGCTTTTATTTTATTCCGACTTAATTTTTCTTGAAATACCCTTGTCCAACGCCTGTATGCAACACATATCTGAACATGGGTATAGAAATATGATTCTATAAGGATTCTCCAAATGCATGAAAATCTTAGAGAGAAAAATTGAACATTTCTGTGCCCAACACACTCATTTCCGAAACTCAGAATCGAGGTCAAGTTACGTAGCTTTGCTTGTCCATGAAATCATGGGGGAAGTCATGCTTGGAAGCATATACCCCAGCCTTCTTTTGGCATTGCTTCTGTGGTGGTATAACCAAACCATTAAAGCCCAGATTAAAAGATATTTAACCAGGTTATCTTCAAGGCTTCATATGATTATGGAAGAAAACAAGCTTCAAAGAGACAAAAGCACTATATGACTTAATGCAAAAGCATACATCAATATGTAGTAACTAATACTAATAACGTAAAGAAAGCAAAAAAGCAATTGCAGATACAAAAAAGTGGCATGTTATCGCTGTTTTGCTTCGCGAGTACAATATTCATCCGGTTTTTATGTTGAATACTTTAAGCAAACATTAATATATGGAGAAAAAAAACTAGAAACATAAGGAAAGCAAAAAAAAAACATGTTAATGATTCAACTACAGAAGATGTATAACTTTGGAGTTAAATTGATTCTACCGAGTGAAAGGGGAATACTCCATCGATGCAGCATTTTATCAGTATGTAACGTGCCTTTTCAAGACAATCAAAACGTTGTAGTTTTGATTGGCATTTTATGTTTTTATTTTAGTTAAAACTACGTCGTTTGGCTTGTAGTAGGTTAAAGAGGCACTGTAGCCACACTCCTGGATATCGAACGAATGAAATTTGTCTCGTCTTTCTCTCAAAATTCTGCTTCTTTCTTATCCTTTTTCTGATCTACTTCTTTCTCTACTGAAAATTCTTGTTAGCTCGATTTGTTGTGTTACAAAGGTATCAGAGAGCCATCGTTCCTGCCGTGGATGAAAGTTACCGATCTTTTTTGCCTGGGTTTCGTGAGGATTTAAAATCTGTGTTCGATAGTCATTTCAGCAATCGAACCCTCTTGATTACAATCCATCATGCGATTTGGCCTATTACTCAAGACGCGCTGCATCAAGTTTTCTCACCTTATGGGTATGTGAAAAAGATTTGTCCGTTTCAGAATTCGGTTGGCCTTCAGTTTCTTGTCCAATTTCAAGGTTACGGTGCTATCGCTGCTAGAAATTCTCTGCAGGGTCGTAATATATATGACGGATGTTGTCGGCTTGACATTCAGCTCTGGAATGATGCAGGGGCAAATGATTTTGTTGATGTGAAACTTGGAACTTGGTTGGAAGGATCGGGTGACCTGAAGGTGTTTGATAAAAGGGTTGTGAAAGAAAGTGAAGCCAATGATGTTGCTGATGATATTGCAACGATGGACAATATAGGTGATAATTATGATACTGGTAAAGATAACTCAGATGATCTGACCATTGTTCACACCCAGATTCGGATGACCAAACTCAGGATTTGCTCGAAATCTGACAACATATGCGTAGAAAATAGGGAAAAGTATTTTGGTCAGTGATCAATCCGATTCACTGTTTTTCTTGAAATTGATTTGAAGAGTACATACAAGCCAACTATTTATAGATTTAGTACAGCGAGTTCTAATAAAATTCAAACTAGTCTAGATAAAATATGATCTTATAAGATAAGAGATAAAGGTTATCTAAACTACTTCGTAGATGAGAGTTATATGCTATCTAAACTACTTTAAGAAATTAGAGTTATAGGATATCTAAATTACTTAGATATTTACAAAAGAATTATCTCTATTTACATGACAATTATCTACACTCCCCTTCAAGCTGGTGAATACATATTGTAAATTCTCAGCTTGGATTTAAGATCGTCAAGAACCACTCTTGAAAGAGCCTTGGTAAGAATATCGGCTAACTGTTGCTTTGTAGGAACATAGCCGAGTTTGATAACTCCATTACTGATTTTTTCAGCGATAAAGTGTCTATCTCCACATGTTTGGTACGGTCGTGTTGAACAGGATTTTTCGCAATACTAATAGTAGATTGACTATCAGTTTGCAACTCAAACTGCTTGTAGTGATCTAATCCCATTTCGGTCAACATTCTCTGTAACCACATGCCTTCACAAATCCCAAGTGCTAGTGCTCGATACTCGGCTTTTGCACTGCTCCTAGACACCACGGCTTGCTTTTTACTCCTCCAAGTGACGAAGTTTCCTCACACGAAAGCACAATACCCACTAGTTGATCTATCAGTTAACTAACCAGCCCAACTTGAATCAGTAAAAATTCTTATCGACCTTTCTTCACTTTTCTTAAATAATAAGCCATATCCCGGAGTCATTTTAAGGTACTGTAAAATTCTATATACGGCAACAAGATGTTCCTCTCTTGGATCATTCATGTACTGGCTAACAACACTAACAGAAAAAGCAATGTCAGGCCTCGTAAGGGACAAATAAATTAGCTTACCAACCAATCGTTGATATTGCTCTTTGCTTACTGGAACACCTCCATCATCTTTTCTGAACTTTAAGTTGGGCTCCATTGGGGTTTCAGCTGGTTTACAGCCAAGCATGTCAGTTTCTGTCAAAAGATCAAGGATGTATTTCCTCTGACAGATAACTATACCGGATTTTGGATCTTGCCACTTCCATTCCAAGAAAGTACCTAAGACTACCGAGGTCTTTGGTTTCAAATTCCTTGGCTAGTGAATCTCTTAACCTCTTTAATTCTTCAACTCATCCCCAGTGATTATTATATCATTCACATAAACAATTAAAATTGTTCTTTTACCATTTTGATTTACCTTAATAAACAAGGTATGGTCGGTTTGACATTGTTTATAACCACTCCCAATAATTACCTTGGCAAATCTATCGAACAAAGCCCTTGGAGACTGCTTTAGGCCATACAAGGATTTTCTCAATTTGCATACTTTGTGAGCTGTCGAATCTCTCTTGATGCCCTCCGGAATTTCCATGTACACTTCCTCTGTCAAATTGCCATTCAAGAAGGCATTTTTGATGTTTAATTGATGAAGTGGTCAATCCTAGTTCACGGCAAGAGACAGTAAAACTCTTACTGTGTTTAGTTTTGCAACTGGAGCGAAGGTTTCTTGGTAATCTATACCATAAGACTGTGTGAATCCCTTAGCCACTAACCTGACCTTGAATCTTTCAATGTTGCCATTCGAATTGTACTTTACTGTGAAAACCCATTTGCATCCCACTGTCTTCTTTCCTTGAGGTAGATCTGTCAGAGTCCAGGTCTCATTTTTCTCAAGGGCATTTATTTCTTCCTCGACCGCCTTCTTCCACCTAGGATCATCTAAAGCCTCCTCTATTGTTCTTGGAATCTGAATGTCATCAATCTTTGTCGTGAATGCCTTGAATGATGGCATTAAACGGCTATAAGCAACATACTTTTCTATCAGATGAGTAGTACACTTCCTCACACCTTTCCTTTGAGCAATCGGCAAATCATCAGTATTAACAAAAGGAATAGGATTTTCATTAAGAGGAGAATCCGTACCTTCCAAGTTTTCCATGGTAATTGGACTCAGTTCCAATTCTTGACAGCGTCTAGGTTGCAAGGTGGACTTCTCTCTCCTTTTATAGACGCTAAGTTCTCTCCCTTCTGGTTAGGTCTTTTGAGGAGTTTTGGAAGGTGATGGATAGGTTCTTTGTGGAGTTTTAACAGGGCTGGAATTTTGTCTAGTAGGAGAATAATGTAAAGATGGTTGTAAAGGAGATGAAAGCACGGGTTGTGGGATAAAAATGGATTGTGAATTAGAAGTCGGTTGTGATGATAAACTTGATGAGTTCTGAAAGTTATCAAAAAACTAAAATTGAAATTCATCTTGAATCTCCCCTTGAATTTCGGTTTTAGAGAAATAAGGTTTATTTTCAAGGAAGGTAACATCCATAGTAATGTAAGTCTTTTTTGTAATTGGGGAATAACACTTGTAACCCTTCTTAGTGGATGAGTAACCTAAGAAAACACACTTGAGTGACCTTGGACCCAACTTAGACCTATGTTGTTGATAAACATGAACAAAAGTGGAACACCCAAAAATCTTTAGTGGAAGATCACATAACATAGGTTTGAACCAAGGAAATTTTTTAAGAACATCTTTAGGAGATTGGAACTTTAGTGTTCGACTAGGCATCCTATTAATAAGGTGAGTGACAGTTAGGACAGCTTCCCCTCAAAAATATTTAGGAACATTGGAAGAGAATAAAAGAGACCTAGCTACTTCCAAAAGATGTCTATTTTTTCTCTCGGCAACCTCATTCTGTTGAGGACTATCAACACAAGAGCTAATATGAACAATGCCCTTTTCTTTAAAATAAGATCCTAGACTCTTGGAGAAATATTCACTCTCATTATCAGTTTTAAAAATGTGGACTTTACTTTGAAACTGATTTTTGACCATATTGTGAAAGGTTTTAAAATTTTCACTATCTTCAAATTTTTCCCTCATAAGAAAGGTCCAAGTAGTCCTACTATGGTCATCTATAAAGGTTACAAACCATCTAGATCCACTAACATTTTTAACTTTTGAAGGGCCCCAAATATCACTATGGATGATGGAAAAATGATGAGAAGGTTTATAAGTGGATGGATGGTATGTAGTTCTTTGATATTGGCAAATTGACAGATGTCACAATGAAAGGATTTGATCTTTTTATTGGTGACCAAATCTGGGTACATCTTGGCCAAATAAAAAAAATTGGGATGACCTAGTCTAAAGTGTAGTAACATAATCTGACTGGAAATAGGGTCTGATGTGAAATAGATTCGAAGATACAGCTGGAATAAGCTTGTTTTGGTGAAGGCAAAGAACCTTGAAAAATGTAGAGTCCACAGTGCAACCTAGCATTGCCAATTATCTTCCCTGAATCCAGTACCTAAAATTCACAGCCATGTAAATCAAATTTAGTATAACATCTCAAGTCACGAGACAATTTACTAACAGATAACAAGTTGCAAGCTAATTTTGGAACATAAAGCACGGAGTTCAATTCGATATCCTGATTTACTCGAATTGTTTCACTTCCTTCAATGGCTGCTAAGGAACCATCTGTCGTCTTTACATTGGATTGGGCCCCAAGCTGGCTGAATTCTGTAAATAAGCTCAGATCTCCTGTCATGTGGTCAAAGGCTCCACTATTGACAATCCAAGTAGTGAAGTTTGTGTTGTCAACAGTATTTGCAAAAGAAAGATTACCTCCATGTTGCTTGCTAAATTGGCCGCTAATATTTCTTACATAGGTGACCAAATGTGATTGATTGTCCCTCTGTGGCCATGGGGATGGACTAGCTTTTGAGCTAATCTCGAATGTTTTTTCGTCAGCCATTAACCAAGGATTTTTTTGGATAGGATCTGAAAAACCTAGACTGATATCATGTAGAAAATAGGGAAAAGTATTTTGGTCAGTGATCAATCTGATTCACTGTTTTTCCTTGAAATTGATTTGAAGAGTACATACAAGCCAACTATTTATAGATTTAGTACAGGGAGTTCTAATAAATTTTAAACTAGTCTAGATAAAATATGATCTTATAAGATAAGAGACAAAGGTTATCTAAACTACTTAGTAGATAAGAGTTATATGCTATCTAACTACTTTAAGAGATTAGAGTTATAGGATATCTAAATTACTTAGATATTTACAAAAGAATTATCTCTATTTACATGACATTTATCTACAAAATGACCCTAATTTCCGAGGGTTGTAAGGACTTGACCAAGGGTCCGTTGGAACCGCTGCAGACCATAGGTGCTGTTACGAGTTCTCTGTTGCGGCATAGAAAGGGTGAGGGTTTTCCTACGAAGACAATCATGGTGCTTGAGCAAAGGCATGAGGAATCAGATGAGGTAGTATGTGATATGAAGGTTAGTGATGCATTTAAAACAAATAACCAAGTACATATGGAATCAAAATTGCCATTGCATTCATTAACTAGACCTATATCAAATTCCCTGTCGGATGTTAGAGAGGAATTTGTTATGCAATCTTTGGTTACCCAATGCATATCTCGAATTAGCTCTGAAAAAAATTGTACAAAATTTTATTTGCGGATGAAGAAATATGTTAATCAAATTTTTGTGAGGGATGACCCATATGGTTTAGACTATTGCTCATAGAAAAGGTGGATCATTTTCGAACATGTCACAAAGTTGAATATGGTGCAAGTCATAAATTAGGAAAGAGTGGTGATGGTATTCGTATTTGGAACAACATTGATCCTGACTTTCTATTAGTTGTTTTTCTACCTACTTTACTTTTTGAGAGTGCATTTTCTATGAAAGTTCACCAAATAAAGAGATGTATGGCACAAATGCTTCTGCTTCCTGGTCTTGGAGTTCTTATTTCGACCTTCTGTCTTGGATCTGCTCGGAAACTCACTTTTCCATATGAGTGGAACTGTAAAACATCACTATGGCTTGGGGAACTTCTTAGTGCCAATGATCCTGTTGCTGTTGTGGCATTGTTGAAAGAGCTTGGTGCTATCAAAAAGCTGATCACCATAATTGAAGGAGAATCCTTAATGAATAATGGGACAACAATAGTGATCTATATATTTTTCTAAAGAATGGTATTTGGACAAAGCTTTAATCGGGATGCAATTATTGAGTTTCTGGCCAAAGTCTCACTTGGAGCTGTGGGCATCGAAATTGCTTTCGGGATAGCAATAGCATCAGTTTTGTTGCTTGGATTTATTTTCAATGATACAGTGATTGAGATTACATTGACACTTGTTGTGAGTTACATTGTTTACTTCACTGGTCAAGAAGGTATTGAAGTTTCTGGGGTTTTGGCAGTGATGACATTAGGAATGTTTTATGCGGCTATTGCAAAGACATCTTTTAAGGGTGATGGTCGGCAGAGCTTGCATTACTTTTTGGAAATGGTTGATAACGATAAGCTCATATCAATTAATAGCGTCTTGGTTGCGGGTGATGACCCATACAAGTTTAGGCTACTGCTAATGGCTGTTGGGTTTGAAGACCAATTTGACTCTGTTAAGGCAAAATCGGAATTGGAGAAACTACAGGAAGATCGTAAAACTTTGCCAACTTATCCATATCGAGATGATTTACTTAAAGTTATGGAAAAATATCAGGTTCTTGTTATTTTAGAAGAAATTGGTTTTGGAAAAACTGCACAGAGATCACAATATCTTCATGAAGCTGGTTACACAAAGCGTGGGAAGGTTGGTTGTACACAGCCTCGACGAGTTGTTGCTATGAGTGTGACTGCTCGAATGTCTCAAGAAATTGGTGTCCAACTTGGCCATGAGGTCAGTTATTCTATTCGTTTTGAAGATTACACTTTAGAAAATATTGTATTGAAATATATGGTAGACGGTATGCTGTTGCAAGGATTGCTTGATGAACCTGATCTCGCAAGCTACAATGTGACAATGGTGAATGAGGCTCATGAAAGAATTGTGTTAATTGATATTCTTTTTAGATTGGTGAAGGATATAACACGGTTTGGAAAAGATATCAGATTACTTATTTTAAGAGCAACACTTGATGCAGAGAAGTTTAGTGATTTTTTTGATGCTGCTCTAATTTTCAAAATTTCTGGGAGACGGTTCCCTGTTGAGATACACTACACAAAAGCACTAGAAGCTGATTACTTGGATGCTGCTATTGTTTTTGTACTTAAAATCCACTTGTGACAGCCACTTGGAGATATTTTGGTCTTTCTCACGGGTCAAGAAGAAATTTGGACAGCAGAAGAAATTTTGAAACCTAGGGAAACAAGGAATGTAAGAATTGATATGAGGCTTGTTTCATATAATTCATGGATGAGAGCTTGCTGCAATGTTAGAATTTTTTATCCAGGAGGAAGCTCTATAGTAACGTCTACAATGACAAAGTTTGTGCAGCAATGGATGGGAAGGAAATTTCAAGGAATCGAGTATCTACGAACATCAACACGACACAAGAAAACAACATTGTGTAGGCAAGATTTCATCAACTTTGCAGATTCTGAAAACAAGTTAAAAGCAGTACTGCAGTTTCTCGAGTCGAGCTTAGCTAAGACGAAAAGAGCTTTGGGCAATGTTTGGTCAAACCATTTAGAGGAATCAATGACCATCCGAGGTGGCTCAAAGACTTCTTGTTCAAAGGCCTTGGCTTATTGTCTTTTCCTTAAATCTTTGAGGACAAGGATTATTTTAAGGGGGGAGTTTTGTAACGTTCCTTTTCAAGACAATCAAAACGTTGTAATTTTGATTGGCATTTTATGTTTTTATTTTAGTTAAAACTATGTCGTTTGGCTTGTAGTAGGTTAAAGAGGCACTGTAGCCACACTCTTGGATATCAAATGAATGAAAATTGTCTCGTCTTTCTCTCAAAATTCTGCTTCTTTCTTATTCTGATCTACTTCTTTCTCTACTGAAAAATCTTGTTAGCTCGATTTGTTGTGTTACACAGTATTCTTTCTTCTTGTCCACCCATAATGAAGTAAAATGCAAGAAACTAAAAAGGGAAAGAACATTCATTTACCGCCACCTGCCATGAATTGTAACACCCAAAAATACCCCCAATTCAAAAACTTAATTTTAAAATCCCTAAATTCAAAACCTAGAAATTGGAAAGTTACAAATGAAACCATAATTAAGAAATTTGAGAGTTAATTGAATTTCAAACAAATTTAATGACCTTTTTATAAAGAATTGATATTTGGTGCCTACTTTGTAAACCCTAGAAAAGAACATGGGCTTACCTTTTAATTTAACCAAAATTTTGGTTATATAAATCCCTTCCCTGCAACTTTGTTTTCTACAGCCGCACTTTTTCATCTCTCTCTCAAACTGTTCGAAACCATCCCTTGCTTTTCTTTTTTTTATTTAATTCGATCAAACCCCGCTGAGTCTCTGGCACCGCTCAATTTAATTATGTCTTCGGTTGATTTGAAGATCAATTATTCGAATCAAATAAGTATTTATTAAATTTCGTTATATTAGTATTTAGGGATAATCTCTTAATCACAATGATAATAGTAATAGTGCTATCATAGGATTATTCTCATATGTACCAATACAGCTAGACCCCGTACTTTTGATTATGAGAGACTTGTCATTCAGCAGTTGAGTTTGCTTCGGCTAAAGTGTGTTTTCTTCCAGTACTATAAATAAATAATTTTTATATAATTTTACACCTTGTTTGATTATGATTTGCATTATGGTTTGTATGGTTGACGTTATATGCATACGGTTTTTAGAATCTGTTTTTAATTATAATTTATGAAATATTTGATTTACGAAACATCAAAATTTACGGAAACCATGATTTATGGATTTATGAGGAGTTTTGGGGAACTTTCCTCTTTTCTTGGCAGTTGTAGTTGGGTGCATTACACTTGTGATTTATGTGTTATGGTTTAAAGGATTTTAATAAAATAATACTATGCTTTTACGACTATGGTTTTCCTTGCACTTTAGAGACACACTAAGCTCTTTAGCTTACTCCACATAGTTTCCTCTTACAGATATCTTTGGACTTTAGGCGGCGTGATACTTGGAGGATCTCGCATTTTATCTGGTTATTTTAATATTCAGTACAAAACTATTTTTAGTTATTCAAATTATTATTTTGAGACATTTATGTAATTTCATACTATGAGACTAATTATATTTTGGGATTATTTTTTGCATTCATTTATTATGGTTTTATTTCAGAAATTTTATTTAAATATTCAAATATTAATTATGATATTTATATTTTATTATTATGAGATATTTATTAAATTATAGTTATATATATATTCTTTTTAAATTAAAATATAATATTTAAAATTTATTTTCTTGAGGAAAAAGTTTTCAAACGTGATTTCCTAGATTCGGCCTATTTCTTCTAGGCCGAGTTTAGGGGTTACATGAATCGTATCCGGAAATTTATCAGTTTGACACCTAGGGAAGCAATTATGATAAGGGAAAACATTGTATATATATGCATCATTTACTCAAACTCAGATGTGAGCATCAAATATATGTTTGTATCCGACATATATTTGGAAGATGCAACTAAGCAAACATTAAGAAATAGAGAATTAGAGATCTTTCCAAATTAATTAAACAGAGAACAAGAAGTATGAATGAGTGTAAAGATTAAATATCAGAATACACAAGACCATAATGTTCAATGCTTTGATATGACAATACCATCACAAGATACAATGACACAAAGACCTTAAACTTTTATGTTCTAAACATTGTTTTCAAGTCATTTTCTGAATGCTCAAACTCAAAGAAACTTGGCTTAGAAATATAAACACAGGGAATACTTGGGCATCTAAAGCAAAACCGTTTTAAAAGGGAACGATAGGATTTTACTCTCATCACCTACCATCTCCTTCAAGACTCAATTATGATGGGAAACAGAAATATATGAAGCCTTTAGCAGACGAATCAATCAGTTAGGTAATATAAATCTATAGCAGACGATTTTGTGCATAAAGATATATCTTTTTCGCATGGAGAGGAAGGCCCTCATTAATAGTCCTTACTCCTTAGACTGGCAAATGGTTTTAGTATCTGTATTTGAAATTTGATACAAAAGGACCATCATACGAAGTTTAACAATTATTTTAGGGTCAAGCACAAGCATCGAAAGATCAAACATTCGGGACTATTGATTGATCAAAGTTTGGGAGTTCTCATCTAGCCATTGCCGAAAACCTAACCACCAACAGAGTTGAGAGTGAATGCTGAAAATCACTACCATAAAGCATCATGACTAACATACCATAACATTGATAATTATCCAACTACACTTTTAATTTTGCTAACAAATTTTAAGTATCCTTTGCCTTCAAGAGAGATCAAAGACTATAAAACAGCAAAACAACAAGAAATGCACAAACTGGTCAAAAGAAAACCTTGTTTCGGATGAGCCCCTCAAAAGCTCAGCAATTTCCTTCCCTTTACTCTTCCTCCATCAGCAGTACAATTTACATGCAAAACCCAGAAATAGAGAAAAAAACGTGGCTCAGAAAAACATAGACAACCAACTTCACATAATTTTCGCTCCATAGAGTGTATTTCAACTACAGTTTCTAGAGAACAAGTAGTTCTACAGATCAGAATCATTAATCAATTCACACAATTACTGTCTAGAATCTAAATAACTAAATTCAAACGATCAATGTAGCTTAAACTGGTCGTAAAATTACAACCCATAAACTCTAATGCAGAAAAAAATGTCTTTTAATTCATTTAAGAATAAAATCCACCATAAGTTTAAAACCCACAAAGTTAGAATGTTGAAAAAAATAATCAATTCCTTGTCTTTAAAGCAACCCAGCAACAAAATTAAAGTTCTCTTAAAAACCCAAAATCAAGACTTAAAGCCTAAACAACCCAGAATTTGCCTTCTTACTCTTTTGTACCGGTGAGATAATGAAAGGTTTCGTTTTGCTGGTCTTCTTCGTTTTGTTGGATTCAGTTCATCTTTATCTTATTTCAGAGGATTTCTGAGCTTGGGTTTCTTGTAGAACGCATTGATACAGCTGATTTTGAGTTGGCGGGAAATGGTATTTTGTATTGCCATGAAAATGGAGGGATTCGGGGAAAAGACGGGATTTTTGAAGAACCATTAGAATCCTCTGAAGCAGCCGAAGCCGAAATGGTATTGGATTCATAAAATTCAGCCTATGTTTCCAATATCGAATGCTTTTGGGTATGGAGGAGGCCCAATGTGCTTCTATTTTTATTATGAATGTTTTCGATTAGTAATGTTTTTATAAATAAAAAATAAATAAACTGATTAAAATATTAAAATTGTTAATAAAATCTATTAGCATCTGATATGATCTTAAAGTAATTGTTTTTCTTAGTACATTATTAACATATGAACACTTTAAAGATAAACTGCTCGAACTCAAATATCCTAAGTTAATAGCTCTTAAAAAGCTTGGTTAAATATTTGATTGTGAGGCTCAAAACTCAGAAATCAAAAGCATACCAGCTGTTTTCAAATTTTACCAAAAAGCTTTTGATAGTAGATGATCATAGAAAAATTTTGTCAACTTTTTTTTTTGTGCCCCTTTATACGTCATACCAATGAGTTTATATCACATGTATTAATAATTTTTTTAATTTTTTATTGATTATTTATGTTTTATTGATAATAGATGGGACATAAATTCACTGGTGAGACTAATGGAATACAGAAAAGGAACGGACGAATTCTATTCATATTAGATATTTTTAACATTTAAATAAATTAAATTAAAACCTCAAAATAAATTCAAATGCATATAGAACTACATCAAATGAGAGAGCAACATGAGCACTCGTTTAAGGCCTCACTTCTTATCTTTACAATTTCAATAATCTCAAGTTGTAATTTTATTTGTAAGTTAAAATTGTTCATTATTGTTTTAGTTGTATTTAAGGTATTTTTTAAACAAAATAATAAAAATAATAATTTATTAATAAAATATTAAATTAATGATTCAAAATAATAAAATATATTTTCATTTTATAATGTCTCATTTTTTAAATTTTCGCAACCTCGAAAATATCTAAAAGTTGGTGCGGGTACATATTTGTTAAAGGAATGGGATGGTACCTGAATTATTTTGTGCTAACCACCCCATTGGACCCCCAAAGCTAAAGAAAGTAGTTCCCCCACAACCTGGTGATGCCCACAGGATCTGGCAACATGTGGAGTAAGTAGAGATCCCAACACAAACCCGCCAACAGGTGAGAATCGCCTCTGGTTTAACCTTATCCAATGTTCCAAGATAAAGTGAAAAGAGACTCAAAATCCATGGGCCACATGCACACATTTCAACCTCATTCCATTTTCTCTATAAATCACCTGCCCTCCCTTTCCTCTCAATCTCAGTCTATTAACTTCACCTATAACATATCAAAAAGAGAAAGCAAGAAGAAAGATGGAGGCATTTCAGTCTTGGGTTTCAGAACATAAGCTCACCAGCATCGGTCAGTCTACATTTAGCTCCTATTGTTCAACCATTTCTGTCTTTAATTTCTTCATTTCTCTTGACATGTTGCAAAATTTGGGTGTTGCAGGAGCAGTTTGGGCATCAGCAATTGGGGCATCACTGGCTTATAACAGTCGTGGAAGTAGCCCTCTCAAGCCAAGTTTGAGGCTTATTCATGCCAGGTTCTCACCATTTCTCTTTCTGAAAACTATATTAAACTCAGCTCAAATTGCTTACTTTGAATCAGTATTTCTGTGTGTTATCTGATGATGAGAATGTGTTTGGTTTGATGCAGGATGCACTCGCAAGCCTTGACTCTAGCAGTGCTGTCTGGTGTAGCAGCTTATCATTACTATGAAAAAAGTGGCAGCAGTCAAGACAAGGTCACCAATGCCTAGAACAGATTCATAGCTTGTAATAACCATAATGTAACCTTGGAATCTTTTTTTATGTATGAATGGTTTGATGATGATGAAAATGTTGGAATTAATGACATCTTTTTCCCTCCTAAATGTTGCCCTTGATTGATATTTTTATCAGTTATAAATCCATGTTTCTTAACTCTTTAAAGAGAGGTGTCAAACTGCCAAAAATGCAACTTACTGCCACCACGAACAGTTCCTTGAACGAGTCTGTTAAGCTGCAGCCATCTAAAAAACATCAAACATGACATGTTTCACGGTTTACACTCGGGTATGACCATGACATGTTCAATTAGTCTTCTATGAGGTTTTTAGTTTTCTTACCTACATATCACCAACCTGAATGGAACGTATATGAGCTATCTTGAACCACTCCTTTCCTTACCTATTTTGAAGCTCTAGATTCAGCCTTCGTTTTTTATTGTGGTGGAAAAATCAAGGTTTGGGGTAAATTAAGATTTTGCAAAAGTTAGAAAAACTAATCTTTGACAAACTAAGGTTTGAGAAGTTAGTTTGGGGACAAACTAAGGTTTTGACACTCAAAAGTTAAGCGTTTTTTGTTGTTTTTAGAATTTTTTGGTAGAAAAACTAGATTGAGAAGCCAAACACAACAAAAAAACAAGCCCTTAGTAAAGAACAGTCCATGATACAAAAGATGATAAAAGGAAGAAGGTTGCAGGAACTCAACAATAGCGGTCTTTATATAGCATTACACCACCGTCAGCAGTTCGCGATGACCGTATACATTTGTTATTGTTCGTAATCACAACCGCAATTTAAATCCTGAAAGGTAGTCCATCTTTCTGCAAGGAAGACAGCTCGTTGCAAGTTGCAACCACTTATTTCTAGAGTTCAAAGAGGTGAGTTGTTGAAGCCCGTTTTTTTCAGGGATTTGAGAATTATAAGTGTTGATGGTGAAAATGGGATGGTGCTGGTTCTAGACTGTTTACCCGGTGATTTGGAAGTGAACGATTGAAGAAAAGATCGAAAAAGGAGAGAAAGAAAGTTCCCTTCTGGTCTCTCTAGTGCTGATATTTATGCCCTGATAGTAGGTTTACTAGGAGAATGATAGTTTTTAGTAGGTTCGCAGAATCGTAGATTAAGTTATCAGGTAATAGAGTTGATGGCCAGACGAAGGGACTGCAATTCTAAAAGATGTGGCAAGTTGTCTCCCAACGAACCCTTGGCATCCACCTTCAATCTCGAAATGGCTAAGGGAAGGAAGTTCACAAAATTCAGACGTGGTCTGTGACATGGATTCAAATTATGGTTGCAGTCATATTTTCGATAGTGTTTTATCACAACTAAAGACATAATAAATGTTATAAAATCACTACAAACTATTATTTTCTGCAATAACGATTCAGAAGGTGCCGCTGGCCACTATTTGAATTCCTCTAAAAAGTGATTTTGTCACAAAGTTGAGATACAGAGTGTATTTGAGGTGGAAGGAAGCTGCTATGGTCGAAGTGACTCCAATTTGCTACATTTGTTTTTATGCAGTGATCGAAGAGATGTGAAGCCCTGCATCCATGGTGGCAGCAGTGACTTGAGACTGCTGCAGTTGTACAAAACAAGTGAGCGGCACTTGCAGCCCCTCTGTAGGAAAAGTTGTAAACTTAGGACAGCCTTTTGCAACAGACTTCCCAGTTTTTTGAGTCCCAAAGGGTGAGAGTTTTAAGCTCGTATAAATCTGGGAGTGTTTAGTTTGTTTATATCAGTATTAGATAAAGCTTGAATGAACCTTAAACATTATAAGTAAACTGATATAAAAGATGAATCCAAGGGTAACATTTTAGAAAGAAAAGATACAATTACTAATCCAACATTAATAATTTTCATCATAATCAAATCACTAATAAACATTTCAATGTTTAATCTAGCCTCTAGCCATTGGTGACCTTGTCTTGATTGCCGGCACTCTTTTCATAGTAATGGTAAGCTGCTGCGCCGGACAGCACCGCCAGTGTCAAGGCTTGTGAGTGCATCCTATATCAAAAAATCAAACCTAGTTTTCAGAAACAATGACGTTTGATCTGAATTTAATCTAGTTTTCAAACCTTGCATGAATAAGCCTCAGGCTTGGCTTAAGAGGGCTACTTCCACGACTGTTGTAAGCCAGTGATGCCACAATTGCTGATCCCCAAACTGCTCCTGCAACACCCAATATTGCAGAATATCAAGAAAAATGAAGAAAAGCCAGAAATGGTGAAACAAAAGGAATGAAATGTAGACTGACCGATGCTGGTGAGCTTGTGGTCTGAAAACCATGACTGAAATGCCTCCATCTTTCTGGTTAGTTTCTGTTTCTGCTTGTTATACTGGAGGGTGATTTAGTTTTATAGTGAAAATGGTATTGGAATGTGTGCTTCTGTCAGTGTGTTGCGGTGCATGTGGCCCCTGGATTTTTAGTTTTTCACTTTTTCTTGAAACATAGGATATGGGGTTAAACAGCAGGCTGCTCTACACATGTTGGCTGGTTTTGTTGTTCGGTTGGACATGTAGCTAGATCCAGTGGATCAGAACTCAAAACCATGAGCTATGAGTTTCTTACTTTGATCAGCATCACAAGGCGGTGGGGTTGGCTGTGAGAATTATTAGACGAATGACTGCTTATCGAATAAGTCGATCACGAGTTAATTCATGTTCAATTAAAATAACAAATTGTTAGATTTATGTTCAACTGAATTTAATACTTGATAAAATTTTATTCGACTCGAGTATACTATTCGTTGCTTGGTAAATATAAAAAAATTGAAAATTTGAACCACAAAGATTGATATATAAATTACTCGTATCTGAACCTTTTTAGAGTTTTCAATTAGCATTCAAACTTCTCATAACATAATTTTTTTAAGGTAACCACCAAAAAAATAAAATAAATTAGTGAATTGATCGCGAACTTATCAAGTTGAGTTGAGTCTTGCTCGACTCGTAAAAATTTTGAGTCAAGCTCAAACTTGAATCAAGTCGATTCGAATTGAGTGTTAACCAAATTTTGACCAATACGAGTTCATACTGCTTGCGAACTGGTCAACTCAATTAGAACTCTAATTAGTCACTCTTTGGCATGGCTTAAAATGAGCTTTTGCTCAAAAAAATGATTTTTGACGCATAAGCAATGCCAATATTTCTTTTTTGGAGTAAAAAATTACTTAAAAAGTGATTTTTCACCCCAACTGAAAAGCTAAGATTTCTAACTTTTGGGGTAGAAAATCACTTTTGATTGTAAAGTTTTTTTTACCCTTAACTATGAACACTAATATTAATACCAATATATTAAAATAATATTAAATATAATAATAATAATAAATTGATATTTTAATATTAAATAAAATAATTACTATATATAATAAATATAATAATTATTAAATTAATATTAAAATTAATATTTTAAATAAAAATAAAAACTTTAATATTATAAAATAGTATTAAATATAATAATTATTAATATATTAAATTAATATTTAGTTGTATTAGAATAATATAAAAAAATGTATAGTTTAGAGGCTAAATTTTTATATTTAATTCAAAATTTTATATTAATTATTTAAAGTTTATATTTTATATATAAAAAATTACTAATGAATTGTTATGGTTTTTATATTTTTATTATTTAAGTTGATGTATTTCATACATAATAATGTTAATAAATTTTATGATAACGAATTTAAACATCATTTACGTTTGTTTATTTTTACTTTACAATATCATATCTAAATTAGACATTTTATCTTTTTAAAAGTACTTTTTAACAGCAATGTCATACACTAAAATTTTACAATTAACTTTTTAAAATTATTTTTAAAATCACTTTCTAACAATACTTTTAAAAATATTTTTCAAAAGTAATGCTAAACTGGCCATTACTATATATTGGCTAAGAAAACCGAGACCAATAAATATTACAAACTGAAGCACTTTGGGCTAGGGGTGAGCGTCGATTGAGTCGAGTCGAATCAAAAAATTTCGAGTTAATCGAGTTGACGCATCATATTTTATAACTTAAACTTTATTTGAAATTTTTTCGGTTCGATTCGAGTTTAAAAAATTCGAGTCGAGTCAAGTTTTCGAGTTCCTATAAAAATTTAATTGTAATTGTTTATCATGTTATAGTACGGTCTGATTTCAATTTAAACGACTTTCTCTAATCATATAAGATATGCATATATATTTCTTCATATTTTTTTCATATGCTGCAGTATTTCTTCATATTTTTATATATCGGTATATATATCATAAAAATTTGAGGGACTCGTCTCGAACTTAAAAATAAATCCACTAATTACTAAAAATTTTGAGTTATTCGAATTTCCATTTTACAACCCAAACTTTATTTAAATTTTTTTCGAGTCGAGTTTATGAAATTTCGAGTTGAGTCAAGACGAGTCGAGTATTTTCGCCTCGAGTCGAGTTTTGCTCACCCTACTTTGGGACTCTTCCATGCCGGAAGAAAGATCAATTTAGAACTGCTTTCACAAACATACAGTCATTGAATTGGCCCCAAAGCATCAGCTATTGAATCTTAGCAATCCAATAATTTCTTGTGTTGGGACAGCGGCCTCCAAAGGGTTTTAATGGTTCATTCAACAGTTCCATCCGTTCCCTTCTTAGGCTCCGTTTTTTCGCTGTTGTGGACAAACGGTCTTTAGGACTAAAAGCTCGTTATTGGAAGATAATAAATTTAGTTGTGGTCAAATAACTGTTTGAGTAGGAAAAATAGTGTACAAATGCCTGTTGGGGACCGAATCGGCACCTGTTTGACGAAAAAATTTAGGGCAAACGCCCTTTTGAATTGTGAAACGCAACCAAAAACGAAGCTTTAGACTTGTCTATCTCATCCATTTTATCACACAAAATGGGGTTCACTTTTAAAATTGAAATTTTAAGTTTAATTATTAATAATTTTTATTTAATAAATATTATTTTATTATGTAAATGAACCGAACTTAAACGAACAAGATTTTGACCGTGTTTATTTGTTTGTTTGTTTAATTTTTAAAGTCATTTATGTTTGTTAGTTCAGCATTCGCGAATATGTTTGCGTTCACAAATATATTAACAAATGTTAAAATGTTCCGCAACCAACACCCTCTTCTTACCCTTTTATTTGTAAAGCCAAGAAAAATAGTAAAATTATGCCATTAGTCCTTAAGCTTCTAAGACTTCATTGTTTGAATTTTAAAATTCACAAACGAATTTATAAATGAGATAGTTTGTGAACATAAACGAACTGACCATACCTCTGTTCGTATTCGTTTATTAAATAAGCATAAAAATTTTATTCATACTAGTTTATTTAATTTAATAAACGAATGTTATAAAATAGTTCACAAATAGTTCATCGAACTCTCTCTTCATTTATACTCTCGGGTTTTATCTCAATTATTTATAATATATTTTAAAAGGAATATTTATTCTTGAATAGTTATTTGGTGCAAAATGAGATAAGTTTTGAATGGGTTATACAATTAAAAATATTTATTCTTGATTACGATTGAATGGGTTATACAATTAAAAATATTATTAATAATAGAGGATACAAATTTTATTTAATTAAAAATATTCAAATGATTTATTTTTTTAAATGACTTTAATAGTAAAGTAAAAAATCAAAAAATTAATTATACACATGAGCAGATAATTTCACTTGCACGAATGTATATTTATCTAAATATTAGTATCTAGTTTTAAATAACTAAGCATGGAATAATCTCAATAATGTGATTTTTTAGGATTTTCAATTATCTTGGGCATAGATAATTGATTTTATATTAAAATAATCTATCTTTTTAAAATAATTTCTAGAATTCAAATTTAGATAAAAATCTTTAGTTTATTTAATTAAATAAAAAATAAGTATACATCAATAAATAAATATTAAAATTAACACACGTGTAAACTAAACTTAATATAAATCTGTAATAGATTAAAGTTATCTTTTAAAATATTATTAATTCTAAAGAATAAGAATTTTCTTTAATTTAAACTTTTACTAGAAATTAATCCCAATTTTCTTTAATTTAAACTTTTACTAGAAATTAATCCTAATTTTCTTTAATTTTTAAACATCAATAGAGCTTTTGTTTTTATTTTATAAGATATTTATTGAAACGAGCTCAATGATTAACTTTTTTACGTAAATAGACGCTAATAAGTAAAACTATGTCTGAATCTCCCAAAAACCCTAGCCTTAACCCTTTTGAAAACCATAGCGGCCATCCACCGAATTAATTTCGGTTGCTATTCCGGGTACTCTGAAACGACCAACCTCTCCTCTTGCTGAAGACCTTCAGCGGAGCGTGAAAAAAGTAAGGAATGATGGTCAATCCTCCACTGGAGATCAAGGCATTGTTCCAGTGATTGTAATAGATGGCGGGGATGTCTCCATGCGTGAATCGTCTCCTCTGGATTCCGTGGCCCCCAGTGATGGGGCGTCTGCCATGCTTGTGGAATCGCAGGCTAACGACGCTCAACAAAGTGGTGCTGGTTCAGGACATACTGGGGCAACGACAAGACTTTTCTTCCGTGATATAATGCTTGGCAAGGCTGCCCATGGTCCAATCCGGATCCCTATCAGTGATTGGACGTGGAAGTCCTTGAGTCTAACATCCAAGTCGTAATGGATGGTCCTATGCCAGATATACGCTCCTCGGATAAAGTACATGCTGCCATTGACGAAAAACTCGTCAACTCGATTATTGTTCGTTTGCTTGGAAAAACCATTGTATGCCGGATGTTACTTAATCGCATTGAGGCACTATGGAACCTTGAGGTGGAGATGTGCTTGATCGACTTAGATAATGATTACTACTTAGTCAGGTTTGCTCTTGCGGATGATTACAATAAAGTCTTGAGTGGTGGTCCGTGGGTCATCTATGGTAGTTACTTAACTATTCAACCTTGGAGCCGAAACTTCTCTACTTCTACAGATCATCCCTCACGCATTATGGTATGGTTGAGATTACCAAGACTGCCATACATGTACTATATCAAGAGTTTGTTTCGTAACATTGCAGCGGTATTAGGTCAAGTGGTACAGATCGATTATAACACCACTGAGGGGAAGAGGGGACGTTTTGTTCGCCTGGCAGTAGGGATGGCAAAATTAGGGCCCGACCCGACTCGATCGGGTTTTTCTTCATAATTTTCGAAGATCAGGGCGGGCAGGTATTGAAAAACATTAGGGCGGGTTTCGGGTATAAGATAAAAATTCTCCGCCCCGCCCTGCCCGGTATATTTTTTATTATATTTATTTATTTTTATTATATTTACAAAAATACCACTATATTTAAACATTTTTAGGGGTTTTAAGCTATTTTTTTAGTTTGTGTTTATCGTAAATTTTTGTTAGATATTGTTCGAGTTTTAACATATCTAATTCTGAAAGTCAATGGTTCGTGTTTGTTTGATAAAATGGTTGAAAAAATGTTTTCAAACTAATTCAATTGTTTACAGTTCTATACTCAATCGGTTGTGTAAGATCGGCAGTACCGATCGAGCTGTAATGTTTTTAAAGGATGATGGAAGAACGAGGTTTCGAACCCAATATTGTAGCATTCAGCACTATCATTGGCTGTCATTGATCGGCAATTCCTTTGCAACTTCAATATGCTCAACTTTGTAAGAACAGGTTGTTGATGGAGGTTTTGAACCCCATGTTATCTTGGATAATATCTTAATCGACTGCGTGAGCAAAGTTGGACGTATTGAAGTTGCAAAAGAGTTGTTTCATAGTTAATATATTCTGTAAAAAGGGATTTTTTGGATGAAGCGCACCGGTTGTTTAGGGGCATGGTAGATTATGGAAGGAAGCCGTTACCAAATGACGACGACTTCACCCGCGAGAAGTCGAGGGCATGGGCGGGGCAGTAGATGACACCACAAAAACCCGGTGAAGACTTGGACGGTAAGTTTCTTCATTAGTCATTGATACATATGATCTCATTGTATAATGCAACTTAGCCCTCAACTTTTAGCTGTTGGCAGATCGTCTAAAGTTTAAATTTTGGCGTTGTAAAATGGAGGGTTGAGCGAGTTGTTTTCGTAATAAATTTTTGTAGTATCTTATATGGATTAATTGATAATATGTCGAATAATTATAGAATGTTTATGTTTTTGAACCTTTTTCTCACATATATATATATATATATATATGATTATTTGATATATTCATGGTCGGTTGAAACATTTTAACTTCACAGGTCTGAAAAAATATTAACTTGTTATGATATGAATTCGAGTTCAAGAAAGTCTGAGCCGATAATGATCTGAGTCTGAGATCGATTTGGATCGATTAATCTGAAAAAACTCGAATTTTTAAGTGAATAGACATTCATTATTTTCATATAATATTTTAAAAATGAATCAAATTATATATTTTATGATAATGTATTTATAAATATTATATAATTTATTACAAATCTAATAATATAATAACTAATACATGACAATTAATTAATAATTGAAGTTATTGATAATATAATAATTTATAGTATGAACATTATTAATGATATAATAATTAGAATATGTGTATGTATTTTATGACAATTATAGATTTATGAAAACAAATTTATAAATATTTATAAAATCACACATTAATTTAAGAGAAAAATTTTAATATAGGTCTTTTAGTTTTAGGGTTTAGAGGTTTAGTTTAGGGGTTTGGGTTGTAGTGTTTAGAATTTAAGGTTAGTATTTAGAATTTAGAGTTTAAAGTTTAGAGTTTGTGGTTTAGTTTTTAGGGTTTAGATTTAGTAGTATATGATTTGGGTTTATAGTATAAATATGCAGGCTTGTGTAAAATAAATTTTACACAACTTGTGTATTAAAATTAAACCCTTAATTAATACTTTATATTTAAAAATATAATAAATTTATTTGATAAATTCCACGTATGATTTATTATGTAACATTGATAACATTATTTATAAAATGAACTTTAAAACTCATATTTCCCTCAATAAAAATATTATGTAAACTTAGATTGGCGATATAGTGATCCGTATCCGATCCGAAAAAATCGGATATCTGAATCCGATTATTCGAAATATATTTTAATTTAATTATTTTTTTCGAATTTGAAGTTCGTATTTATGAAAATTTCAGAATTTCGAATATAACAAACAACAAATTGCTAAATATAACAAGATTCACATCTATGAAAATTCTGATTTTTTTATTTTCAGATATAAAAATCGGATATCTGGATCCGATTATCCGAAATCTATTTTAATTTAATTATTTTTTCGAATTTGAAGTTCGTAGTTATGAAAAATTCAGAACTTCGAATATAACAAACAACAAATTGCTAAATATAACAAGATTCACATCTATGAAAATTTCGATTTTTTTATTTTCGGACATAACAAGCATCAAATTGTTAAAAACAACAAAATTAATATTCTTTAAAATTTTGATTTTCGAATTTTCGGATAATCCGAAACTTGAAATATTGCGATCCGTATCTGATCCAAAAAAATTTAAAATCGGATCGGATATCCGAATTTTCGAATCAGATCAATGGATAATCGGATCGGTCGGATCGGATATTTTTGAACACCCCTAGTCACGATTTCAACGAGGAGTCTCGGTGAAAAAGAAAATGATATTCATTCTAGGAGATTTGGGTTCGAGCATTCTTGCATACAAATTGTGTGTGTCTTATCAAAAAGTTAAAAAAAATACGAATATATAATATCTTATAATCATAATTGATTATAATGGTTAAGTGCCATATAAATATAGTCTCAAAAATTATAATTGATTGGGGGGTGGTTTTACACACTCCACTAACTTGAAAAAAAAATGTAAGTAAAATCTATAAATATATTGCTAAGGGGTATTTGAAGCGTTAAACTTAAAAAAATATTAATTAAATCCTGAATTTTTTTACACCCAATTAAATCTCACAACCAATAAATTAAATTAACTAAGTTTTTTTATTAATTTTGACCATCAATTTAATAATTTTTTCTTGAGATATTACAGTTTTTTCTTGCGACATTTATAGAATTTTTTACATTTTTTATAAGTTTTTAAAGAACTTTTAGAACTTTTAATGATTTTTTTAAATAAAGAAAAAATTCTTTAAATACCAAGTGATAACACTGTAAGACGACACGTTGCACTAACTGGTCCAAGAAAACTATTAGATTTAACGGTTAACATTGATCAAAAGGATAAATTGATGAAAATTTAGAATATATTCAAAAGTTTAAGGGCTTCAAGCACTAAGCCTAAATATATTTATATTATTTATTTATTAAACTCCTATCTGAATTGGTTAATTGATATTAGAGTTAACCAGATATTAACTCAATTTGGAGTAAAATATTATTTCGAACAAAAAACAAATATTCTTCTGAAGATGATTTTGAAGTTCAATATTTTTATAGAATATTTGTTTTCTTCTATAATTATGCGCCATTGTAACTATCAATTTCTGCAAATTCGTATCCCGTTGAAATATCATAAAAATCAGAAATAAACTCCATAGTTTCCCTCACAATCTGATGTCCTTATCTACAAAATTTACAGAAAAAAAAAAAGCACCAAAATCTACCACATATATCAGCTTTCAGTTCTGGATTTATCTCATTGTTCTTTCCAAATCCGGCCAGCCACTTTCAGCTTCAGTTCCTGTCTATCACCACCTGAGAAGAAGAGTGCCATGTTCCGTTGAATGATAAGTCCGTCTTGACTATCACGAACTTTCCGGTGACTATCACGAATGCTTCTAGGCACCCCTTGCCACATAAACTTTCTGCCACTGCCCCCAACTTCCAGACTATAACTAAATTGTCTTGCCTCGTCTTCATCGCCCATGAACCACAGGAAGGCCATGTAAACCGGTGCCATTCCGATGTGAAAAGCCTCGAAGTGCAAACAAAATTGTCGTCCGAAACAATTGAAAACCTGCACCAGATCCACATGAATGGATCAAACCAAATCGAATTGAATTGATACCGTACTATACCACTCACTTTGAAAACATGAATGGATTCTGGCCACATTACATCGAACAATTCATTCCATTAATCAGCAGAAGATGTAATAAGGAAGGCAAACATTAGAGTTCGTTCAAATTCCAATCCTAAACATCTGCCACCGTGTAATCATTTTCTGAATGCATTCTGGATTGTTGCAAGTTTGTGTAATGCCACAAAGAGGCGAGAGATCTTACAGTTAACATCCATGTAGCATTTTCTACTTCGTGGGGTTTGGACTTGACGTATCGGTGGTTGAAAGTACACCCATCATGCATGTCGACCTTGTGATCGTTCTTGAGATGCGTGACAAGAAACGGAATATCACCAGTGACGGAGCATTCAGCTCCAGCATATGGGCAACTATATGGACGATACCTGCAGTTTTTTTCGTGCTTGAGCTTGCTGTAGTACGGGAAAATATCATGACAACCCAGAATCTGGTATCTGCAGGGAAGTTCCAGCGACTCGGCTACTTTCTCCAGAGCCAAACATCTTATATTTCCCAGCTCATTGCGGCAAGTCGGGCAACAGTTGTGAACTCTAGTCTTGCAATTCGAGCATACAGTGTGACCATTGGGACACTAACATGGAAGATACCAAAAATTGTCAATAGAAGATAGTTTAAGTATAAAGTTGAAGTAATGACTGATGAATCGATGCGATCAACAAGATGCAGATGTAGAACTTCTAAACACAGTTTTACTCTTCATGCCCAGTTTTCAGGCCAATGTTACTCGGACTCGAGTGTGAATGGCGGATGTAGCTATGTATCCAACATGGATATATTCAATTTTTTGGAAGTTTTCCCGTATATTTGAACAGTCCTTGGAAGGTTTATACCCCGAAATCAATGTTCGAATATACATCTGACATGGGTGTCAAACAAGGGTACTTTTAAGAAAAACGAAGAATCGGAACAACAGAACTTTTGCATCCAAATAGTTCGATTAATATGTAGTGTAATCACAATATATCCACAACCAAATAACAGTAAAAATATCAGCACCTTTTCATTTACTTCCATGGTTTGAGATTATAATCCCAGTTTCTTCTGCATAAAAGATTTTCGGAGAAAAATTCTCCAGCTTTGTGCATATATGCGAGACCAAATGCGAATGCATACGAATTTGACCACGAAACAATTATATATCTCAAAGACATTGCATTTCCAAATACTTTATTCTCGGCATGGAACATGAATCTACCTGGTAAATTGGAGGATACATCAAATTTACGCAAACGGGACACTCGAGCAGTTCATGAACATCATTCATCGACGATCCCAGATTTCCACATAAACCAGTTCCAGCTTTTCTTAAAGGGAAGGCTCTTAAATCCGCACTCGAAGTCGCCATAACATAGTCCGCAGACGCAAGACGGGACTCGATCACCTCTTTGCAGATACCGCCACCACCAGGGGCCATAATTCTAGCATTGAACGTTAATGCCAGCAAAGAGCAAACACTCGTTGTTAGATCTCGTACAGCAGCAGCTACCCACAGGGGAAGAACCGAGCCTAACTTAGAACTAGCAACCAAAAATAGAAAGAAACAAAAAAATCAAAACTGAAAGAGCCCAAAAATGGCAAATTTACTAGCAGATCAAAGATTTGATATATATGGAACAATTTCCCCCTTTCTTTTTTCCAGGCAATTCCATTTCCTATTCGTATAAAGCTACCAAGAAAGGAAAACTGAATCAATTCAACCCCCAAAACAAAACCCAGATCAAATATGCAACCAAAAATCGAAGTAAACTGAAAATTAATCGATAAACAAAGAAAACCCCAATCAAGAAGAACAGCACCCAAACGAAAACCGAAGCTCAATAGCTTAAATCCATCAATAAATACTTACCAAGATGGGAGATTTTATCAGTTCATCAAGCTTTAGCTGGCCAAAACCAAAACCCAGATTGGAATTGCATTTGAAATTTGGAATATTCAATTAAATCAAACTTTTTTTGGACTGAAATAATTGAAACAATTAGCAGATAAAGGAAAAAGGGGGTGATGAGGTAAACCTGAGGGAAAAGGCCTAAAAAGCTTTATAACAGAGATTTATTTGGATTCATACACACATGCAATGAATCTACGTATATAGACCTCGCAGTTGGACAAGATTATAATAATTTGTCCCAATTATGAGTTGGCTTATAATGATGACATTATCATTTTTTTTCCGATTTTCTTTCTTTTTTTCTGATGAGATATGAGATTAATAGATCGTACACTTGTGTGTAATAAGACAAGAAAATGTGTTAATTAAAGATTTTAGTAATTTCGGCTTACGAAAAACATATTTCAAATTTTCAATCCGGTTTGAAAAGCTGTGTTTTTAATAATGTGCGTGAGTCTAAAACTATTCTGTTTTTACTGCTCTTAATGAGATGCGAGTTCAAACATTACAGATAATATTATTGAAAAGGATAATTTTATATTCTGAATGTAGATAGTAAAACGGACATATATATTATAATTTTTTTTTGTTTTTTATCATATCATAAAGTAAAAAATTTAAACTTCGAAATGTTATTTTTATTTAATTCTAATATGTATATATATATATAAATATTTTGATGGAATTCTAATATATATTTTTATATTTTACGTTATCAAAATTGTTTGTATCTTTTTACAAGTTTAATAATATCTATATTACATATTTTATATTCTTCATATAATTATTTTTATAAACATGTTTTAAAATTCTAAGCCTAAATATTTCTATTGTTTCAAAAAACTGAAAGTATAAATAGAAGAACGTGTCAATTTAATTTAGATAAAATATTATTATATATAGGATAATTATACTATGCATTGGCGAGTGAAACAAAAAGTTTTTACAAACGTCTTAGTTTTAGGGTTTAGTTTTATGGTTTTAAAATTTAGGGATTGTGGTTATAATTTAAGGTATATGATTAGAGATTAGGGTTTAGAGGTTAAAACATAAACTTTTAACATATTGCCCTAAACCCTAAAACTTAACCATATACCCTAAATTCTAACTCTAAACCCTAAATTTTAACCACAAACTATAAATTCTAAACACTTAAACTAAATCACAAAACCCTAAAACATTTTTACCGTCAGTGCATAGAATATCTTCTCCTATACAAATGAAAGAAGAGTCATGAGTTAAAATCAAATTAAAACTTAATATCAATCAAGATTAAAGTAATATCTCATATCAGTACATTATAAGTTTAGTCGATACATAAAAAAATCGTATCTAAAACTTAATATATTCATTTTTAAAATTTTTTTGAATATTCTTTAAATATTATATAAACTTTTGAAATGGAGACATCATGCATGGAGCCAACTAAGTGAGGCTAGAAAGGCAAACAAGCTTTATCTTCAACGGATGGGTAGCACAATTTCCTTTTCTTAGAACGAATAATTATTGATATTTAAATATATTGAATTCATATAATATAAATTAATTTTATATTATAATAAAAATAGTAGAAAACAGATAATAATAATAATAATAATAATATACCAAAAGTACTATATCCTTTTGCAATATTAAATTATTTGGTAGTTATACCTAAGAAGCATCGACCAGGACCATTTAATTCTAGGTTGGTCCAAGGCCTATATGTTGTTTTCAAATTTAATTCAAAATAGCGAAAATTCTTTCAAGGATTTATATCCAATACACTGGCGGTAAAAACTAAAAAGTTTCTACAAGCGTTTTAGTTTTAGGGTTTAGAGACCTTGTTTAGGGTGTAGGGTTTAAGGGTTTAAAATTTAGGGTATGGTTAGAATTTAGGGTTTACGGTTTAAAGGTTAGGGTTTATGTTTTAGTGTAATATGTTTAGGACTTAGGTTTTAACCTATAAACCCTAAATTCTAACCCTAAACCCTAAATTTTATTCACAATCCCTAAATTCTAAACTACTAAACCTAAACCCTACCCCTAAATTGATTCTCTAAAATTAAGACGCTTGTGAAAACTTTTAGTTTCCACCGCCAGTGTATCAAATAATTATCCTTCTTTAAATATTTATCAATCTTATAATTTTACAGATTTTTATTTTATAACTACTTATATTACATATTTAATAAAGTATTATGTTTTTTTGGTATTATTGACAAAAGAATTAATCATTGTTACTGATAATTGATATTTTAATTTCCAAAAAAAAATAATTCAAATATATTAAAAATTAAATATATCATATCATTGATACAAATAATCATTCTAAAATGATTTTCAAATAAAGTTTATTAGTAGGTAACAACTTTTTACCAGTCATTTAACCGGTTCTGAACTCATGATATATAGCTGACCAACTGATTAGGAAAAAAAAGGCTGACCAATTGATACTTTTCCTTTTTAAAATTTATATATATTAAAGTCTATAAACATTAAAACCCACAAACTATTCACAATAATAAGCAATTAAATGAAAAATTCTGCAAATAAAAACATTTTGAGTATTTAAATTTTAGATTAGTATTTAGTACATTAATGAAAAATTCCAAATCTACAAATAATATATTTATATATCAAGGAAAAACTGTAATTAACAATATAAAATGAAATAAAATTAAAATTAAAATTAAGAAGTCTAAATAAATAAATATTATATATTTTTATCAATAAAAAATAGGGCATTGACCCTTTGAAATAAAACATATCTTTGTTTATACTTAAATTCTAAGGATGAATCTACCATGGGAGTCGCATGCCACTGAACATCACTAACGCAATACACCGTTGAATATTATTAAATTTTTTAATAAAGATTAAAAACTTTAAGGACTAGACTTATAATTAAAATTATTTCAAAAGAAAATTAAAAATAAAATTTAATTAACCTTTTATATTTCTTTATAATATTTTTAATTAATATATTATAATCAAATATTTTAAAATCTCTTTAATATCAAAAACCCTAAACTCACCCCTTTATTTCCCTTTTGTTGCCGCTGTCGCCGCTCCTTAATATCAATAACTATGAATCTTGTATTTTAATACAATAAACTTATTTGGATTGCTTCTTGTATTTCTAAATCTGTTTAAAATCTTAATCACTTTGAATAAATGAAAAGAAGAGTTAACCAGTAACAATGGAGATATCTCCTGTCAGAGAAGCAGAATCCTCGTTAGTTGCTTCGTCAGTGCACAACTGAGAGAAATATGTTGGCTGAAACAATTGTTAAGAAATCAAACTTTTATTTTGTTAATTTGTTAATGAGGTAGCGGCGGCGGCGGTGACGATAGAAGGGAAATAAAAGGGTTGGGTTTAAGGTTTTTGATATTAAGTAGATTTTAGGATACTTAATTCTAATATCTCAATTAAAAATACTATAAAGAAATATAAATAATTTATTAAATTTAATTTTTAATTTTCTTTTAAATAATTTTAATTATAAATCTAGTTCTTAAATTTTTTAATCTTTATTAAAAAAATTTAATGGAGTTCAATAATATATTACATTAGTGTTGTTTAACAGCATGCGACGCCGGTTATAAAATTTTTCATACTCTAAACATTAAAACTATAGTTCTTACATCTTAAATTCTAAATACAATATTTAAATATGCTAATGATGTTTTTTAACCGATAAAATATTTAAACCATCTCTCTCTATAATGTGATCAGCTTTGAAGTCACCGTCTTTTATTTTGTGTTGGCTAACCTCTGATGCTTTTTTTTTTTTTTTTTAACTCAGAAAACCGGCTGGGAAATTTATTAATGTGGTAAAATGGGTACATGGGGGAGAGAAAAACAACAAAGGAAAGAAACCCAACTCAAAACAAACCAAAACAGCAACATAAACAAACACCAGAAAAAAGAAATTCAAAACGCCACTTTTCATAAGAAAAGTACCCAAAAAACTCAAACCAGTAGATAGAAACCCCAAGATCAGAACTTCGATGAAGCCCAAGCATTAAAGCGAACAGTAATACTGGGGAAGAAAGGGTTTTCCAGAATTGATAATAAAACCCTTAAGAAAACACATCGGGGGCAAAGTCACGGTAAGGCACTAACGCCGATCAGCTACAACAACGGACATCACTTCATCAGGAAGTTCTTCGACCCAGAACAGATCCTCCACAGATGGGTCCATCCTCTTCCAGATTGCATGAGCAGCTTGATTCCCCATTCTTGGAGTAAACCGGAACTGACACATCGAGAGGCTGTGGGATTTATTCTTCGCCTCCCAAATTAAGGCACTAAGCTCAGATAAGTCTGGCTCTTTACTATGCAATTTCTTTAACACTATAAGGAATATGTAACTACCTAAATTCCGATGTCACATTTGAGCCTTAAATTCTACTTGTTATCATAAAATTTCTTAAATTTGGTTTATCTCAACAAAGTATTTCTCAAAAACATTTAAAGCTAACAGTTAAAAATATAGATAAACAATCAAAATGTTACAAAGTAGCTCCAATTTAATTTAAAATATTTAAATATCCTATTTGATTAATACAATTTCAAAAGTAAGAATTACATACTCCAATATGTAACGTCCTATAAATAAACAGCCCACTAAACATAAGTATCGTACTTTAAAAATCACCACATACTAGAATCTCGTACTGATAATGCTCCTCGATCCCATGATCCAACGATCAACCTACGCACGAAAACAAAAATTTCGAGCGCTGAGCTTACAAAGCTCAGTGATACACATCTACCCTACTATATTTCATGCTAATCATAAACATAAGCATGCAAACTAGTACGAGCAATAAGGCAAGAATAATAAACATGTGGCGCTACCACTAGTCACCTAAACACATGTACAAATCTTGCAAGTCATCGTACATGGCCTACAATGCCCAACCATACCCGAGATTTCATCAGGTCATTTAGGCAAAGCATACAAATTAGAACCACAAACCTGGAGTGAGACCCGGGGCCACACAACATCGAAAACGTATGCTCTAAACTCTACAATACCTGAGTGAGATCTGGGGCCTCACAACGTCGGGAAACGTACACTTTATACTCGGAATCCTCATCGAGTATCTTCAAATGAGACTCGAGTCCAAATAGCGTCGGGAACGTACATTCGGCATCTCTGACCATGGTGTTGCAACATTCTCATTGGGTATTCGGATCCCATCAACCAAAGGTGACTCAACCAACAAAATGTCCAAACCGCACATAATATTGACACGATTATCATACAACACACAACATTGGCACGATTACCATAACTCTAAGGTTTCTATCAATTATCAAGTCACCCAATTAAGTTTACCAACGTATTAATACATTATGGAAGTGTACATTAATCATCTTTATTATTTATCTCATTATTATCCCACGTCAAATTCCATTTTTTATTAGCATTATAGATTATTCCGTTAATTGGGTACTGATACTCAAACACGAGTATCGATACGATAACCTTGGTTACCAATACTCACACGAGTACTGATACAGACATAGCTTACTAGAATCCTTAATTTCTACAAGTACCAGTACATGTCGACTCGTATCGATACAACCCCTAAACATGTAACAGTACGACTAAAGCCCGAACTAATCCACGCTCACGGGTTCGTACAATTTCTTCGAATTACGATATTACAACACTTTATTCGATCCCTAAAGCTCATGAAGGTTATGAGGGTTTGTTTACTAACTCATCCAAACAATTAATACTAATTACCAACTTCATAATCATTTAATTGAACATTTATCCTTTAACTATAGTTCATATTAAATCACTTCAATCTATTCAAACAAGCATACAAGGCATCATAATTATCAATCAATCAAACAATAATCAAGTAATTATACGAGCATCTCAAACGATCTTACACAAACTCTAAAGTCTCAATGAGTCTCATCATATTGGTAACATCATCATACATCACACATAAATCAAGTCTCATACTATCGGTCTCCAAGCATGCTTATTCATCACCTATCTATTTTATAGATACTAACACGCAAAGCAATCATATTTATGATGCTTATGAAGCATTCAAAGTTTGAGGTGTACTAGCCTTAAGCCAAAGCGATAAATCCTCATCCAAGCTCCTCCACTCAACATCTTTAAACTCAATACTTGATTCCACAAAACCCTTTGGGTTAAACAAATACAACTACATAAGCAATTCTGCATCATCAAACTACTTTTAGGGAATAAAATGCGTAAAATAACTTATCAGGTTCGAATTTGGTGAAACAAACTGTGCCAACATACTCAAAACGTCAAAACCCCCCAGTTAAGTTCTCCAAAAAAAAGTCAACACAGGTTAACGATGGCGGCTGACGGCTTGGGTTCAGCTGGCAGGCCGGCTCGTTGGGCCTGCATCTTGGCTTAGAAGGTCGGCTCCAACAGCTGGCCCAACGGCTTACCCAAAGGCCCAACAGTTGGATATAGCTGCCCATCCTCAGTCGGACGTCACCCATGCGCGTGCGGCAGCGCATACGATGGCTTTCGATGGCCAGACGATGATGGCGAAGGCCCAAACTGACTGTCTTGACATCGATAAACATGATGGTGGCCTTCGTTCTTCGTTTTGAGCACTCGAACCACCCTAACTCAACAACCCAAAACTTTTTCTCTCTTACCCCCTTTGACGACGACTCTGATGGTGGTGCCGCTGGCACCGATGAACTCGTATCGACGAGATGAACACAATGATGATGAAAGTGTCAATAACGGACGGCTAGATCTTGGTAGATCAGAGTTTAAAGGTTGAAGAGGAAAAGAGAAAAGAGAAAGAAAAAGGGAAAGAGTTAAAGGAATTAAAAATCTAATTTTCTCATTCTTTTTCACCTTTTAATTCTAAACATCCTCATCCAAAATATAATGATATATTCTCACCATAAATCCTCAACCTTCAATCTATACACAAAACAATCACCACTTACTTAAAAATTAATTCGCCAAAACCCTATTCTTTTAATTTAATATTTAAATTAAATATTCTACCTGAAACCAAGCTCTAAATGATCAACATGAAAATTAGGTCGTTACAGAATCACCTTCAACTGTTGCTTTGGTAAAACCCAGGTCGAGAGTTGTAACCCCCTAAACCCGGCCAAGAAGAAAAGAGCCGAATTTAGAAAGTCGCTTTTGAAACACTTTACCTTCAAGAAATCAATTTATTTATAACAAATCGTTTAACTTTTATATAAAAGATATTTATAAGTTCGCTAACATCCATTAAAATATTAAATCCCAAAAGTATAATAAAATATTCAGATAATCATGAAAACGTGCATACTGAAAATATCCTTAAAACCCAAATAGTCTCTAGTCCAAATTACATCTCAAATCTGATAAAAATAATAAAATAGCAATAAAAATATCTTAAAATTCATGAGTCCGTACTGATGTGGAAATAAAACTGAAACGCAAGAGGCCCTTCGAGTACCAGATCGCCTAGAGTCAAGAATTTGAAAGATAAGCTATAATGGAGTGAGCTGTTAAGCCCGGTGTGTCTCTAAGTGCAAGAATCACAAAACACAGTTTCACAAAAATAATACAAGGTAAAAACATGTCATTATAAAACACAGTGTACGGGATGGTACTAATAAATAGTCACACTACCCAACTACTAACGCCAATCACAGTGGTGGTAGAGCCAACCGGTTACAGTGGAGGCAGTTCCCCCTCACCCCTCATTTTTCCAATCACAGTGTGGTCAAACAACTTCTTCCTCCGTACAACCCATCCCATGCATAATAAAATAATGTTTATGATCACATTGTTAACACAGTTGTATCGTACTAAAATATGAGGAACATAGTTCGAAAGTTCTGATAATCTCTTAAAACACAGCTCACAATATGCATAGCATTTCAAATCTCAGTGAAATCTCAACACAGAAAATAGTCATGAAAAGTTGGTAAAACATTTCACAAAATATAGCACAGACAGATAGCACACCTCTAGCGACCAAAGCTCTAACGATGACGCTGACGCCTCCCACGGATTGAACTAGCTCTAGGTTTAGCTGAGTTAGAACCTACGAAGTAGAGTTCTCAATTAAATTCATCCTCTAAGAAAAAATATTACTATGCCACCTAACTGAAACTATGCTAGAAACTCACGTGTATTTCTAGCAGAAGGTGTAGGGGTTGGCTGAACAGGAGGTGGAGGAAAATGTGGTAAAACGTTGTCCTCAGAATCGATGTCGTCTGAAATACATAAATAAATCTCATTAGGTCTCTTACACAAATTCTTAAATTTCTCAAAAATAGATTACAACTAGCAAAACTATCAATTCAGGTTCGAATTAGGTGAAACGGGCTGCAAAAACGGACTCAGAACATTGAGAAATATTGAGATTAAGCAGGTTGAAAAAGTAAACGGTCAGCGTTAACTTTGACCGGTCAGGTCAACGCTAACATCATCATTGACTTCATCCCACCTGTCAATGTTGACGTCACCCTCATAGTCAGCACTGACGTCATTGTACTTGTCCATGCTGACGACATCTCGGGTCACGGGTCAAACCCGGTTCGGTTTGGTTTGGCCGGTTCACTACGCGGTTCGGTCTAACCACTCCCACACTAACGGTTCAACCCACTGGTCTGGTTCACCAATCTCCTCACCTGTTGGGCTTAACCCAACAATTATCACCCAACCAGGCCTACATCCTTGCACCACCCGACCCACTCTATAACGACCCGGGTTTCGGGTTAACGAATCGGGTCTTGGACCGAGTATTGGGCCTGCGGTTCATGGCCCAATTAAAATGTGTAATTGGGCTTAAGGGTAAATATGGAAAAAGAAAATAGAAAGAAAAAAAATTTAAAAAGGTTGTTTGAATTTTAAATAGTAAGTGGGTGGTTGGAAAGAGGGAAGATGAATGATGGAAGAGAGAGAAAATAAAAAAAAGATGGGAATGGTGGGAGAGAGAGAAAAGAGAGGAAAAGTTTGGGGTAAGAATTTTAGACTCCAATCTACGGAGATCTAGCCATCTGATCGCGACACCACCACCGACATTGTGTTTATCTCGCCGAGACGAGTCCACCGGTACTAGCATCACCGTCGTCAGAGTTATCGTCGGAGGAGGTGAGAGAGAAGAAGTTTTGGGTTGGACTGTTCAAGGGGGTTAGAGGGATCGAATCAAGAAACGGAGGCCACCACAGAGTTCATCGGCTCGAGAATAGTCGGTCGGTGAAGTTTGGTCGTCGGGGGCTGCTGTCACGTGCCGCCATTGCGCGTGGTCCAACACTAGGGGGACCGAGCCACCCGAGTGGACTCGACCCAACTCGGCTTAGTCAGGCCGAGCTGACTCAGCCCAAGCCCAGCTGAGCCGAGCCAAGCTACGTTGCGCCGCGCCATCCGCCACCGTGACCGCCATTGACCGTTGACCGTCGCCGTTGACTTTTTGGGGGGACCCTACCCTTGGGTTTCTCGACATTCCGGATCCAATGACATAGTTTTTTTTGTCAAATTCAAACCCGATAAGTTGTTTTTATGTGTTTGACCCTTCACTTGGCTTAGGAAGTGTTTAGAGTTTAAGTGTTTTCTTAATTGTTGATATGCGAGGATTGATCGGGGTCGATTATCGGACCAAGTGGTATTTTAGAAAGGTAGGATGAGGATATTAGTGATGTCAGCACAAGGTTATTACGCCTTGAACTCTGAAATGCTTCATGAGCATCATAAGTGTAATTGCCTTGCATGTTAGTGGTTGCAAAATAGGAGATGAGTAATACGCATGCGTCGGTACTGTTATTGCAAGACTTGATAATTATTATGATACTTGATGAGCTTGAGACTGTTTAGTCTGTCATGAGTTGTAGAGACCGTATAGGATTGTTTGAATATCCGTATGACAATCTGATTGTATGACTGGTTGTTTGACTAATTTATGATGATTCCTCTTGTATTACCTGGAAATAATAATATGTTCAATTAAGTGATTTTAATGCGCTAGAAAAAAACTATAATGGCTCTCATAAGCTTTAGGAGTAGAATAGGGTATCATAATTAATATCGACACATACTCGATAATCGCTTATGGAATCAGTAATTAATACTATTTCGTTTAAAGGTTAGTTGAAGATGGAAATTGACAAATATGTTTAACAAGTGGTTATTATTGTAATAGACGAGAATATGTGAATTGACATGAATGAATTGTATTACTCTTCCATAAAACGTAACAACTCGGTAAAGCTTGATTGGTTGTAATAGCAACAATAGGGACCCGTGGTGGGTCGTTTGATTGTTGTGTGCCAGGTAGGGCACTTGTATGGATCTGTGGCAGATCATGTATGGTTATGTGCCAGGTAGGGCACTTGTTTAGTTATGAGTCTTTGTTTGGTGGGATCTGGATACCCAGTGAGTGAGTGTTGCAACACATGAAGGCCATCCGATATGAGATTCCGGGTGATGAAATGAAGGCCATCCGATGTGAGATTTTGGGTGATGATATTTGCTCGATGCGAGATTTCGATCTCCGCTCGATTCTGAGCAGCTCGATGTGAGATTCTGAGCATGGGCGGGTCTTCCAGTGTCGGGTGACATTGGGCCTCACTCCTGGTTTGTTTACTTTTATGTTGTTCTTGAGGTGTTGTTTGTTTATGGCATGTGTTTAGGCGATTATGGTAGCACCACATATTTATTTATATTTCCTTATTTCTCGTATTAGCTTGCATGCTTACGTTTATGATTAGCATGAAGTACAGTATAATAGGTGTGTACCATTGAGCTTTGTAAGCTCAGCGCTCGGAATCGTTGTTTCCATGCGTAGGTTGACCGTTGGATCGCGGGATCGTAAAGCACTGTCAGACCGGGATTCTAGCACGTGGTGGTCTTCAGAGTATGATATTTGAGTCTAGTGGGCTATGTATTCATAGGACCTTACATGTAGAGTCTGTAATTATTATTTTGAAATTGCACTATTTAAATTGTACCTTCAAACGTCTTAAATTTAAACCAGAGCTCTTACGTAATATTTTGTTTACATATATATTTATTTTGATTGTTGGTTTTAAATGCTTTTGCAACTTGATGGGTTGATCCTGTTTGAAAAGAAAATTTTATGGTTTTGGTTTTGGGCTTGAGGCCCAAATACGACATCCAGGTCGAGGGCGTTACATTTTGGTATCAAAGCCTAAGTTTAGTCAGTTCTAGGAAACCCCGGGGTGGTATAGGTGTTTTAGTAAGATGTATAGTGAATACAAGCCCTTAAACTAAACTCGTACTCCTTATGACTAGAATTTTGATAGTGCGTCAAATGTTGCAACGTCAAGATGGTTTTGATCGTGGCCAAGAAGACCAAGTTAAGTGCGGGACAGTTAATGGTAGTGATCTCGGGAGTAGGGTCGTCTCAGGTTGTCGAGATACAAGTTAGTTGGATGACACTCGAGTCGAGAATGTGTTCTCCTCATATCACATGAGTAGAATTTTTGTTATGTGTTGTAGTCACCTTGAAGTCTTTAGATTCGTTGCAAGAGTTCATAGCAAGGAATCATTATCGTCATGCGTGGATAAATGTTTTGTTGCGAGAATGGATAATCTGCTTTCGAATTCGATCAGTGAGCGCATGTTGGTTGGAATGACCTTTTTTAGTTTAAAAATGAGTCTTTGTTGATAATTAGAGACTATCATTGTCATTCTTAGAGGCATTCATTGAAAGTAGTGGATTTGGGACCCATTAGTTCGTTAGTGTATGGTCGAAGTTAGACGTTCTACAGGTTTGAGAGAGAACTATCTTCTTAAGAATTGTTGCACCGTGCAAATTGTTCGATAATCAAGTGTGAAGCTAGCCGGTGATGTCGAGAGAGAGTTTAAGACTTTGCGACCTCGACGGAACCCAGCTTTTACAATGGAAATGTTGGATAGTCACCATTTTGTCATAAACTTCGCAGTGATAGTTTTGAGGATGGCAATGGGGTCGTGAGACAGGTTTGACCGAATTGATAGGTGTTAATGTGTGTAGTTCGATGCTTGAGAGCTTTTAATCTAACAGATGGCTTGTTTATGACTCACGAAGGGGGTCGTTAAGTTTTCTTCCTTTCGGGAACGTGAGTAGATGTTGAGGTAAGATTGAGTTAAATGTCGGTGCCATCATAGTTGTTAGAGGTTATCGACCCAGTTGAGTAGTTGGAGGCTCAGCTTCGGAGGAACAAATTGAGTAAGGTCATTTTTTGTCTAGGTGCTTCACTCAAAGGAGAGTTAGACTTGTCCCCTAGTAAGAAGTTGGTTCGTGAATGTGCTGCTCAAACCGTTGATAGTTGTTAAACGATCGTAGAATACCGTTACCTGTTTCAAAGGGTGAACAACATGTTTAACCGAATGTGAGGTGCCTGTGTGTTTTTATAAGATTAGTTGGAAGGGCGATGCTTATTGTTATGGTTAGAAAATGGGTTTTTGGAAAAAAATATTCTCTTTTCTCTTGAGTATGTTGTGTTAGTGAGTAATGTTCGCGGTGACATCAAGGTATTTTGGTGAAGATAAGGTAGGAGCCGTTGTGTTGTCTCTTGAATATGAGTTGGATATTTTGTGTGACAAGTGTGGATGTGAAGGAATACATAAAGTTTGGCGTTGAAAAGATGATTATCTCAAGGACCGTGTATGTGGGGAAAAGTTAATGGCATTGCAATCAGTTAAGGAAGCAAGGACCGAAACTTAGTAGATGTTTTTGATCATATCACAGTTTCTTCGGAACGAGCCGAGAGACACTGGTGGAAACCCGAGCTACGTGAGGTCGTTTTGTTATGATAGGGGAATGGACCTGATTAGAGCGGAATAAGATTTTGAGTTTTTCAAAGATGTTTTGTTGTACCGTTAGAGCTGTACTTTTGGTGCTAGAAGAAAAAGGTCGCGTTCCTCCCAAAAGTGTAAAGTTTGAAGTACTTGATCTCTAAGGGAGTTGCGGTTTCGGTAATGACATGGCATAAGGTATGTAAAAAAAACTATTGACGGTGTAGTCGATCACTATCTAAGCAAAATAAGCTAAATAAGTAGTGAATCATACTGAGTAACAAGATTCAGAGTATCATGCTGTTATGTGGGGCTATCCTAAATAGTGGTCATGTAAAATAGTATCGATACTAGCTCGATACAGTATCGGTACCAGAGTGTTTGTTAGCACGTTTTAAGTTAATAGTTGATTTGCTTTGGGAGCCACGAGGAGAAGCATCTGATTTTTAGTTAAGATGATACAATGTTACGATTGAATTTGGGTACGATGGTCGCCAATAAGCTTTGGAAATCTTGTGGTAGGTGTTTTGGAAAAGACGTATCAAGGTAAGAGATTCTCTCTTAAAGTACAGTGGTCGGTATACAATAAATTTTGAGAGCGACAGTTAACGCTAAGCTTTCGTCACGTGTTCGGGAAACAGTGTGGAGTTGTGTATTGAGATAGTAACAAGTAGCTGCTTGCTATCAGTTAAGAGATAAGTATTGAGTTCCTCGAGGTTGATAGGATGGTGTGGTATTCATCGGTGGAAATTAAATAAACGATCGTGAATCTTGCAAATGATTATGAGTGCACAGTTTTGATGGGATTTCTCTGAGTAATGGTATGGTTATAGATTACTACCGTTTGATATCTTTGGCAAGGGTAAGAGTCGTATAGGAAGTCTGCGTGGTTTGTTTACGAGTTTGGGGTGTCGTTTGTTTCAAATGTTGGCGCCCGACCAGCGATGTTTTAGAAGGGAATGTCGTTAGATGTCAGAGTCTCCATCAGAGAGTTACCACGAGAATAGTTGTTTAGTTTGGATGCAATGGATGTTTAACCTTATGTCCTTTTGATCGTGTATTGTAGTAGAAGAATTCATGTTCGACAATCTTTTGGGATACTACAGCGTAAGTTAAGTTTCTTTGATGAAGCATTTGTTTGATGTTTTGTCAAGGCACGTTGGGTTTTGGCTTGTCATTGTGATGTACCGAGTGAGGATGAAATCCCCCAATGGAAAGGAATCAGTTGAGGCTTTGTTTGTACCTTTAGAGGGCATGGTCGTATTGATAAGTGTTGTGAGAGATCAGAGTGGCACGACGGGAGATCTTGAGGACGCCGAAGAGTTGGGAGGGTTGGTATCTTCACGGTTGTGGATGCAAATTTCGAGAATAATTTTTTTTTAAGAATGAGAGAGTTGTAAATACCCGGGTTTCGGGTTAACGAATCAGGTCTTGGACCGAGTATTGGGCATGCAGTTCATGGCCCAATTAAAATGTGTAATTAGGCTTAAGGGTAAATATGAAAAAAGAAAACAAAAAAAGGATAAAGGTTTTTTGAATTTTAAATAGTAAGTGGATGGTTGGAAAGAGGGAAGAGATAGAAAATGAAAAAAAGATGGGAATGGTGGGAAAGAGAGAAAAGAGAGGAAAAGTTTAGGGTGAGAATTTTAAACTCTGATCTACGGAGATCTAGCCATCCGATCGCGACACCACCACCGTCATTGTGTTCATCTCGCCGAGACGAGTTTGCCGGTACCAACATCATCACCGACAGAGTTGCCGTCGGAGGAAGTGAGAGAGAATAAGTTTCGGGTTTGGCTATTCAAGGGGGTTAGAGGGCTCGAATAAAGAAACGGAACCAACGAGTTCACCAGCTCAAGAACAGTTGACCGGTGAAATTTGGTCGGCGGAGCCGCTGTCACGCGCCCCCACACGCCGCTGCTGCGCGTGGGCGTGGTCCAACACTAGGGGGACCGAGCCACCTGAGTGGACTCGACCCAACTTGGCGGAGTCAGGCCGAGCTGACTCAACCCAAGCCCAGTCGAGCCGAGTCCAACCAAGCCGAGCCATGCCGCACCGCGTCGTCCGTCGTCGATCGCCACCGTTGACCGTTTACTACCGTTGACCGACGTTGACTTTTTTGAGGGACCCTACCCTTGGGTTTCTCAATGTTCCGGATCCAATGGCGCAGTCCGTTTTGCCAAATTCAAACCCGGTAAGCTATTTTTATGTTTTTGACCCTTTGCTTAGCTTAGGAGGTGTTTGGAGTTTAAGTGTTTTCTTAATTTTGATATGCGAGGATTGATCGGGGTCGATTATCGGACCAAGTGGTATTTCGGAAAGCTAGGATGAGGATTTTAGCGATGTTAACACAAGGTTAGTACGCCTCGAACTCTTAAATGCTTCACGAGCATCATAAGTGTAATTGTCTTGCATGTTAGTGGTTGCAAAATAGGAGATGAGTAATACGCATCGTCGGTACTGTCATTGCAAGATTTGATGATTATTATGATACTTGATGAGCTTGAGAATGTTGATTCTGTCATGAAATGTAGAGACCGTATAGGATTGTTTGAGTATCCGTATAACAATATGATTGTATGACTGGTTGTTTGACTGATTTATGATGATTCCTCTTGTATTACTTGGAAATAATAATATGTTCAATTAAGTGATTTTAATACGCTAGAAACAAACTATAATTAATCTCATAAACTTTAGGAGTAGAATATGGCATCGTAATTAATATTGGCATATACTCGATAATCGCTTATGGAATCGATAATTAATACTATTTGGCCTAAATGTTAGTTGATGATGGAAATTGACGAATATGTTTAACAAGTGGTTATTACTATAATATACGAGAATATGTGAATTGATAGGAATGAATTGTATTACTCTTCCATAAAACGTAACAACTCGGTAAAGCTTGATTGGTTGTAATAGCAACAATAGAGACCCGTGGTGGGTCGTTTGATGGTTGTGTGCCAGGTAAGGCACTTGTATGGATCCGTGGCGGATCATGTATTGTTACGTGCCAAGTAGGACATTTGTTTAGTTATGAGTCTTTGTTTGGTGGGATCCAAATACCCAGTGAGTGAGTGTTGCAACACATGAAGGCCATCCGATGTGAGATTCCGGGTGATGATATTTGCTTGATGCGAGATTCTGAGCCCCGCTCGATGTGAGATTCCGAGCGAAGACTAGATGTGAGATTCTAAATATACCGCTCGATGCAAGATTTTGAACAACTCGATGTAAGATTCCGAGCATGGGTGTATCTCCCATTGTCGGGTGACATTAGGCCTCACTCCTGGTTTGTTTACTTTTATGTTGTTGTTGAGGTGCTATTTGTTTATGGCACGTGTTTAGACGATTATGGTAGCGCCACATGTTTATTTATCTTTCCTTATTGCTCGTACTAGCTTGTATGCTTACGTTTATGATTTGCATGAAGTATAGTAGAGTAGATGTGTACCACTGAACTTTGTAAGCTCAGCGTTCGAAATCGTTGTTTCCGTGTAGGTTGATCGTTGGATCGCGAAGCACTGTCAGACCGAGATTCTAGCACGTGGTGGTCTTTAGAGTACGATATTTGAGTCTAGTGAGCTATGTATTCATGAGACTTTACATGTGGAGTCTGTAATTATTATTTTAAAATTGTACTATTTAAATTGTACCTTCAAACGTCTTAAATTTAAACTGGAGCTCTTACGTAATATTTTATTTACATATATATATTTATTTTGATCGTTAGTTTTAAATGCTTTCGCAACTTGATGAGTTGATCATGTTTTAAAGAAAATTTTATGATTTTAGTTTTAGGCTTGAGGCCCAAATGTGTCATCCAGGTCGAGGGCGTTACACACTCACAAACCCAACTCACAACAGCCCACCCATGGTCCCTCTTACACAGACGGCAACTAGGGTTTACAACCCTTAACAGAGGCAACGGTAACTAAGAACCCGACGACAGCGTTACGACAGCCGAAATTCGAGCACAACAGCGATGAAGAACTCACAGCTTAAAGGCACGGGTTACCACAACCACAAACCCCCCCAAGAAATGAACCCTTCTTCACTTACCCAACTCGAACAGAGAGGGAAACGGCGGTGGAGTTTGCGGCAGATCAAGCAACCGAAGGGTTTCGATTCGAAATCCCCCCTTTGATCGGAAGCTGACGGTCCTCAGACCTGAGTGGTCACACGGCGAAGGAGGTGTGGTGGTCGGGGTTCGGCTCGCAGCACAACGAGAAGCAGAAGGGTGGCTTTGGAGCAACACCCAGACGGCGGCAATCCCCTCAGCAGAGGCTCGTCGGAAACGAATGGAAGAGAGAGAGATTGCTCAAAGGATTTCGAGAGGGAGAGGGAAAAAGTTGCGACTGATGGGAAAAGAATGGGAGCTCAAGGGTTTAGGGTTATTAAAACAAAGTAAATACCCATGTAAAATGGGTAAATTACAGGGAAGGTCCCACGAAAATATCCCGCCTTTTCGAATGACCACTGAGTTTAGATTTTACACACTAGGTCACTAAAATCATATTAGGATTAATAAATTTCAGATTTCCTCAGTTAGGTCCTCAAATCTTAACCCAAATCTTAGGGTTTTGAATTGGGAATTTCTCAATTAGGGTTAGGGTTTCTAATTAAATTTTTAGGATGTTACAAGAGTGAACTCTGCCGTGTGAATTGCTGACATTTCTTCGACCACAAAACTGAAGGCCACATTCACAATCTTGCGACAAGAAGCGCCCAAGACTTGGCCCAGATTGTCATGAACCACCACCACTAAGTGGCCTTCAAGTCTTTCCTTAGAGTAGCTAGCATCAAAATTTACCTTGACAACCATTGATGGAGGGGGTACCAGTGGCCTTGTTGAGTGGATTACTGTCCGATTAGACTTCTTCAGAGAGAGAAAAATTCTCGGCAATAAAATTTTATGAATGTAATAGTCTCCTTACTCTGATTGAGGCCTTCATGTTCTCGTTTATTCCTTGAGTGCCATAGAGCCCAAACCGTAACTAGGATTTCAACATGTTTAACCCTTGCTGAATTTTCAAAAAGCCAGTGGAGCCAATGAAAGAATGAGTATTGACTAACATAATAAGCCCACGAATAACCCAAAAGAGACCAAACTGAATTAGCCTTAGAACAGTCACGCACGACATGAGTTCCATATTCTGAAATTAGGGAACCATAAACAACAATGGTAAGATAAAATACGCTTATTATATAAGTTTTATTTGGTAGGGACAAAATTCTAGGTGAACTTTCAAACTTGTATCTTTACTTTCTCCGGACAGTTGACACTCCATAATTGGCGATAGAGGGCATGTAGGTTCTTATCGCTAGAGGAGTTTTCAAGCAATAAACGATATTATCTACTAACAAAGTAACAGCCGAATGTTCTCCAGCTCATACTTGGGTATCTTTCTGTGCAAAAGATGACAGTGGAATGCAAGAAATGATCTTAGCTTCTGCAGCATTAAACAATAGGTACACCAGTTCCAAATTCCATAATCTTATCTCTTGATTAATCAAGTCCGAAACCCAAATTACTTCATTAGATCTTGGTGAACTCATATTTCTTGGTTAGGGTCCCGGAAGCCAACTATCGTTCCAAACTGAGATGGAAGTCTCTGAGCCTACTTTTCATATGATGCCCTTTTGAAAAAGGCCCTTTGAGCTCCATATACTCTTCTAGACCAAAGATGGGCGAGACCCCAAAGTATACCTTAAGAAATCAGATGACTAGAAATATTTGGCCTTCAAGAACTTCCCCACTAGGCTTGTAAGGTTAAACAGAAGTCTTCATCCCTGTTTTGCAAGGAGAGCAATGTTAAACTTCGCTAAACCTCTAAACCCAAGCCCTCTATCTTCCTTCAGGTTGCACAGATCAAGCCAACAACATCAATTGATACCACGTTTCTTTTTCGATTTGTGCCACCAAAACTGAGCCACAATGGACTCAAGTTTTTAATATAGTAGTGCGATTACATGACAGTATATGTTCAAATTTTTTTCTTAATACTTTGACAACACATAACACACAAGTGTTCAAACTCGGATCTCTTAAGATGAACATCATCCTTTTATAACAACAACAATATTTTAATTCTTAATATATTTATTCTTCTTCGACGATTCAAAATCAGATGTTATATTTATGCAATATATTATTTATATGATATATAAAAGTACGTGTCAACTCGAATCTAACAAGTGGTCTGTAACACCTTCAACCTGAATGTTACATTTGGGCCTTAAGCCCAACCCACAACCATAAAATTTTGACCTAGTTTAGCCCAATCCAGAATCAATTACCAAATCCATTTGATTTTCAATGTGATAAATTATAGATAAATATTTGAAAACATTTACAAGTGAGCTCCTTTTAAATTACATATAAAAACATTCGACTCAACCGTTTTAAATCCAAATATGAGTTATAAAACATACGATAGGGTCCTACAAATACATAGCCCAAAGACCTAAGTATGAGGCGCTAGAATCCTTCACTGATGGTGCTCCACCAAGTAACGTCCCAAACCTACTAACATGCGAACAAAAACAATGATTCTAAACGCTGAGCTCAGTGGATACACTTCCACTCAACTATGTTTCATGAAAATCATAAACATGATCATGTAGTTAGAAATGATGACATAGCATATACATCAACATATGATGCTACCTCTAGATGCGTAAACACATAGCAATCAACAATCAATGGATGCATCAAATCTCACACAACAATCATAAACATTATACCACAAACCTAGAGTGAGTCCCGATGTCACACAGCCCCAAGAACATACACTCTGAGTGAGGCCTGTGTTACACAGCCTCATAAACATACACTATCTCTAGGCGAGTCTCAGTGTTACACAACCTTAGGAACGTACACCTATACATGGCATCTCTTTTTCAGTATCTTCGAATGAGGCCCGATGTCACACAGCCTTAGGAACAAACACTCGGTGTCTTATCTCATTGTGTTTCCAACACTATCTCTCTGGGTATTCGAATCCCATCAACCAAGGTGACTCAACCAATCAAGGTGTCCAATACATCACACAACATAGACACGTCTACCATACAACACACAACATCAATCGATCCACCATAGATTCCCTATTGTTGCTATTACAACAAGTCACCCAAGGTTTTACCAAATTATTACACATTATGCCCGTTTAAGAGTGTGTTATCTCGATTTCTCATATTTACAATTCCTTTTACCACCTTAGAAGTCCATTGGGCCATTGATCTCGAATTCAAACTCATCTTTTTCAGGCAGATTTCCCAAGTAGTACCGATACCCTATCACATATATCGATACAACTATCAAATCAATTAGGGTACTGATACACCTACAAGCGTATCGATACCCAGAATGGATACTGTGATTTCATTTAGCCTTCACGTACCGGTAGCGTACCGGTATGGTACCCCTTGGGTTTCGATACTCACAACGTATCGATACGAAATTAGCTCACTGGAATTTCTTTTCTCTTTGCGTACTGGTACTGGGCCGACCTATATCGATACCCCTTGAATGTCGTACCGGTACTCCTCTCATAGTTCATCCTTGATGAATAGTGTTTTTAAAACTCAGAACACTAGGGTATCGATACTACCTCCCCGAGTATCGATATTGAAGCTGAAAAATGGCTTTCTAGGCTCAAAAAATTACTTCTCAAACCCCTAAAACTCAACTATTAGCCTCATAACTCGATCCTAATCTTATGGGAGTATTTAGGATGGTTTACTACCATTTTTACAAGTTTTTAATACTTAATTCGAGTTTCACCATTAAAGAGGGTCTCAAGCATTTAACATCCAAAAACAACCATACATATCAAATCAAGCAAACAAGGCATCATCCTTAGGATGTGCATGAAACTAAGGAGTTAGTAGTGTACTAACCTTAAGCAAGAATCCCGAATCTAAGCTTCAACTCAAGCTTTCTCAAACTTTCTCCAAACCTCAAGCTTTCAAAGGCCCTCCAACCTTTTCCACTTGCCACACAACATGAAATCCGAAACAAAACTTGACTTAGAGCTCATGGAGGAAATTCCTAGATGCTATAACCTTTAGGTCAAAAGAAATCTCCTTAATCCCTAAACTTCCCAAAAACCTATCATTTCCTTCCCCTACCAAACTCAAAGATTCTTACCTCACAATGTAGATCCTTGAACGTAGATTACACTTCCCTTGATAAGAATTTCAAGATTCATACTAAAAAACACAAACATTGATCCTTTGTCTTGGAACTTAGACTAAGGTGGAGAAGGGAGATGGGAGAAGAAAAAAGACAAAGGTGAGGTCACCCATTCATTCTTTTTGCAGCCCTCCTTAAATGTAAATTCAACCTCCTCTTTAGAAATGAAGCATTTTACCTAAATGTCCCTCCATCCCCATCCTAACCCAAACACACAAGCCCAACAACAAAATGAATCCCACAAAGACATCCATGAGCACTCAAGGGCCCAAACTCTCAGCCCAAGAACAAGGCCCATGGTTCGGGTTAAACCGACCCACGGATTCTGAAATCCGAGTCGTTATATGGTCCCAGTAGAAAAGTGAATGTTGTTCATCCTAGGACACTTAGGTTTAGTCGCTTTATCTGCAAGGTGTGTGCATTATTAAAGGGTTAAAATATGTATGAACAAATATTACCTTGCCATCATCTTTAGAGTATTCATAAAAAAGTACGTGTCAACTCGATATCAACTTAGTTAATAAATTATTAAAATATTTTTATTTTAAAAGATAATTAATATTATTATAAAAATATTTTTATATTTTCATTAATTATTAATATTGTATAAAATAATTAAAAAATGTTATCTAAAACTCAAATACGATACTAATGAATTTATGTAAAATTCTCTTCATCCCGCTAATAATCATTATATTACATAAAATAATTTCATTAACTCACATCTCTAATATAACAAAATCTTGTATTATAATAATATTTCATAAATTCTGATACCATTGCTAAATTAGTGTATTCATATTATGCATGGAAGGGATGTTGCCCTCCAATTTTTTGGCAAAAATAATATTCTAAGTCCTTTTTAGTTTAAATAATAGTTAATTAAAATTTTTGTTCTTCTTAATTTTTAAATTAGGGTCGGGTTTTTTTGTGTGAAAAAGTCGGGTTCGGGTTGGGTCTGTTTTTATTAAGAGTAGGTTCGGGTCAGGTTAGGGTGAAAAAAATTCGACCCGAACCAACTCGGGACTAATAATGTAGTTTTCCTTTATATTTTAGTGATATTTTGAAATAATAGCCCTCTTTATATATATTTTTATAATTAGGTCCTTAAAATTGTTTTTTTACAGTTAGGTTCCTAAAATTAATTTTTTACAATTAAGTCCTTAAAATTGAAATTTTTGATAGACCAGGTCGGGTTCAGATTGAGGCATATAATTTTCGGGTCGGGTCAGGATTTTAAATAATATGATAAGGTAGGGTTTAGGGTAATTACTTTTGGGTCGGGTTCAGGTCGGCCAAAACCCGAGCCGTGGCCTTCCCTACTCCCAATATGAATATATACTACCTTGTAATCGTCTTAAGACTATTAAAAAAAATAATTTATTCATATATTTTTATAATATTTTCATATATAGTGCCGACATCTACACCTACATAAACTGGTTACCATTGATTCTTCATATTTTGCTGGAACTCTACCTTCCAATCAAAACACAGCCAATTTTGTTGAAGACAATCATGGAAATTGAGGTTTCCCTCACGGATTCTTTGACAAAGATGTTGATGTTCTTGATCGTTCAAGCACTGGTTTATCTCATCTTGTCGAAATCATCTCACGTTTTCTCCGAAAACAAGATGAGATCTTCGTTAAGCTTCAAATCTGTTGGTTCGCTAAGCTTTAATAGGATTCTAGATTCCATCTTGGACTTGCCCCAAGGTTTCGAGCTACCGTCGACATCGTCGAGGGGGTACAATATCAGCAATTGAAGAATTTCCTGAAGAGTACAGAACTTACTGAATTCTAATGGTGTGGTAAGAATTAAGATCGAATGTTTATGCTATTTGTAGTTTACGTAAAACTATTTTTTTTTATTCTTTGATGCTGAAAATGTGTAATTTGAAAGAGATTTGAAATTCTTTGTCTTGATTGTGAAGAATTTATAATGAACCAAATACTTTTGATTCCTGATTTCTATAATAAGACACACAAAAATAAATATTTAAGGTAATGAAATAAAGTATTTAAAGTATTTTTCCATGCAGATCTATACAATATATACAATAATTTAATAGTTCTCTTTGAAGCAAAGTAATTTAGGTTGCGATTATGGGTTAATTTTATGTATTTATATTCAATACACCAACGGTGAAAACTAAAAGTTTTCCTTAGTTTTAGGGTTCAGAGGTTAGGTTTTAGGTTTGAGAGTAATATGATGAGAGATTTAGGTTTTAATCTATAAACCTTAACTTCTAACATTAAACCCGAAATTCTAACTCACTAAAACTAAACTCCTAAAACCTGAAACTAAAACATTTATGAATTTTTTTAGTTTTTACCGCCAGTGTACGGAATAATTACCCTAATTTTATATGCATGGTAAGAATAAACAATCCTTTTGCATGGGATTGTCCAATTTAGTTTCGCAAATAATCAATGTATTTAAATTTTGATAAGTTCAAAAAAAATTATGTAAATTTTGATACATGCTTATATTTATGACGAATAAAATTAGTTTATTTAGCTTTTATGTCCCTTTATATGCTCCATCAATCATTTTATGTCACATATATTATCAATAAAACAATAAAAAATCATTAGTACACGTATAAAATTATTAGTGAAACATATAAAGAGACAAAAAAATAGACGGATTTTATTCTTTTATGATATATCCATAATATGTACATGTCGTGCCGAAATATCGTATTATTATCATTTCCATGTCGTAACTTATCCACGTGTTGTTTTACGCTCATTTTGTATAATTCATTATGATAATTTTAATTTTAATTTAATTTACTTAAAAATTGAATCATTCCTTCTATCTTATACTAATCAAATATTTTCATCAAAAAATAAATTAACTAATATATTTAAAATTATAATATAATTTTTCGAAGCATAACAAAAGATATATTCTAGAAAACATAAAAATGGTCTCTATTTTTTTATTTCTTAGTTTTAGTTTAAATTCTGAATTTTATGCAAATATTTTTAAGATTAATTTATTGAAAGCAGGAAAAAGGGAAGCTTTTGAAGCATTGCTGTTTCAATTATAATCAAATCTATGCTGGTATTTTAATCAAGTAAGAAGCGGTAGTGTGCACTGTGTAATTCGTCTCTGGATATTTTAATCAAGTTTGAACAATAAAACATTTGAATATCATTCGAATCAAATAAAATTATTATTATTTTAAGACATGTCTGGACTAGAACTCAATGCTACTAAAACAGAATTATTTTTCTCTGGAATGCATACTTGTGCTCTATATAAGATATTTGGGGATACTAGGAAGCTGACTGTGAAGGACTGTCAAAATCAAGCAAAAATGGGGCATTGGTTTGATTTCCCCTTCATATTTCGAACCACGCCATCAGCTGTCTTGAACCTTGTTCTAACCAAAGACTCATTCGGTTCCACAAATCTTGGTGAGATCTCCCAATCTTGTGTGACGTTTTTCTTCGCTTTACCCTTTTTATTATGGGACTTATTTAAACTAATTCGAACCATGAAACAAGCTCAGTTATCAATTTGAACCAAAAAATTAATTAACATACCCAATTGAATAAAAAAGTTTAGATACCATATTGAATTATAAGGCAAATTTCAGGCACCAAAATGAATATTTTCTCTTAGAAAGCAAATGAAACAATAAAAAATGGGTAAAATTACTAAAAACTTTAATAAAAATGTATAAAAACTAAAAAAAAAAAATTGTTCATTCGCATACAAAACCTTAAACCATACATGGAGATGGACCGAGTAGTAGAGAGGCGGTCATTCTTTAAAAATTTAAAATTTATATATGATTTATAAATTTTTTTTTTTCTGAAAATCTATTTTCAATAGAAAATTTTATAGGTCTGACCCTGATCACGAATAGTAATCTCAAAAGTAACTGGATTGAGTCTGTAAGAGTTCAAGCTGAGCCAGCAATTTCGCGGTCGTTGATTTCAACCTTGCCTCACCATTTTGAGCTAAATCAATCAGCACAATTTGCGCAGATTCTCCATATTTGATTCTCAGTTCGTCCACTTGGAAAACCTTTTCCAATATCCAAAGCGCTTTCTCCTTAGCCTTTACACTTGCAGATCTCATGATCTTAATCACCGCTCCAACGCCTCCGTTTTTGGCAATGTAATCACTTCCGTTTTCCCAGATTTCGTCCTGCAGAAGCGTCGCCATTGCATTCAAAACCGCTTCGTCAGCTTCCCTTTCTCCGCCTTCCAAGATTTGTATCAATGGCGGAACCGCACCCGCCTTCACCAAGCAAAACGTGCTTTTAACAGCGCAGTATCCGTTGTGGACTTCGCAGAACGCCGTCGCCGACGGAGGGACACAGAACCGGCTCGGTTTTTTCGACTTCGTAAGTGATACCGAGTTCTGGGATAGCTGCGATAGTGCGGTCGCGGCTCGACATTTCGCGACCAAAGATCCGCAAGACAGAAACTTCACTAGCAATGGGATTGCCTCGTTTTGTGCTGCGAGAAGCTGTAGTCTTTTATCTGAAGGAACTGTGAATCGAACAAGTACACCGGCAACACCTTCCACTAAGGAGTTCGATGTCGATGTTCCGGTTGAAATACTTGAATTCATCATGGATATCAAAATTGGTAGCAAATTTGTTTTCTTAAGAACTTCGGTCACTTTCTTGTTGCTAATTGGGATGTTACTCAGTATGCCAACTGCAGTGGTCTTATCGGTCTCTGATGGCGATGATGAGATGATGTTAACCATGATGTTCAAGTGGCTTTCTCCGAGCTGTTCGGTCAATTCTTCCTGTAAATATCTCGAGAGAGTGTAAAGCAAATCCAACGTTCCGGTTCTGATTTTCATGTTGCTGTCGGAAAGAAATGGTAGAAGAAACTGAATCGCTCCTTTTTCGTTCATTTTTCTTCGAACTTTCGATGCATTACTATGGCCTGCAATGCTATTCAATGCTTGCAGGAGATGATATTGAATTATTGAACTTGAGAGATTTAAAAGGGACAACATTTGCTGTGCTACATCTTGATTAACAAGAATAGATTCCGACTGCGCAATTCGGGCAAGAATCGCCGAAGCCGGCTCTCGGAGTGTCATGAGCACGGACGTAACGGAGAAAAGTAGCTGAAGTAGAGATACCACTATACCTGAATCGATCAACCGTTGTATATTTTCCGACAAACTCAACAAATTTTGCAATGCATTCAAAGAAGATAACTTAGCTTCAAGCTTTCCGGCATTGAACATCTTAACGAGAGGCTCGATTGCTCCATCTTCCCCGAGGGAAGCTCTACGTTGATCTGTTAACTCCATCCTTGACAACGCAGTCGCCATGAGGATCTTACACATGTCAGAGCCTGTTAAGATATCGAAGTTGACTATACATTCTGATATGGACAATCAAATGCTACAAGTAAAGGGTATTTCCATGTTACCTTCCTTCATATAGTGCACTAACGGCTTAAAATACCCAGCCTCGGCCATATGAAGCGCGTTCTGCGTATTGCTCGATAATGCATTTAACAACCGCCTTGCATTGCGTGAAGCAATCGGATCGCCGCCATTAAGCATAGTAACTAACATAACAATGCACCCTTGAATTCGACCAAGCCGCCTCCAAACTGCTGGAAGATCCGACAGATCGAGCAACAGTCCTACAGCTTCCCTACTCTCTTTCGTATCTCGAGTCAATGATTTCACCAATGCCGATAAGGATGCCGCATCAGCCATCTTCTCCTGTTAACTAGTATACTATGTAACACAAACTAACAAGAAAAAAAAATTCAATTGAAAACATCAAAGGAAACCAAAAGAAAAACTTACCTTGTTTTCGGAATTTTCGGAAGTAAGCTTTCGCAATATCTGAAGAATGATCAAACGGTTGTTCGGCTTACATGAACTCAACCTATTCACTAGAATAAGAACAATGCCTTCTTCGTTTATCCAATCATCTGTAATCAATCCTTGCTTCATCGACTCGTAAAACCCCGAAAGCGCCAAGTTAAAGTCTTCATCATTGCCATACTTGAGTTGGGAGACAGCATCTTCGATCGTACGATTCGCCCTTTCCTCGATGATTTCTGTTATTTCTTCTTCAATTTCCTTCTCTGATGCAGTGGCGGAGACAAACTCGTATCCGTTGTTTGGACTAGTAGACCGGTTCGGGATCGGACTTGGACTCAAAGTTAAGCTTCCACTGAACCTGACATTCATGAATTCCTTATGCAATGCACTGATCTTTTGTTTCATTTGCAAACGAAGGCCAATGGTGGCAAACAACACAAGGCCTAAGGATCTCCCAAGATCGTGTATCACATTTTTGATCCATATATTCGGTTGCTTCGAACCGGGGCTTTTCATCAAGGTCTTAGCACGCCAAACCTGATTCTCGATCGGTTCGATCGTTTTTCGGATCGTAATCATGTCCATGACATCTTTGTTATCCTTTATATCACTCAAAATCAAACTAAGTTTATTGAGAAGACATGAGAATTCAATGAAAAGTTCGTTTTCTGAGTCTTTTGCAATTGAGGATACCTCTTCCACTGAGGCTACTAGCTCGGATACAAGCTCAGGAAAGCTTCTCAACTCAGTTTTTTTCATTTTTAAAGATTGGGTACTTGTTAAAAAACAAAGATATCAATTTATTCCCGAGAAAAGTAAAAGATTTTCTACGAAAACAGAGGACTTTCTGGGAAAAACAGAGGGTCAAACAAGAACAGGGGTTGCAAACTCAGAAGCAACAAGAGATTTTACAAAACTGAAAGATCATACACATGAAAATATACAAACAAACAAACAAACAAAAAGAATCTGTATATAAAAAAGTAGAAGAAAAAGATGAGAAATTGAGGGGGAAGAAAAGAGGAGGAAGTTAACATGAAGATTGGAAGACAGGGAGAGTTTGAGAAAGAAGTCCAAGAAATTGAAAACAGCCTTTGAATCGTAAGACTTATTAACAAGGAAATTGAGGAGTGGAAAATTGATGAAAATGGAAAGGTTGGAGTTATGTGGAGAATAGTATCTTCCTTGGCAATGACAATGTCAGCTGGCTATTGACTCTTTTATCTGTCTTATTAATTACAATCAGTCTTATTCTTCCTTTTTCTAGAGAGGACCAAGTCAGACAAATATAAAACATTATTTCATATGTTGTTTCCGTTTACATGGCCAGTTGCTTGCAGTCGATGGCCGACTGTCCATTTCCTCTCGTCTTCATCTTTTCTTTCCTTTTAAAAAGCAAAAACCAATTTCTAGAAAATAGCTGTTTATAACTAAACATGATTTTTGGATAAAAAATTAAGTTAAATCGGATTGATATTAATTTTAATTCTAAAAATATGTTAAATGTAAAATATATAATAGAACTCAACATGTGGTTTCAGAAGAAAAAAAAATGATCTTAGAGATCTAAATTTAAACAATTTTATTTGTAAGATGTGAAAGATTAAGAAAAAAACAAGAATATATAATGCATTGTAATTACCTTAAGAGACGTTTGGATCGCGAAAAAGAGGATTACCAAGGAAAAAACTTTTTCAAAAATCTCATACCCACGTTTGGTTGGGATGATTATCATCATGGGTAATATTCTATTCTCAACAGCAGTGCTTCTTTAGGTTTATACCGAAAATCTTATTTCATTTCTTTTCTTAGTTATTTGACAATTCCTTGCATTTAGGACAAAGTGCCATTGATAAAATAGAAACATTTCAATCAGGGCGTTTGGATCGCGAAAAAGAGGATTACCAAGGGGAAAAACTTTTTCGAAAATCTCATACCCACGTTTGGTTGGGATGATTCCCACTAGGGGTAATATTTTATTCCCAACAGTAGCGTTTTTTGGGTTTATACCGAAAATCTTATTTTATTCATTTTCTTACAATTCCTTGCATTTAGGACAAAGCGCCCTTGATAAAATAGAAACATTTCAATCATGTCCTTTCTTTTTGAGTTAATATGTCACTTTGAATTATTAAATAAGACATAATTACATACAAATAAATAAATATTGAAAAATAAGACACAAAGTTAATACATACGATAAAAAATAAATGTATAGATATTAACAAAAAAATAAATATACAATTTTTTATAAAATATATTATATATTATGAACTATTACAATATCAAAATATATAATTATATTTATATAAAATCATAAAAATACTTTAAACATCCTTTGTTGATTTTACCTTCTAAGGATTATTGCCCCGGATTAATAGTAAAAACTTTCAATTACAATTACTGAAAAGTATAAATTTATCACATGTTCCTAGAATATAAAAGAGATTGAATAATATCATTAATCTAATCTCACAATGAAATGTGAATTTAAATCTTACTTTGGATAATTTTTAAATAATTGTCATAAGTGTATTTTTACCATATTTTTACTAAATTTTAATAAAATCTTACTTTAAACCTATATTTTTTCATATAATGTTATATCTCATATATAAATAAATTTAATACTTATGACAATTATTTAAAAATATAGGTTTAACGTACTAGTTATATTAAAATTTTATTACATGTTTTTTCTCTAAAATTTACTTAGTGCAACCGAAGTAGTTATATGTATTTCCATGTAAATATTTTCAGTTATATATGAGAAATTTAACTTGTCTAAAGGCAAATACATCATAAGGAAAGTCTGGTCAAATTTACTTTCAGACAACCTTATATTCACCAACTAAACATTCTCAACTCATATTCCTGCAAATTAAACCAAACAAGATAATGTAACATTCCAATAATATGCCAGGTAATGTTAAATTCTATAAATCCTATTCTCACAGGTAATCTTACATTCCGTGATCCAAACGCATCTAAGACTATTCAAAATAATATTTGTATAATGTTATTTTAATAAAAGTTTCAATATTATTAATATATTTAGTTATATTATAGTAATATATAATATTTTAATCTTATTTTAATAAGATATAATAATTGTTAATATAATTAAATTATTTTAATATAAATATTATTTAACATTATTAAATATATTTATATTATATAATATTATATTTTTAAACCGTTGAATGAAAATATATAGATGACTTAGGTTAACAATAAAGAATGAGAAAATTTTTATAAAAAATGGAATAATTTTAACCATCCATTTATTCTTATGCAACAGTTTGCAAAATATAAAATTGATTTAAGGCTGTAAGAAACCCTTGAACTTTCGAGAAAAAATTAATTAAGCTTATGCATTTTTTGCACCCAATTAAGTCATTGAACAAAGAAATTAAATCAATTAAGCCTTTTGACTTTTTTTACCATTAAATATTAATATTTTTTTATTTAGACATTACTGGCATATGATACACTACAATTCTATCACGTGGCATCTATATATTTAAAAAAATATTTTTTTTATAAATTTTATAAGTTTTTATATTTTTAGAACTTTTTTAGATTTTTAGAACTTTTAAAAAAAATTAAAATAAAATAATTCTAAAAATGTCAAGTGTTATCACTGTGACACGACGCGTTGTACTAACAGTTCCAAAAAATTTGTTAGATTCAACAATTACTCTTGATCAAAGAGCTTAATTGATTCAATGATTTAATTTGGTGCAAAAATATTTAGAGACTTAATTAACTTTTCCCCCTAAGAGTTCAAGGAATTTTTATACATTTAACCTTATAAAATTTAAAATTTAAAGATTTTGTTTAAGAGTTTACAAAGGCATGGAGATAAGAAATTCTTTGTCTTTCTTTTATTTCAGGTTTAGTCTCCCTTTTGTTTTTATGGGTGACAATGTTATTTTTTAGGTTTTTTTCGTTTCGTTTCTTTTCTTGTACCGCGATTGTGATTGTATCGCTATTCCGATTGAGATGTCTTGAAGTGTTGGGTTAACACTTGTTGAATCCGTGTATCCGATGAACTCTTTTGTTAATGGACTTGTTATTGATCACTTGTAAGCCAATATAATTGTTTATGTATCATTGAAATGTTTTATGTTGTATAATGTGATTTATACATGTTTCTCCTTAAGCTTTGCATTTGGTAGTAATGCATGGGAAGGCTTAAGTGAAGGGTTAGCAATGGGGTACCTATTGTGTTTTGGGAGATGTTTTGTGGAACTCCCTGTTTGAGCATGTTTCTTTAGTTGCTTTTGGGTTGTAAATGGCCTTTAAAGATTATTTTGATGATGGTTTACCTTTTTGACATGTTGCTTGGATGGAAATTAGGAAGCATGCCTATATAATCTTTTTGATGGACGATGTCATATTACGATGTTGAATCTGTGAAGCCTGAATGCTTGTGGTATGCTAGGGTTATGTTATGAGTATGTTAGAATGGTTTGAGAATGCTTTTGGAATGAAAAACCCGCAGTTTGTGACATTACAGGTCTAGGTGTACCGATACGCGGGGGACCGTATCAGTACAGTTGGACATTTTCTGGTCTAGGGAATCGGTACACGCAAGGGAGTATCGGTACGTCAGGGCATTTTTGGCTTGGCATATCGATACGAGAAATGGTGTATTGGTACACGTTCTAGCTCTGGAAGTTCACTTTTTCAATCCAAACCCGTGTACCGATACCCATGTAAGCGTACCTGTACGTATGTTAAAAAAATTCAAAAGTTAGGTAAGTTCGTTATGGCGTATCGATACCTACCTTGGCGTATCAGTACGGGATAGTTTTATACGTATTGGTACGGTGACACCCGTACCGATACCTGATGTCGTTTTCTGTAATTTTAGCTTGGCAGTTTTGCTTTCATTGCATTATAGTCCCCAAAACTTGTCTATGTGATTGTATGAGCTTGAATGATCAAATTGAGATGAAATTTGAGATGAATGTTTAGAACCTGACTAATTAAAGATTGGTATTTTAAAAAGTGTCTTAAATCCTGCAAATTTCCTATATTTGCAATTTGGTCCCTAAATTGCAAATATGATCAATTGGATGTCAAAATGATGCCCGATTGAGTTGGGGTTATACCTGAGTGTTGCATGTACACGTAGGATTAATAATTGGCATCTAGACAAGATAAAAAGGAAAAAAATAGACCGGGTTTCGATGTAACTCTCCGATTTGCTTCGGCAAACCTAATGTAGCTTCCTTGGTTCGTTCTGACGGCTAGACTGGGTTAAGGGGGTTACAGTCAATTTCCATCTGTAATTTGCATTTATAGCTTATTTTGTGTATTGGGTACCGATACTCGAACACGAGTATCGATATGATACCCTCGGGCACCGGTACTAACACGCTTGCTGATACTGAAATTGCTTACTAGAAATCTCAAATTTCCTCGAGTACCGGTACGGGTTGACCTGTACTAATACAACGTTGAATAGCACACCGGTATAGTTGAAGCTCGTACCGATACCCTAATCACGAGCTCAAACCATATTAGCAAATTACGATGTTACAAGGCTTTATTCGATCCCTAAAGCTTATGAAAGTCATTAGAGCTTGTTTACTAACGCATTTAATCATTTAATATCTATTGTCAATTTTACGATCATTTAATCGAATATTTACCGCTATTAATCTCATAAGCATAACTTCCATCGAACACTTCAATTTGCATACTCTAACACTCAATCATCACAACATATAGGTCAAACAACCATCACATAAATATATGAATACCTGAACGACCCTACACAGTCTCTAAAGTCTATACGAGTCTCGAAATATTGTCAAGCTTATCATGCATCTCATAAATACGAAGTCTCATAATATCGATCTCCATGCATGTTTATTTTCATCTACCTATTTTGCAAGCACTAACACGCAAGGCTATTACACTTACGATGCTCATGAAGTATTTTGGAGTTCCAGGTGTACTAACCTCAAACACTAGCGATAAATCTTCATTCGAGCTTCCTAATTACTTTAGTTGTCCCGATATTTGACCCTGAATATTCCTTAAATAAATACGAACACAAAATGTATTAATTTTATGCATTCACTAACTAATTCACAAGGTCAAACGCATAAAAATAGCTTACTAGGTTCGAATTTAACGAAACAGACTATGCTAACGAACTCAGAACGTTGAAAACCCCCTAAGTAGGGTCACCGGGAAAAGTCAACGACTGGTCAATATCCTTGGTGATTTGGTGCGATGCAGGTGCACAAGAGCTTCGTTGCAACCTAGGAGTAGGATTCAGTGTGGCGTAGTGCATTGTAGCAATGTACACACGTCTACTTTCGAAGATGGTGCGTAAAAGGTCATCCGATGGTCAAACGGCGACGACGAGCTCCAGTCTCCCTGTCCCGACACTGGTGAACACATTGTGCCCTCAAATTTTGGGTTTGGCCACTGAAACAACTACGTTTTGGGTTGCTGAAACTTTCTTTGCCTCACCCCCAATGACAGCTCCGACGATAATGCCACGACCATCGGCTGACTCGTCTCTACGAGATGAACGCAATGGCGGTGGAGGTGTCAAAACAGACAGCCAAATCTCGGTTGATCGAAGTTGGAAGTAGTGAAGAAGAAAGATGAAAAATAAAGAAAATAAAGAGAGGAAAGGAAGAGATAATGGGAAAATATCTGGATTCTTTTCCCCCTATTTTAGCCATCCTCCCATCTATTCCCAAAAATAATATTGGTTAAACTCTTATATAAATCCACCTCATATATCTTGCTTTCCCTTACACCTCAAAACTTTAATTCTTTATAAACTAGACCCCCAATCTCTTAATCTTAAATCTTCAAAATTCTTATCCTTCTTATAATAAATTATAAATCTTAAATACCATAACCTGAATCCAAAGTCCAATTTGCAAACCCGAAATTTGGGACGTTATGTGTGAGTTATTTGCAGTTGATGGAAATGCATTGTTTATTAAGCTGAAATTACTTAGAGAACTTTTACCTAAAGAAAAAATGAGAGTAATAGATTTATTAAGATTTTTCAAACGTTTTAATTGCTTCTCAGATGCAACAATTGCTTATAGAATTTTATTAACTATTCATATTATTGTTGCTTCTTTAGAACGAAGTTTTTCAAAATTGAAGTTGTTGAAGTCATACGTACAGACAACTATATCGCAAGAAAGGTTAAATGGACTTGATTTGATGGCAATCGTGATCTTTTGGAAGAAATTGATATTGAAAATGTAAATGATTTTGGTTCAAAACATGAAAAAAGAGCTGCACTTTTTAAGTAAAAATATTAGATTTTTAGATGTTTGTAAGTGAATTTTTATTGTTTAATAGAGTAATTAAACATTTTTTTGTATGGAGGCATTTTTTTGAAAAAAAGTTATTTCTTACGGAATATAAATTAAAGGTCTCATTTTAATAAATTGCACAAGCCCTCTAAATCTTTGAACTGCCCTTGTTTGATACATTGTTAGTGTAAACAAATTACACAAGCATGCCTATTTTAATTTTAGAATCTAAAATTTAAATCTATAACCCTAAAATCTAAACCATAACTCATTAATCATAAACCTTAAATTTTAACCATAAGCCATAATTTCTAAACCATATAACATAAACTCGTAACCTTTAAACACTAAACTAAACTCATAAATTCTAACTCATGGACCCTAAACCTTAAATTTTAACATCTAAACCCTATAATTATCCCACTATCTCCCTATGATTATCCCACTTGTGGAATAGTTTGATTTCACCATCAGTGCATAAGATAATAATCAACAAACATGCCTAATTTCACTCTAAAAACCAAAATCTAAGTCTCTAGCCCTAAAATCATAAATCATAAGTCCTAAACCCTAACTTATAACCCATAAACCTTAAATTCTAACCATAAATCCTAAATTTTAAACCTCTAAACCTTAAACTAAATCTCTAAACCCTAAATTAAATGAGCTTGTAAAAAATAAATTTCCATTGTCAGTTGGGGAAGAGTCAATAAATTTAATTTGTGATGTCAAAATTTTTGGTATTAACTCGTATTTTATTAAAAGTGAGTGAAATCAAATGATTGATGTCAACTTCTTTTAAAAGATATCAATAATATTTTAAATCAATGCCATTTTTTTTAAAATAGTGCCAAATCATTTATATATATATATATATATTCATATAAAATATATATTAAAAAAAATTTTAGAAAAATTTTCGATGTTAACTGACACTCCATCCACCTAGCTAACTTTAAACAAATTATAACCGTCAGTGCATGAAATATATATATAGTCTTTAGTATAAATCACGGGAGTCTTACAAAAATATTAAACATGAATATTTTACTGAGAATATAAAATCCAAATACAGATTGCAACAAAGAATCAAATCCCTCCAACTAAGGACGCACATAGGACTTTATATTAAAGAGAACGAATTTATAAAATTTTAGCGGACGAACTTTTAAAATTTTAGGGGAGATGAAAATAAATTTTTAATAAAAAATTATAAAAAAATTTTTGGCTTAAATGAAAAATAAGTGCCCAAAGTATACGTATTTTGAACTTTATGTACCTAAAGTATTTTTTTTAAAAAATAAGTGCTCAAAGTTTCAACTATTGCAATTTTAGGTGCCTAACTATTAAGGGGTGTTAAAAAATTGTTAACCAATCAATGCTAGACACATGACACTAATTTGATTTTTTTAAGAAAAAACCCAAAATTTTCAATTTTTCATAAAATCCCAAAAATCTTCAATCTTTACAAAATAGTCCCCAAATCCCTAAAATTTTCAAACTCAAACCCCAAAATCGCCGCTGCTTTTGCCTCCGATCGCCGCGCCTGAGCACACCCCTTTGATCGCTGGACCGAAGCGGTCATATCTCTCACTGGAACACTTCGTCTTCTACTGTCAGTGCATCAAATTATTTTCCTTATTAGAATCACTTTAATTTATTATATTTACGACTTTATTTTATCAGATAAATAAAACGACAAAAAAGATGAGTTTGAATGGTAATAAGAAGGAAGCCATGGATATGTTAGTTGATGTTAAGGATGTTTTGCCGTCAATTGTACTCCGAGACATTGGGTATTTATAGGACAATGTTAGAGCTGTTCCCATCACTATGAAGCTTCAGTATCAAGTGGGGAAAATGCCAAGTTGTAGACATGACATGAACGGGTCTTTCACGTTTTATAGTTTGCCTTGTAGACTACGTTTTAGGGTTTTTATAATAGAAGCGTTAGTATTATTAAAAAAATATTTAAAATTATAATTAGTATTTACGATCATAAACGTAAATTAAACACATAATTTAGACATTTTTCTTTGACACAAAAAAGTAGTAATTTGAGATCATACAAGGACCATAGAAGGAAAATGTTAAAAACCCAACCAAAAGACTAGAACAAAAGATAGATACGAACATATCCGATTGCATCGGCAAACAAACCACAAAAGGGATCAAATTATTGAAAGACTACCGACAACCGCAAATCAGAGCTGAGTGTCGAGAGAAAAGTATCCACGAATGCAAACCACTAAAAAATAAATTTTATCAAAGTATTAACAAAAGCATATAAAACTTGATTTAAAATTTCACGTTTTCCGAACAAGGTGTCGATCTCACTTGCAAGAACCAAGTCATGTTTAAAGTTTTATTTTCCTTTTCTTCTTAACCACGACTGTCTTTCGTTTTCTTTTCGTTTAATGATTTAAGTTAAAATTTTGTAATTGCCCCTAGGGAAACGTCGACACCATTTTCAATGGCTCAATCCCAACGAGCCAATCAAATTTCTAACTTCTTAATGGAGCTAAGAATTTTAAGTTCTTCTAATTGCTCCAAGGCTTACCTTGTATCGCCGTAATTTGCTCATCCAGCCTTGTATCGCGGTTTGAGGCTGGAATGATTCAAAGATTTAAAAGATTTTGTATATTAAAAAAAAAACAAAACTCTTAATTTAAAATTTTAAAAATACATTTTTAATATTATAATATAATTATATAGTAGTATCCGTCTTTTACTCTTAGTCTTTTGAAAACATACACAAATTATGTAGACAAGCTGCTACATACCACTCAATAAATTCTAAATTGAAAGAGTGAATAAAAATAAATTGGTTCAGTTTTGTTTTCCCATAATTTTGTACTCTGGGCAATTTTTTCTTTCTGTATTTTGTGGCCACTTTTTTGAGATCCTGTATTGTCATTCACTTTACGCAGGACTGGAACCAAAGTGGAATAAATTTTTTTAGGGACAACATAACAAAGAGAAATACAAGACATTCTAACACCTTTAACACGAGCCGAATAAACTGATATGCATTCAATATTAAGTGTTGCTTTTCATATGATCAAATTATTGTATTAGTTATCGACATGGGTTAGTCCAAGTGATAAGTAGGTTGATATCGCTTAAGTAGGTCTCGAGTTCAAGGCCTTGTGTGTGCAGAAAATTCCTGCTGGGAGATTCACCCACCAAAATCAAGTGTGCGACGCAGATCGATCCGGATTAGTCAGGTAAAACTCTGAAAAACCGGGACTGCAACCAAAAAAATTATTGTATTAGTTTACATGTGATATCATTAGTAACGTTAAAGAATAGACAGTACAAGCAATTTGCCATATAATGACCTGTATCAACGACTAAAATCTGTCACTGTAGTTGGGTCTATACTAACCGAATATTTGCCCATAAATAAATGTACAAATATACCAACACATATGCTCACCATCTGTATACCATGACATATATTGATGATTTAATTGTAACTATCAGTATGTGTTAATTTTAAAAACAATACTTGTAGATTCGAATTTAAGTTCTCTTAGAAAGTATAACGTGTCTCATCAGTGCAATCAATATTTTGATGATATTAATATACCATTAAAATACTCAACTGAAATGCTGTCCTTTTTTCCAAGCAGTGATACCAGGAGAATACATGCAATCCTGCTTCAATCCTAGTGATTATGCATCTGATATACATACACAATTTTTATCATTGTAACGGTTAAAGATTTTCAAATCAAATCTGTGAAACAAGAGAGAAATGAAAGTGGGATACATATCAAGTAAATATACATACCTTACCTAGAGGTATGACCCAAATCGTTGCACCTTAGTTGGCCATTGCAGACGACATGACCCAACAATTCTCCCACTTTTATGGCCGAGAAAGGACTCGGCAATGGATGGGATTGACGACTAAGGGCTTGAGAAACTTGTTGCATGGTTGGCCGATGTTGGGGATTGCCATTCAAGCATGCAAATGCAACCTTTGTAGCAGTGACTACATCCTTCTCAGTTCGGCACCACGGTGGTGAGAGCCTGTGGTCGATCACATCTTTAAGTAAAATTTGTTGATCATTTAGCACTGGTGTTGAGGATGACAAATACTCCCTCTGTCCCAATAAAATTGTCACTTTTCTTTTTAAAATTATTACACTCAAATTGTCACCACACAATTTTTTTCTTTCTAAAATTCTGTGAAAAGTCGACATGTGACAAAATAAGTGGGATGGAGGGAGTACGAAAGAATATCAACAAGATGCTTCCCCATGAAAACTTATAATGTTTCCACCCAAAACTGTACACATCACATTTCTCATCTACTTTCATTGTATAAGCCAACTCTACATCAGAAAAACATATTATATGCTAATTATGCATATGCTATTTGAATCATCATGTCTATAATTAATTATGATCAAATAATGAAATGTAGAAAGCATTTTTAGGAACAAAAATAGTTAATACCTGGAGCTATATACCCGTATGTTCCCGCAAGTGAAGTTCAGTTGGAGGAGTCGGGCTTTAAAATCCTGGCAGTTCCAAAATCAGAGACACGAGCTTCATAGTCCGAATCCAACAGAACATTGTTGCTGGAAATGTCTCGATGAACTATTGGTTGTGAATGGTCGTGATGCATATAAGACAGTGCATTGGCCATCCCTTTTGCCCAATCCAACTCCTTTTCCTGCTCATTGTTCCTTAAGACCATTCTTAAACTTCTCCTTTCCACGAGCTCATAAACCAGAAAAGAATGTTTTGGATGTGAACAAAAGCCATACACCTACACAATGTTTCGGTACCTTATTTCTAATAAAACAACAATCTCGCTTTCAAAAGCTTTCAAGTTGTTAATAAGCATGTTGTCTTCATATTGATGAAGTTTCTTCACAGCAACCACTTGACCAGTTGGTAATGCAGCATTGTATACAGTTACATATCCTCTCGATCCAATGCAATAGTCGGAGCTGAAATCTTCAGTGGCTTCGATGATGCCGTCATGGAGTATTCTTCCGTTAAATCCCATGACAGTGAAAATATCTCCAAGTTGTTCCTCCCTTGGCTCTGATTTTCTGGTTGGAGTCTTCTTGCAACAAGAAAAGAAACTTACAACCAATATAAATAACAAAAGTAGACCACAGAAGAGTTGAAGCATAGTTATTATGATGACTTCGGTCCTCCTTCCATGGCTGAGAACACAAGGCCTTAGTCCAGTGGCGTTACCACATAAGCCTTTACTGTTCCCCAAGGAATCGAATGAAGCCTTGTAAAATGCCTTAAGGTTTGGGATAGGACCTTCCAATCGATTGAAAGATAGGTTCACAATTCTCAAACCATGCAAATCACTAAAAGCTTCTGGGATGGAACCATTGAGCATATTGTGAGAAAGGTTCAATAATTCCAAGAACTGTAATTTTCCAAACTCTTGGGGGATGCCTCCAATAAGTGAATTCTGACTCAAATCTAGAATTTGAAGAACAATAACGTCGCTTATTGAAGATGGAATTCTCTCTACAAGATTATTCATGCTCAAATTCAATTGGAATAATTTCAAGCAGTTTCCAAGTTGATGAGGAATAGGTCCACTTAAATTGTTTGATGACAATTCAAGTTGTTCTAGATTAGAAAGAAGTCCAATCTCAGATGGAATTTTTCCTGATAACCGGTTACCACTTAAAAAAAGACGGGACATCATTTTCAATGCTCCCAGTTCCTTAGGAATCTCCCCAATTAGATGATTCGAAGAGAGATCAAGTTCCCCTAATTGAGTTGAATGTCCCAATTCGATTGGTACCTTTCCAGAAATGTTATTGTCGGAGATGAGCAGGCTAGTAAGATTAGGACATTTCCCCCATTTTGGAGAAACTTCACCGAAAAACTTGTAGCGGCTTAATCCAATATAAACCAGATTTGGATATATACCAAAAGCATATGATACCTGTGAAGTGGTTTCCTTCAAGCCTAAGTCTTATTAAGCTTTTGCAGTCTCTCAAACTTGATGGAATCGGGCCCGTCAAATTGTTGTTGATCACGGCAAGTCGAGTGAGTACTCCACCGATGCATAAATTCTCTGTAACTGACCAGAAATTGCATTTGCACTAAGCGAAAGAGTGGTTAAGTTGGTCAAGTTTCCTATTGAAATAGGGATGACACGAGTTATATTATTTATCAGCAACTTTAAAATGGAGAGTGATTTAAGCAAACCTATCTCATTGGGGATAGAACCAGAGAGGTGAATTTACCATGCAAATAAAGATATTCCAAGTTACATAAGTTTCCTATAGATACTGGAATAGAATCAGTTAGGCTGTTTCTTGAAAAGTCCAACAAATGGAGTGACCTCAACGTTCCAACTTCTTTCAGCATAGAACCATTGAGTCGATTGCGACCAAGTTCAAGCCTGGTTAAATCAGGCAAGCTTCCTATGTCTAGTGGAATGGGGCCACTGAGCTTATTATCTCTGAAGGATAGGACCTGCAGACTTTTCAATAAGCAAATTTATAAAGGGATAGTCCCAAAGAAGTTATTGTATGACAAGTCAAGGAATTTGAGTTTCGGAAGGTTCCCGATATGTGAGGGGATGGGGCCATACAACGAATTGTTTCGAAGCTGAAGCCAAATCATGTTGGGGAAGAAGAAGAAGTTGAGACTCTGAAGTATACCTCCCAGGCTCATACCATAATCTCTCATGGTTACATTGGTGACGCTTCCGGTGCGGTCGCAAGTGATACCGATCCATTTGCAGTGGTTGCTTCCGTCCCACAAGGAAGAGAGCAAAGTTTGGGAGGTGGTGGGGAGGGTAGCTTTCCATTTTAGAAGGGCTTCAGCTTCCATGGAGGTTATGGAGGATGAAGAAGAGACAACATGGGAAGATAAAAGCTGGACAAAGATGAGTTTGAATGGTAATAAGAAGGAAGCCATGGTTATGATAGTTGATGTTAAGGTTGTTCTGTTGTTAATTGTAATCCGACACATTGGCTATTTATAGGACAATGTTAGAGCTGTTTCAATCACTATGAAGCTTTCATATGAAGCGGAGAAAAAAATGCAAGTTTGTGAACAAATACTAAAAATGTCCTTCACGTTTTGTATTATTGAAATGTCTTTCACGTTTTAAAATTTTGCTCACTTAACATTAAAGCAGAGAATCAACTTAAACAGCTTAATGCAGAAACTTTTCTTTATTTAGAAATCTATGTAGCCTACCATTCTTCATTAAAGGTCACCTACTAACATAGTCATCCCTTCAGCAACTCACATAAACAATCTCATAGTTGCCCAAGCAATCCAGTCAACAACTTGATTGTTCATTCGAAAAACACTAGAAAATACAATGTTAGACATAGATTCTGTCATTTTTTTGAATGTGAGAAGAAAAACTTTAGCTTCCTATGCGTCATGCGTTTGAAGGTTGATCATCTCAATACCATGTTTGCAGTCGGATTCAACAACACCTTGTTTCCAAACGTGTTGTTCAATAAGGGACGAACCACGTCTCATTGCAGACATTCAGCCACGAATGTGCTAGATGCATGAACTTGTGTTGTGCGATGATTCCATCGACAATTACCCAATAACAATTTCAGGCTACAATTGCAATACCGACATACTTTTTACTATTGGAGAATGAAGCATCACAATTTATTTTGAGGTTATTTGAAGGAGGTGGAAACCAACTTTTCTCTGAATTTGTATGACTCGTATTATAGCGACTAATTTTTCAGGTGCCGCTACTAAATAATTAATTATAAAGGGGGTTCCGCTTTTATTTGAAAATTTATTAAAAGGAGGGATAAAAAAACTCGTATTTTAGAAAATATGGAGTCGTCACCGGCCACTTTGGGTAGACCGAACACCATTAAAACAAAAACCAGAGATTCTTTTTTTTTTTAAACTTGGGTTCGGGAGTTGATTACGAATGGGGAAGGATTAACACCCCACACCGGCCAAAATTGGTACCAAATAATTACCGCTTTATTAATATCAAATTTTACGGCTTAAAGTGACGATCAAATTAAAATTTAGTTATATGTGCGAATAAATTTTAAGGGCTCCTGTGTTCGAAGAGTAAACGAAAACTACCATCTACGTCTTAGACTAGTAGCCAAGTCTATCATCAAAAAAGGGAGCACCACATTGAACAATTAATATACCGAACACAATATAAAAACCTAATGATTAATTATGCATGGAAAAATAAATATGATATCGAATAAATGTAAACACGATTAAATACATAAATACATAAATATTATACCATAATATACAACATATTAACAGAAAAAATATAATATATATGATCTATGTGTTACATATATGAAAAACATTATAATATACATATATATTTAATATAATATAAAGGGGGTCCCACTTTAATTTGAAAAGTTATTAAAAAGAGGAAAAAACTCGTATTTTAGAAAATATGGAGTCGCCACCGGTCACTTTGGGTAGACCAGACACCATTTAAAAAAAACCAGAGATTCTTTTTCAAAAAAAAACTTGGGTTCGAGAGTTGATTACGGACGGGGAAGGATTAGCACCCACGTCGCCCAAAATTGGTACCAAATAATTACCGCTTTATTAATATCAAATTTTACGGGTTAAATTGACGATTAAATTAAAATTCGATCATACGTGCGAGTAAATTTTAAGGGCTCTAGTGTTCGAGGGATAAACGAAAACTACCATCTACGTCTTAGACTGGTAGCCAAGTTTACCGTCGAAAAAAGGAGCACCGCATTTACAATTAAATATATCAAATATGCAACTTAATAAACATAATAAACCATACATAAACATAAATAAAAAACATGAACATGACAAAAATACGTATATTAAATAAGAACAACAAAACCAAACGAGAATTAAACTTGTACATTAATATATCATGATATTTAAATCATATATTAAATCTAATACAACATACAAAAATGTAACACATACTAATATTAAATAAATACAAAACTATATATTACCCTATATCTAAACCAACATTAAATTAAAATAAATACAAATATAAGGATCGAATTTTTACCCCCTAAGAACTCGGATAAAAACTTTGACCGACCTCCACCAAGATCTACATGCCCTCTCGTCATGGCCCAAAAATTAACTAGATCGAACCACAAAAGGGTTCCGATTGAATAATGAATCAAACCAGCTGGGGCTGAGGGCACTGTCCTAGGCCCCTAGAAACCCGTGCTCGGGGTTGCCTTGGCTCCCCATTATTTTGGGTGTGCCATGGCCGGCTCTTGGTTCTTGTTGGCTGCCCCCACCCGCCTTTTATAGGCAATGGTGAGAGGGGAGGTGAGACGTGGAGTAATGCCATGAAATATTTCTTCATTCCTAGAAGGCCACTCTATCATGTGTCCTCCTCTCTTCAAAGGGGAAGGTTACTTCTAATGGAGTAATGCCATGAAATATTTCTTCCAAGGCTTCAACTTCGATATTTGGATGATTATCAAAGATGGACATTTGGAAGCTCCTAAGAAGAAGAAGAAAAGGAGTGTCAAAGACACAAAGAAGGACCAACTCAATGCAAAGGCTATACACATTCTTCTTTGTGCCCTAAATGAAGAGATTTACAAGGTCTCCCCATCCAAAAGTGCCAAAGAAATTTGGGAGAAGCTTGAGAAATTCTATGAGAAAGAAGAGAAGAAAGATGGAGTCCAATCAAGTGCAAACCTCCTCTCATCAAATGTGGATGGTGTTATTGCTCTCGATGAGCCCAATGTATCTTCTAACTCAAATGAATTAAATTCATATTCTTTTGATGAGTTACAAGATGCATTTGATGAATTATTTTTAGAATTTGAGATCATGAATTACAAATTTAAGAAAATGATTTCAAAACTTGAATTTGAAAATGATTTTCTTTCAAAAACAAAATTGGATTTTGAAAACCAAAATGAGATTTTAAAAAATGATTTAGAGTTTTCAAAAAATGAGCAATGGAGTTTTGGAAAAAAAAATCTTGATTTAAAGGTTAAGTTTGAAAGTTTAACAAAAGAAAATGAAATTATTTCAAATAATTCATCTCATCCCATAATGACAAAATGTTCACATTGTCATTATCATGGCCATTCTTTGCATACATGTCCTATAAAGAAAAGAAAAACTTATAGGATTAGACAAGTATGGGTTCCCAAGGAAACTAGGGACATTGAAACTAATGTCAAAGGATCTAAAGCAATTTGGATACCAAAAATCAAGTAAAATGTCTCTTGTAGGTGTGTTGGAGTAATGACAAGAAAAGCAAAGATATGGAAATGCTCTAGTCACACAAGTGAAGAAGATGGGTAACCTCTAATCTTAATGCTTTTGATTCTAAATTATTTGGTTGCCTGTTTTGATGATAAATGTTCATGCATTATTGCTTATTTATATTTATAAGCGCATGACATTTTATGATGCTTTATGCATATGAGTCATATTGTTTCATTCATATGTTTGCATAAAGTTTTAAAAAGACTTGGATACATTGAATTTCATATGTTCTTAAATTGATTTTATCTTGAAATTCAATATATTTTAAGTGTCAAGCATTTGAACTGACTTTTGAAAATGGAATGATTTGATTAAGGGGAGCTTTTGGTTTAAAAAAAGATTTTATCTTACTCTCCATTGTTATTTTGAACTAACTTTTGGTATCAAACTTTTGTTTGAATTATTTATGATAGAACAAAAAGGGGAGAGATATGTTTGAGAAATTCAATTTCAAAAAGAAAAAGGGGAGCTTAAAATATTTTAATAAAATATTCTCTTTTCTAAAATTATTTTTCTAAGGGTGAGTTTTCACAAAAAAACAAAATTTCAAATGGTTTCGTTATATCAAAAATGGAGAGATTGTTGAGATAAAAAATTTGATATAACTTTTATGAAAAATATTTTTGGACTTACAGAAATATTTTAAAGTCCACAAATTTTGAAAAATATGTTTAAAATATTTTGACTTTGTTCCTATATCGAATATATCTTTTAAATTCAATTTTTAGCTAGTTATACAAGTCTTTAATGCAAGTTTCGAAACCCCCTATAATTGGTTTCGAAGCCAGTGAGGCAGTAAGGCCTGGGAAATAGGTTTCGAAACCCCCAAGATGGTTTCGAAACCCCCTGCATGTTTTTTATACAAGGCCCCTATGATAGCTAGTAACGACTATTTTTTCATTTGAAAACCCCTAATGGTTTCGAAACCCCTGCAATGGTTTCGAAACCTTTGTGCAGGTGAGCATTTAATGCTCGGTTTTAATGGCTTCCAAAGGCTCCAAAATATACCCAACAACCATAAACGGCTAGAATATCATTCCACACTATAAAAGCAAGATTGAGACACTTGAAGATGGTTAGAGACAATATCCAAGCTTCATGATAAGGAGAAATAGCATTTAAGTATTGTATTCTTCATTTCTCTTGTATATATTGTATAGAGAGTGTTTTTCATTGTTTTATTATTTACACTCTTGTGAGCTTAATTCTTGTAAACACCTACCTTGTGAGGTTTTCATCGTTTACACAAATTACCTTGTAAAAGGGAGAGGTTCTAGTTTAGCCTAAGAAAAAACTAGAGTGGTTTTATCTTAGCCATTGAAAAGATAGGTTTGTAAGGTTATCCCTTTGGCCTCAAAAGCAAGAATTCGTAGTAGTGAATTGGGAAATCTTTAGTGGTGTGCTAAGGTAGTGGATGAAGATTCAGTTGAGTAGTCGAACCACTCTAAAATCATCGTGCAATATTGTCCACTATTTTTTCGGTTTTAGCCAATTCATTCGGGAAGCAAATTCAACCCGCTTGGCAAATTCGGTTGATCGATTTCGAGCCTAAAACAAAAAGTCGATGCAAGTCAGTTGAAATTTTAGACTTGGAAAACATCTTCAGCTTTTTGGTTAAAACGTATTGTTTTAGCCCTCTCATGCATGTATCATATCTACTATCAGTGTTGAAACCGAAATAATCAAATCAAACTTTTTCAATTCAGTTAGGTTGATTTTTTTCTATTATAAGTTCTTTCTAGGTATAATTTCAAAAAATATCCCTAATGTTTAACTGGATAGTCACTTTAGTCTATATTTTTTAAGCACTTTAACCCTCAATGATTCTATGGCTCATCCGTGGATGAAAAATGTAATCAACTAACGGTAAATGCCATGTTTGTCACGTCATTTCAAGTTGTTTATTTTTCATGAAGACAGATGTCATGTTAGTCAACTATGTTATAAGTATAACAAAAAAATAAAAATAAACCCTTATTAAATAAATAAACGATACACAATATAAAAATAAATACTTGAATGTACTATTCAAAAAAAATACCTGAATGTAGATAGAAAACGATTGGAACGAGTTTATGCCTGTATAAAGCCTTAGCTACACAGTTTCCTTAAGACAGATTTTCGGCCACTCTCGTGATGCTTGAGATCGTCGGTCGTCTGTCTCTCAGGATATAACAACTAGATAATCAACTACAGTAGCACAGCTGCATAGATCACGAACTACAACATTGCCTTTATCTATCACCAAAAAACTAGAGGAGAAAAAAAGTTTGGGGGTGTCTTCAACCTAGTAGGTTTATAGGGTATTTATAGGAGTTTTACATGGGAGAATAATTGAAAATAATATATTTCGAAATTAAAGTCATTAATATTATATCCGAATAAATTCAAAAATAAATCATTAATATTGTATATATATTCGAATATATATTTTGTAAACTAACTTCTCATTCAAGTTTGTTTAAAAGTAGTGAATTTGCAACTCACTTCTCAACTCTGTCACTGAGATTTTTGGATTTATTTGTATTAAACAATTATTCTCTATAAAGCGATTTATCTTAAGATTTGGATTTTTTTACAAATCGAGAATGAAATTATTCTGTGTTCTTTTTTTTTTGGTTAACCACTCATGTGAATTCTAAAAGCTTTATTATATTTATATAAAAAAGTTAATTAAAAAGAATAAATGGATGATGTGTGTTTAATTTGCTATTCTATAAGTATAGGTTATTTTTCCTACATCAGTGGTAGAAAAAAATATTCTACAGACTGAATTATATAATTACAATATATATTTAATATATTTAATTTTAATTAATTAATTAAATATCAATAATTATATAAAATATAATCTTCCTGCAACTTGAACATCACCATAATGGTGATGACAATCAAAGGTTGAAAATTTTTAGTTTTATTTTTTTTATCAAATTAATGGTATGGGTTCGAATCTCAACATTTATTTTAAGAATGTAATACCTCTTTATTTAATAAAAAAACTAGTAGACATCCTTAAATTATATCAAAATATAAGGGTAATCAACATACATGGTCATTAACGTTTTGTAGTATTTTTTTCACTATTGAAGTTTGAGAAATTACTTTATGACCACTATTGCTATAATTAAAAGGCTTAAAGATATCTAAAAATCAGAAAAAATCAAAATTTTAAAACTAAAATTAGAAGGGAAAAAATCTAGAAAATTGTATTAAAATATATTTTTTTGTTCAACAAAATTTTAAAAACCATCAAAGATATATAGACATTTAAAAAAAATCACAATATTAGAGGGAGATAATAAGAATCTATCTCCATATAGACTAAAATATAACGCAAATAATTAGTCCTTCATATAACACAAATAATTAACAAGTCTTTTTATTTTTCCAATTATTGACAGCTTGTTTTTTTTTTTGGTAAAGTTTAAAAATGGTATTTTGATCACTTAACTTTTAAATATTATAAAATATGGTCACCAATACGTTGTTAAATGTCGTTAAGGATGACATAAGAATTAAAAAAATTTATATAATAATACATTTAGTCCTTCATATTCACACATTTAATCAATTTAGTCCTGATTTGAATATTTTAATAATCATTTCTAATTAAAAGTAGGATCAATGGGTTTTTTGAATTAGGACTAAATTGATTAAATGTATAATTATGGAGGACTAAATTTATTATTATACAAATTTTCTTAATTGCCACATCATCCCTTAATGAAGTTAGCAACATGGTGACCATTTTGTAACAAAATCAATAAATTTAATGTCCATTTTAAATATATTATTATGCAATTTTTCTTAACTGCCATGTCATCTCCTTAATAAGTTAACAATATGTTGACCATTTTGTAATAAAATCATAAATTTAATATCCTTTCTAAAATATTTTTAAATTAGATGACCAAAATAAATATTTTAAAAATAATCCAGTGATATTTTTGAACTTTTACCTTTTTTCATATTAGCAATGAAAAGCACTTTTCTTGGAGAAATTATATCATGCGTTTTTCCCATTATGTCATCTATGGTATCAACCAATAAAATATATTAATTTTTTTAATTTTTTTATTTCATATTTTTATCAAGCGAAGATTCACTTGATAAAAACTGTTTTTAAATTTAATTTACAGTAAATATAAATAAAGATTTATTTAATAAAAAAATAAAATAAAAAATTAATAAAATTAACGTATATAAATATTGTGGTAGGAAGGACCCATAATATAATCTCTTTTTGTTAGGGGTGTAGGTCTTACACCTTTGACGCCGGTTTTTTTCTATTTTGTTCTTGCTTTCGTCGTAAAAAAAATGCTTTGGATTGTTTTTTGTATGGTTCTGATTTTTCCGTTATTTCTTTCCATCCATTTTTGTTTTTTCTTGGCTGCCAAACATGTTGGAATTAGACCCATCATTTTTAGGGTAAAATATTTCAGATGTCACTAAACTATTTTCAATTGATCGTTTTGGTCGTCAAACTATAAAAAATTATAAAAAAAGATTATTAAATTTTTCGAACAATTACAAAATGGTCCCAACAACATTAATGGGTGACGTGACACATTAACTTAATGGTTAATATTGTTTTGACTCTCAATTGTAACTAAAATTTCATTTTAGTATTTTTCTCAATAATTCTAAATATATAGAGAATAGTTTTACTGATAGTAGTGTTGTTTACTCTTTAAAAAATCATATTAATTGACCTAGGTATGTTTTCGTTTCCTCTACAATCTTCGAAAGAAATCGTGCACAGCCTCAATGCACATCCGCCAGGGTATCTAGTTCCGCCGGCAGACCCTGGTATTGATCGCACAGACCTTGCGCCATGTGAGCAGCATGTTGATGCGCAGATGCCGGTCGTGGATGGTGGGCAGTTTCCCGAGCCCGGGCTCGTCGCTTCCAGTGGTTAATCAGCAGGCACCGAAAAGAGGCAAGGCTTCTGGTTCGACCGTTGAAGTTGCAGTGAATGGGAGCATGGACGTTGATGACCATCCGATGGATGGTTCCGCTAGCGTTGGTTCAGTGGATGACGCTGATAAGGTGATAGGAGGAGGTGTCGCGCCGCCAACTTCCTATGCGGGGTTTGTGGCTGGGGCAGGCAAACAGGTCGTGGCCAAGTCGATGCCGAGCCTTGATGACATGGTGGTGGAATCGGGAGATGTCACGGTGGACAGGAGTGGTCCGTTCCTCTCGGTGAGCTTTTCTGATGAAGTGCATGAGCGTATTGATCATAGTATGCATCGCTCACTTATTGTTTGACTTCTGGGTAGTTCAATTGGGTATAAGACCCTGGTAGGTAGGATTAGGGTGCTATGGCAACCGAAAAGGGCATTCTAGGTTGTTGATCTAGCTAAATGACTATTATTTGGTGATGTTCGAGAATGAGTTTAATTACGATCATGATCTGATGGAAGGGCCATGGACAGTGTTTGGGAGTTATCTCACGGTGCAGCTATGGACTAGGGATTTCTCTACTTTAGAGGCATTTTTTTCGCAGATTATGGTTTGGGTACAGATCCCGGGTCTTCCTTATCGGTACTACTCTAAGGCTTAATTTTGGCATATCGCTGGCGCGATAGGGAGGGTTGTGAAAATTGACTACAGACGCATACAGGTGATAGGGGTTGGTTTGCGAGGCTTGTGGTGATGGTGTCGCTCAAGAGTCCGCTAGTTTCGGGTGTAAAAAATGATGGCACAACTTATCGGCTGGAGTATGAGGGACTTCAACGAATTTGCTTTAAATGTGGGATTTATGGGCACTCGTCGGAGTTGTGCGCAGTGAGTCAGAACTTGGGTGGTAGTCGTGAAGAGCCGAACCCCGTAACAGCTAGTGTAGTGGCGATTGAACGCTCGGTGATTAGTGAGGATGAGGTTTATGGTCCCTGGATGCTCGATAAAAATAGGCGAAGACAACCGCGCAAGAATATGGGTCCTTCTAAGGGCATGGCTTAGGCTGAGGCAAGACTTGGAGGGCCTCAGTTTTTGGTGCTAAGTGAGAATGATGGCACGAATATTACACCAATTAGTAGTAACATTGGGACGGTTGTTACAGGCTTGGTACATGAGATTTTAGGCCGTACCGAGATAAATAAGCCACGGGATACAGTAGGCGCATCATCTGGGGCTGCTGTGGTGCATGTGAAGGCTGACAGTAGCGGTAAGGCGTCGGATGTAATGGGTCTGAACAGAGAATAAGGATAACAATTTGGGTCATATTCATGTCATATCTTTGGGAGGGAGCCGGGTTCCACAAGTTGTCTCTCATGCGGTTCAAAATGTAGTGGGTAAACATACTGCAGTTTCAATCCTGGATGCCGCAAATGAAAAAAGGAGGCAGAGATTGGCGTTAAGTGATAGTAAACAGAATGTTACGCGTAAAAGTGTTGGAGATGGTGCAAAAGCAGGATTGAAGGTACAGAAAGGTAAGAAAAATAAGCCACCATCGAGACCGATCCTCTCTGATTGGATACCTCATGGAGTTGGTCATGTTGGTGTTGGCCCGTCAAATGGTTCGATGTCCGATAAACATATAGTTGGAGTCTTACACGATGCGGATGTTTTGGCAAGGGCAATTGATGTTGAGGCAATGGATGCTACGATTGGTGATTCTGGGGAAGAGTCTGATTCTATGATCCGTAGTCAATAAAGTGTTTTCGTTCTCTTGTCTTTATGTTTTAGCCATGATTAAGTTTCTTTTTGGAATTACCAAGGAGCTGCTAGCTCTGAGTTCTGCCGTTATTTTAAAGATTTTTGTAAGCACCATCATTCGCAGGTGGTTACGCTTTTGGAGCCTCGTATTAGTGGTGTTCGAGCTGACAGAGTGATTTTCTATTTTGTCTTTTCGAATTTGTTTCGAGTCGAGGCTAGTGGCCTCAGCGGTGGGATCTGGATCCTTTGGAACGATGAGATTAATGTGGAAATTCTGAAGGTGTCTAATCAATTTGTTCATGGTCGTGTTTGTCTTACCGAATCTATTTGCTAGGTTTTGTTTACAGTAGTTTACGCGAGCCCTAATGTCACTATTCGTAAGGGGTTGTGGGATCGGTTGTCTGACCTTAATCTAGGGAGTGGTATAGCTTGGCTTCTTGGTGGGGATTTTAACTCTATATTGAGATATGAGGAGGGAGATGGTGACCCTATTCGGGGTAATGGTATTAGTCATTTGTTTCATAATTTTATCTTTAAAAATGGTCTGTTAGAGGCAGAGTTTCGTGGGGATGAGTTTACACAGAAGTGAGGTCTAGTTCGAAAAAGATTAGATCGTTGTCTTTTCAATGAGGGCTGGGCTAATTGTTTTTCTACTTTGCTTGTTTCTCATTTGGACTGTGTGGGTTCTAACCATTGCCCTTTGCTCCTTCATTATCCGAGGCAGAGAGGTGATCGGGATAACAGACCTTTTCATTTTATTATTTCTTGGCAAGACCACCCTCGTTTTGAGGAGTTTATTCATAATACCTAGGATATAAATTTAGATGTTGAGTCGAACATTTGTGTGCTCATCAATAAAGCTCATCAATAGAACGAAACTATTTTTGGGCATATTGGTAAGAAGAAAAAAGAGCTTTTTGCGCACTTAAAGGGTATTGATCGGGCTCTTCATGTCAATCATTTTGATTTTCTGGTTCAGTTAGATCTAAATCTACAGGCCGAATTAGAGGAGCTGCTGAGACATGAGGAGAGTCCATGGTTGGAGAAATCGTGGGTTCAATGGACAAGCCTTGGGGACAGGAATATGTCATATTTTTATGATGTACTATGCAAAGAAGGAGAGCGAATTTTGTTTTAGCTTTTAAGGACTCGAATGGAGTTTGGTGTTTCGATCAACATAAGCTGAAGAGCATGGCTGTACAATTTTATTAGAGTCTCTTTTCGAGTTGTGGTAACATTAGGCTCGGCTCTGCGATGAGGGGTCAGTTCCGACAGTGCAATGAGGATATACGATGAACACTTTTGGCACCGGTTAGGGATGATGAAGTTAGAAGTGTTGTGTTCGATATGGGGTATGGGGTCTCTTAAAGCTCTTGCCATTGATGAGTTGCATGCGGTTTTCTATCAAAGGAATTAGAGTACTGTGGGTCCATCAGTGTGTATGCTGGTTCGTGATACATTTGAAGGGCAGCCTATTTCTCCTTCCTTGAACCGTACCTTGCTTGTTCTCCTTTCGAAAGTTAAATCGCCCGAGGATATCTCTCAATTTTGGCCAATTATTTTTTGTTTTGTCTTGTATAAAATTATCACCAAAACAATTGTGAATCACTTGAAGGCATATCTACCTACCTGGGTTTCGATGAATCAAACAAGCTTCGTGCTCGGTAGGTCTATCACAGACAACATAGTCATAGCACATGAAGTGATCCATTCTATGCACGGTAAAAAAGGAAAAATTGGTTACATGGCACTCAAAGTTGATCTTAAAAAGCCTACGATAGACTCGAGTGTGCCTTTATTGATGACAAGTTGAAAGATATTGGCTTGCCAGATGAATTTCAGCTTTTAATCATACAGTGTGTGTCTTCTTTTTCTATACAGGTTCTCCGGAATGGATCTGCTTTCTTTTCTTCGTGTGGTATTAGGCAGGGGGCCCATGTCTCCTTATTTGGTCGTTCTTTGTATGGAAGGATTGGCACAGTTTGTACATCATGCAGTCCAAACTGGTATTTGAAAGCCTGTTAGGCTTATTCGTAATGGTCCTGCAATTTCTCATTTGTTCTTCGCAGATGATATGTTTTTATTTGCTAAGGCTTCAGCGAGTCAAGTATCTGTTATTGAGGACACATTACATAATTTTTGTCTTGCTTCCAGCCAGAAAGTTAGTGTGGCAAAGACTTATGTGTTTTTCTCTAAGAATGTGGTGGATTCGACAAGGTTGAGTATAAGTTCTAGGTTTGGTTTTCGTGAGGTCAACGATTTGGGCAGGTATTTGGGGGGTTCCATTGTTACATTCGAGGGTGACCAAAGCTATGTATCAGTGTGTTATTCAGCGCGTTCGGGATAAGTTGAGTGGATAGTCGACCAAAAGTCTCTCTTTTGCAGGCCTGGTGGTGTTAGCTAAATCTGTGTTGTCTTTAATCTCGTATTATTCGATGCAGTCCATTCTTTTGTCGAAGGGTGTGTGTCTCGAAGTGGAGAAGCTTATTCGTAACTTTATTTGGGGTCATATGGAAGGTCGTCATGGGGTACATCTTGTGCATTGGGAGAGGGTTTGCTCTCCAATTTCGAATAGTGGCTTGGGTTTCAAGACTTTAGACCAACAAAATGTAGCTTTCTTGATAAAATTAGCCTCCAATCTTGTCACCAAATCGGATCACTTGTGGGCGCAAGTATTAAGGACTAAGTATATATGGCACGAGCTCATTTCGGACGATATTCATCGGGCTAGTTGTTCCCATCTTTGGAGAGGTATTAGTTTCGTTTGGAGTAGTGTGCGTGATAGCCTGGTTTGGACCTTGAGTGATGGTTGCTCGGTGGATTTTTGGAGGGATGCTTGGTTAGGGGATATCGTCCCTTTAATTCATCATGTTGTCGATCTGTTGAATGTACAGAGTCTCCCTATGGTATCAGTGAGTAGCATGGTTGATTTTAGGGGGAACTGGCGATGGCTGGATTCTTCATCGTTTAGCGGTGTGCTTGACCCCACAACAAGTCAATGTGGCTGACGGGATTTTTGGGAATTGACTGCTTCACAAGCTTTCATGGTCAAGTCAACATATGAGTTGCGCGTAGGTGCGGATGAGGCACAAGGTGATAATTTGTTAAAGAGCATTGCTTCCTTTTAGGGACTTCCGAGGATTTGTCTGTTCCTCTGGCTTGTTGCGAGCAATCTTGTACTAACGAATGTATAATGGGTTCAACGTCATATGGCGGATAACATGGTATGTGGTGTGTGCGAAGGTGCGGCGGAATCAATTGATCATATTGTGCGCCATTGCCCAATCGCTACTGCAATTTGGGTGAGTTCGGGCGACGTCCTAGGGAAACGCTGACAACCACCTATGGCCAATTGGATTAAGATCAATACGAATGGATCTCAGACGTCCCCTACGGGGCTTGTTTCGTGTGGTGGGGTGTTGCGTAATGGTGATGGGAAGTGGTTGTTTGGCTTTTGCATGCTTGTGGGAATTTGCTCGATTCTTGAGGCAGAATTATGGAGGGTTATTAAGGGTCTACGGTTGGTTTGGGCGAAAGGTTATCGGCATATTCTGCTTGAGGTAGATAGTTTGGATGCTGTTCGGATCTTAGAAAAAAAGAGTGGTTGCAATGGTTTGGCTTCAGCGACTCGTGTGATTTGTGATTTGGTTGATAGGCCTCGGGAGATCCGGATTGGCCATGTTCAGTGAACGGCGAATAGGGTCATGGATGGTTTAGCCAAGATGGCTCGGGCTCATGATGTTCATTCCTTTGCCGAGGGAGATTTCTCGATTAGTGTTTTCCAGACTCCACCGGCCGAGGTTCTTGCCTTGTTGCATAATGATTTGTCATCCGATGTGGGCAGGGTTTGACTCTGGTTTTTTTGTCCTGACATTTATGGTTTTTTAAGTACTATCAAGTGTACTCTTTTTCCCTCATTTAGGTTTAGGAGGTTTTTTAACGAGGCACTTGATAGTACGGTTCTTCACTCCTTATTTATTTATCAAAAAAATAATTCTAAATATATATATAAAATTAGAATTCTTTTTAAAATATACGAAAATCCATATATATATATATTAAATTATCAAAATATTTATATAATAAATAACTCAATTACAAAGAAAACTTACTTAGAAAGAAAATGAACAAAAATCATCTACCCATTCCTATGCCCCAACACTAAAATATCAAATTCTAAGTCCTAACCCTAAGTTCTAAATCATAAACCTTAAACTCTAAACTCTAAAAATACACCCTAATCCAAATTCCCTAAACTCTATAACCTTAACCCTAAATCTAAATTTTTTAGTGTGGGGTATAGATAGGGACATCAAAAAGGGCAGATGATTTCTATTCCAAGAAAACATACCCAAACTAGATTTCTACTCTTAATAATTGTAAGATAAAAATCTACTAAAATATGATCCTCACTTTAAATTAAGTTTTAATTGAATTCGGATCACAAATTTTAACAATTTGATTCGAGACTCATCCTCGGAGAATTTCATCTTTCATACGATAACACACTTAAAGTCCATCCTTCACAAAATTTTCATAAAAAAGAGTGCATTCTTCGGGAGCCATAATTTTCAGCAGATTAAAGCAAACATGATTTCCCAATTGTAATTGACTAGAGCAAAATCACCTTGAAGGAAATGAGCTACATCTTCATAGCCATTTTTACTGATGTTAAGAATTGATCTCTGTGAAAAGAAAACAATGTTTTTTTTTTTCTTCTGATTATTCATTCAAATATAAGATAACCATCTATAATCTTAAATTTCGTGGCTGAAGTGTCCCTTACATGTTACAATACTATCCGGGTAAATTACGTAAATAATCACTGAATTTTACTCTCAAACTTATTTTGGTCACTGAAGTTTAGACATTGATCATTTTTGTCACTCTTTCGTTAATTTTTTGATAGTGTTCATTTACCGAAAAACGGAGGAACTTCTCCAAGATGCAAACGGTGGAAAGCTTCTTCGGCACGATAGAAGCAATATACTGAGAAACGGGCTCTATTCGAAGGCGGAAGAGCGAGATCAGCTAGAAAAAACTGAAAGGTTTTTGCCTGATTCGTGGAGTTCAGGGAACTTTCCGACGAAATGGAGGTCGGATTCAGACTCAGGGAGCGAGACGAAACGACTGGTGGAATTTGATAACAAAGGAAGACGGCGGTGAACGGTGGAATGACAAAAAAAAGTTCAATGATAATTTACGTAATTTACTCATACTATCTAATGTTTGTTTATCCGTAATACTTGGATTTGAATTCTAAATCTATCGGATACCATTTTTAAAGGATTTATGATATTTTTAATTGAGTAAAATTTTGATATACATGATTTGAAAATTAATTTTACACAAGCTTGTATATTTATATTATAAAATTTAAATCTTAAGTTTTTAACCCTAACCTTATAAAACTAATCTTTAAACCTTAAATCATATACCCTAAATTTTAAACACTAACCTTAAATTATAAACCCTACAACCTAAACCCCTAAACTTTAAACTCTAAACTAAAACTTTAGCCCCTAAAACTAAAAGGCATATGTAAACTTTAGTTTACACGGTCTGCGTATCAAAGTTTTTTTCCTTTTTGATTAGAAAATTACTTTGATACACAAGCTTGTTTAGTTTACACAGGCCTTTTAATTTTAGGGTTTAGAGATTTAGGTTGTGGTTTAGGGTTTAGAGGTTTAGGTTATAGAGTGTAGATTTTAAGGTTTATAATTAGAATTTAGAGTTTGGTTTAGGGTTTAAAGTTTAGGTTTTGGGTGTTAAGGCTAGGAATTTAAGTTTTAGGCTTTATAGTATGAAAGATTGTGTAATTTTTTTAACACAGCTTGTGTATCAAAATATAACCCTTTTAATTACTGTTATTAACCAACATTAAGATCAGATAAAATGAGAAGAGAAAAACTTCAATACACAGTGTAGTTTACATATACCTTTTAGTTTTAGGGGTTAGGGTTTTGGGTTGTAGGGAATATAATTTAAGGTTAGTGTTTAGAATTTAGGGTTTAGGGTTCAGGATTTGGGGTTTAGTTTTTAGGATTTAGGTTTAATTTTGATTTATAGTAGAAATACGCATGTTTGTGTAAAATTTATTTTACACAGTTTGTGTATCAAATTTAAACCCAAAATGAGAATACATAAACAAAAATTGTCAGACCAAATAGAACCTTAAACAGATATGAACATAATAAAATCAACCACACTTATTGAAAGAAACACCTGCAATTGCCCAAATACATAAAAGTATTCAAACTTCATTCCCCAACAGACTAAGCAGCATGTCCTTGTAGTCCCCACTGGTGTACTTATCAACAGCTTCATCAAGAGGCATGCTGTTTCTCTTCTGATACAGCTCTTTAATGTCCTTCAGGTCCTTTTCCGCCCTCGTAACAATCACTCTCGTAATCGCATCCTCGTCGGTTCCGAACCTCTTGAGCGAATTCCGCAAAACCTACGACACAACAGCAACAAATTCAAGTTCATCATGTATGCGGATTATGTTGATGGTGTGTTTAGGATCATAGGGCCTCTCACCTTTTCGAAGTACTTTTTCGAGTCCTTGAGGCATCGGACCACGACACGGAGTGTCGCAACGTATTCGTCTTTTGAATCAGTTGGTAAACTCTGGAGAAACGCCAGAGGTTAATTAACAACACAGCTTATTCTTTAAAAGATATTCGAAGCTTCGGGTTCGGGTACCTTAGCAATGGAAGTGCCTTGTGCTTCTCTGTAACAATTGAAAGTGGCTTGGATCTGCATTCTGCTCCGAGTAGTAAGGATCCGAATAACATCTTCGTGCTTGAATTTCTTGTCTTTGATAGCTTCATGGAGATCTTGGGCTTCGGATTTTGCTAGTTTGGTATTCACCTCCTCTCCATCATATCTAAATGCACTCACCAACCCAACCAAGAGCTGTAAACAACAATCAAAACTTTCAGAAACTACGCCCGACGAAGCTCGGAGCTATTCCGGTAGACAGAGTTCCTATATAGACACGAAAAAAGGTCATAGGGTGCCGGAATTAAGCCTCCGGGACACGGCCGGATCCTGAGGCCTCGAGCGACCTATGACCTCTTAATCTGAATCCATTTGTCACATACCTAAATCTGTTATTAACGACTAAAGGATTTAGATATTCGAATTCCGCAAAAATAAACCGGATTCGAATATGTTGTGACTGTAATCAGTTAAAATAGTATGGATAAGAAGATGCCTGTCGAGTTTCTGCCTTGGTTTTATCGGCAACCTCTTCCTCCAGGGACCGCTTGTATCGAGCGTGATAGGCTCTTCTTGTACAAAAGAGTTCCTCAGGGGATCTGGTGCACGAAATTTCGACCAGCACCGGATGTTCATCGCTCGATTTCCTTAGCTCAACGTTTGCCAACACCGCATCTCGATCAACCGGATCCAATATCCATCGATACACCGCTCTCTACATAACATATTCCATAACAATGATCATATCACACATATACGAATGGATGGTGCCATTGTTAATTACCTCAAATTCACCGGAAAGCTCCTTTTCGAGACGCTTGATGAGATCTTCCTGGTAAAGATCTTCATAAGCTTGCCTGATTTGCCTTCTCTGGACTGCATTTCTATGACCCAACACTGCAATTATTGCCTTCTCATCTGTGCCCCATCCTATCGAAATTCCGACAATAAAAACAATGATCAAAACATGAAAAAAGCTGAGATTTTTTGAGAATTTTCAATGTATAATATATAACCTTCACAGGCCTTCCGAATAGTTTCTGCATCTTCTTGAATTGAAAAGTGTTTAGGAACAGCAATGGTGGCCATCCTTTTCTGTCTGAACTTAACCAATTTCTTTGAATCTGTCTACAGATCGTGGATGGGATTTATAGCATTAAACTCTTTCACATTGTTGTGTATTACCAGAATTCGAAATGATTGCTTAATAGGGATACGTGTTGCATATACATATGTTCAATTTCTTAATATTTTTTTCATTTATTTTGAATATTATACTCTTGCCAGGTCTTCTTGTTTCTTAGAAGGAAAGATATATGAAGTTTTTAATGCATATTTATAATTTCTTTCATTTATGACCAATTTTAAAAGATAAAGTAAATAAATAGTCACTAAATTATGCTGAAATAATTTTAAAAATTATAAAATAATCATTAAACTTAGTTAAATTATTTACTTGATATTTTAATTATAATTGAGGGGTTAGATGAGATATTTCTCATTAATTTAACATATAATGTCAAGCATTCTGGAATCTAATAACGTGACAGTCATTTTGCAATAGAATTAAAAGTTTAATGATTATTTTATAACTCATAAAAGATTAATAACTAAAAAGAACATATAATTTATACTATAATTTATCAATTAATTTAATTAATAATAAATACAGTGTGTATAATTTTTCTCGTAATCAACTTAAATCAATTAAAAAGATATGATATGATATATGATTTTTTTTTTTGATATATGAAAACTTGACACATGACATCTTACGATCGCCCTAAAAATTTCTTTATGTTTAGTACCATTGAGGGATTTATCAATAATTGCGGTTCATAAATTAGAAGATGCTCGAGGTTTTGATTTGACTGATGTCGGTGGATATTGGAAGCGAGATTCATTGACCACATACTTTAAAGGACTTGTGGTATTTTTTGGATATAGATCTTATGAACATACAATTTGATATAATATTTATAATATCCATATTTATTCCTAATTATAGACCATAGAATATTAAACATTTAAACATGTTCCAACAAAATAGAAGATAGTGAAAATACATGAACAAATATTGCCACAGCCAGATAGAACCTCAAATAGAGATGAAGAAGATAGTGATTCAAATCAAATATAACATCAAAAACACTTGTTAAAAAAACACCTGCACATGGCCTACTAGAGAATTATTCAGACTTCACTCCCCAACAGAGTAAGAAGCATGTCCTCGTAATCCCCTCTGGTGTGCTTATCGACAGCTTCCTCAAGACGCACATTGTTCCTCTTGTAATAAAGCTCTTCGATTTCTTTCAGGTCCTTTCAGCCCTCGTAACGATCACTCTCGTGAGAGCATCGTCATCGGTTCCGAACCTTTTGATCCAGTCCCGCAAAACCTACGACACACAATGATAAGTTCGAGTTCATGTATACGGATTATGTTGATGCATGGTACTAGGATCACATGGCTTCTCCTTCTCACCTTTTCAAAGTACTTTTTCGGGTCCTGGAGACATCGAACCGTGATGCACAGCGTTTCGAGGAACTCGTTTTTCAATTTATTTGGCAAGTTCTGGAGAAACAACAAAGGTTAATCAAGAATGCATAGCTTGTTCATTGGAAGATATTGGAAGCTTTGGGGTACCTTATTAATGGAAGCGTCTTGTTCTTCCCTGTAGAAATTGAAAGTGGCCCGGAGCTGCAGTTTGCTCCTTGTGGTAAGGATCCTAATAACATCATCAGTGTTGAGTTTCTTGTCTTTGATGGCTTCATGGAGGTCTTTGGCTTCAGATTTTGCTAGCTTGGCATTCGCCTCTTTGCCGTCGTATCTGAATGCACTAACCAACGCAACTAAGAGCTGTAAACAACAAGCAAAACTTTCAGAAAGGGTAAAATACTATTGAGTCTAGGTTTAGAAACAAACATGTTACTTTTTTAAAATAACAATCCAGCCACTCAATTATAGGTTTAGGAATAATCATATTACCTTTCTCTTCTAAAAGTAACAATTTATTTATTCAATTATACGTTCAGAAACAAACATGTCACTCAATTAAAATTTTTGTGACAAGCAGGTCATTATGTCAATAAAATTGAAACAACTTGGTATAATAAAATTTTAGTCCCAAAACTTATGTATTCGATTACTTTGATCATAATTCGAAATAATTCAATAATCTTAACCCTTTATATTTAAAATTTTCGACAATGCACCATCCTAACACACCCTTTGACCATTTTACCACACTCCATGCTATTGTCTATCAGTCCGATAATCAAAAATTGTGATAGTTCGACAGATACAACCTCTTCTCTAATAGACTTATTATGACCTTAATGCCGCATACATAGTCACTGGTAGACATAGTCACTTCACGGTAGAATTTTTAAATATGAATTGTTAGGTTTATTGAATTATTTTGACTTAACATCAAATTAATAGAATGTATGAGTTTCAAGGATTAAAATTGTTATTATACCAAGCACTTGTTTGTTCCTAAAAATATAATTGAGTGAATTGCTAGTTTTAGAAGAAGAGCAACTTGTTTGTTACTAAACCCATAATTAAATGGCATGTGGTTTAATTTATCCTTTCAAAACTTATGTTTACCGAGTTGAATATATGCAATATCCTCTCTAATAAGCTTTTTTTTATAAATTAGATATGTAAATCTTGTAATTAGGGTTTCTGAATTCACAATGCTCAACCAGAAAAACCAAGACAGATAATATTAAATGGAAAAGAGGTTGCCTTTTGGGTGTCTCCCTTGGTATGATCGGCAGTGAGCGCTTGAACCGAGCATGATAGGCTCTTCTTAGACCCATGAGCTCCTCAGAGGATCTGAGATTTCGACAAGCACCGGGTGCTCATCGCTCGATTCCCTTAGCTCCGCATTGGCCAACACCGCGTCTCATCGGCCGGATCCAATATCCAACGACACACTGCTCTCTGTGTACACATTTCACAAACAACAATCATATTAAGCAACGAATACGAAAATTGAAATAGTAGTGATGGTGCCATGCCATTGTTAATTGACCTCGAAATCACCGGAAAGCCTTTTATCGAGACGCTTGATGAGATCTTCTTCGTAAATCTGTTCATAAGCTTGCCTGATTTGTCGTCTCTGGATTGCGTTTCTATGACCCAACACTTCAATTATGCCCTTCTCATCGGTGCCCAACCCTATCAAATTTACGATCACAAATTCAAAATGTATAATTACATAATCTGCCTTTGAATTCTAATAAAACCCAGATTTATTAGAAAATTTCGCGTGTATAACAGGCCTTCCGAAGAGCTTCGGCATCATCTCTGATTGAAATCCGTTTGGGAACAATAATGGTGGCCATTTCCTTTCTTATTCAACCTTAATCCATTTCGTAAAACTGTTATTTATAGTACCAGATTTCCACAATGCATTATATTACCCGAATTTGAAGTGAGCCGTTGACATAGATATGTGTTTGATAATTGATATACATATATTCGATTTTTAAAAATATATTAATTTTTTATATTTTTTAAAAGAAATGAATTTTTTATTTTGTGGTCTTCTAATAAATTTAAATAAGGGTAAACTACATAAATGGTCACATAACTTATAGGGCATTTTCATTGAGTTCACCGAACTTTTAAAACTTGTGTTATAGTCACTGGACTTTTAGTCTGCTTTCAATATGGTACCTCCAATTACCTTCCGTTAGAAACTACTGATGTGGCACATTAATTTTCATTTTTCCTGAATAAAATAATGGGTAAACTACATCGTTCATCAATCAATTTTCTTCTCGCTCCTATTTTGGTCACTGAAGTTTAAAAATTTTCAATTTAATAACTCAACTTTCAAATTGTTCTTGTTTGGTCACTCTCGAATGACATGGTTATACAAATCGAAAAAATCAATTTCGGTACATATTTTTTTAAAATAAATTATTTCGATTCGGTTACGGTTCACAATTTTAAACAAAATCGATTAATTGATCTAATTAGCTATATACAATATTTATAAATTTTAATGCATTAAAATATCTTACAGTCTAGTGATTTTGATACACTTCTGATTTTTTAAAGATGTTTTAGCTCTGGATATGATTACTATGTGAGAACTCTCAATTTTTGACTTTCTAGTTATTTTTACACTTTTATCACAATCAAACAATTATTAAATTTATCATATTATCATATTTGGTATTTTAATAAGCAAAGTAAAAAATCATTACATCAACCAAATATTTCGTTAACTGGTTAATCGATTATCTAATTTAATTGGTACAATACAAGATCGAAAATTGAATAATCCAAATTTACCAATTAACCCAAAAAAAATTTAAGGATTAATCGAACTCGATTTTACACACCCCTAACCATAACAGTAAAAAACACAAATCCAATAGGAATTTCGAGGTAACAAAATTCAACAATCACACACAATCTTTACATGTTTTCACCAACATTTTTTCACTTAATACTCATCAAATTCATTTTGGGGTTGTATTGTATTATACAACAATGTAAAATTTGAACAACAACAAAAATCATTTCTATTCTTCATTGGCTTTTTCTCATAACACTCTCCCAACCAAGAAGAATAAATTAAAAACGGGGATCGACATTTCTCCTCTCCCATGATAAAAAGTATTCGAGAGTGACCAAAATAGGAACAATTCAAAAGTTGAGTTATTAAATTAATTTTTTTTAGACTTTAGTGACCAAAATAAGACTGAGAAGAAAGTTGAGTGATGAATAATGTAGTTTACCCATTATTTTATTAAGTAAAAATGGAAGCTAACGCGTCACATTAGCAGCTTCTAACAGAAGGTAACAGTAGGGATCATACTGGAAGCAAACTAAAAGTTTAGTGACAAGTGTAAGTTTTAAAAGTTCAGTGGCCGAACTAAAAGTGCCCTAAAGTTTGGTGACCATTTATGTAGTTTACCCTTTAGATAATTCAAAAAATATAAATTCTAAAAATTGAACAATCTTCTTTTTCTCACTTTGGTCCTTTTACTTTTGATTAGAGGTTAACAACTAAATTTTTTTATATCTGAATCTATCTGAAATTGACAAACTATTAATTGTTTTGATATTTTATTAATTTCTGTCTTTCAGTGAATCGTGTTTGATTCATTTAATTAATATATTGTGATGTGTGATAATTTGATTGAATATTAGTTAGAGTCCTGAATAAGTAATTTGACTAAAACTTTGGACAGCGAGAGTTGAGGAAATCTCAAGCATTTGATCTCACTATCCTTAAGTTAGTGTGATCTTACATCTACTATTTTTGTAACAACCCAAATTTTAGATTCAATAATTTTATGTTGATTCGAGCTATAAATAACACGACATGAGTAGAGGTGGAAAACGGGTCGTTTGGTTCGGGTTATTTCGGGTCTGACTACATTTGGTTTTAGTTTGGGTCTGGTTCGGTTTTAGTTTGGGTCTATGGTGATTCGGGTCATATCGGGTCAGTTGATTTCAGTTCGGGTTAATATCGGGTCATAAGGAGATCAGTCGATTTTTTATTCAGATCAACCTTTGGATCGATCAGTTTCAGGTCGGGTCAGTTTTTTATACCCCTATATATGGCTTTTTGGTGAGTTTTGTTGTAGTTCACATCGCATCGCATCTTTCTTTCTTTGTTTTAATATCTTCTATTTATTTTGGTTTGCCTTCCGTTTGGGTTGCTTTTTGTTCAGGTGAAACCGGTTTGGGTCCTTTCGGTTAGGTTGAAAATTGGTTCAGGTCTATTTCAGTTCAACTAAAATTTGGATCTATTTCGATTCGGTTTATTTTGGGTTTTGAGTCATCATGTTAGGTCGATATCAGATCTCGGGACAGATAAATCAGTTCGGGTCTCGGGTTAAGTTTACCAGGTTTAGACACGAGTAATGAATGTTTTGAGATTATTCTACCAAGAATCGAGTTTAATTCAGTGAGAATTGAACTAAAACATGAGTAAAAAGGATATTTTTTTTACCTGCATTCCATAGTCAACGGACTTAGTGGTAATAGTTATCCCATCTAAGAAAGCATGATCGAATTTTGTTTTGTTTTCTCGTCCCATTGTCTCAATATTTTCTTGTCCCATTTTTACTCTCTTAGTTTTCTTCCTTCCTCTCCATTGTCAAGTTGAAAGCTAATAAGCTATAGTAAAAGAGAAAACTTTTAGGCCTCATTTGGTATGACTAGAGATGACAATTTACTCCGAATTCGATTCGATCCGAAAAAAATTCAATTCAAATTTGATTGGAAGCTCGAATCCGAAAAAAGGGTTCGAGTCCTATAGGAGACAGATTGGATATGAATATTGACAGGATCTGATCCGAATCCGATTCAAGTTCATGTCCGATCCAAATCCGATCCGAGTCCAATCCATATTGGAGATCAAATAAAAACATTTATGAATTTTGATTCTTTAAAAACAATATTTATTAACTAAACTTAATATAGTGTAATATATATATATATATCCATATTAGAAGTGATAATTGTAAAATCAAAATTATATCTATTAAAAGAAACATAAATATATATTAGCTAACTTAGAATAATGGTAAAAACAAAATTATCTTACATATATATTCATATTAAAAGTGATAATAAAAATATAAATATATTAAAAATGCAGTTAAATAATAATATTTACTATGATTTATATCTATTAACTAAACCTAATATAGTGTAATATATCTACGTATATCATATGCAATTATACACATATACATAAATATAAAAAAAAGAAATAAATGTAAGATAAAATCATAGACAAATAAACAAGAAAATAAATACAATACAAAAATAAATAAATAAATAAATGTAAAATATCAATAAATTACTGAAAATTAAGGAAATTAGTTAATAAAAATGGTAAATGGTGTGAAATTGCAAGATAAATTAAGATATATTAGGTTACAATTGTGAAATAAAATAGGAAGCAAATTAAAAGCATAAATAATAAACAAAAAAATTTAAATGTAGTCAACAAACAATGGATGAAAATGAATAAATACATAATTAAATGGCATAGCTTAAAAACGCAAGAAATTAAATACACAAAATTATGGACTGATTTCCATTGAAATAAAAAAATTAGAGAGTCAAAACACAATATACCCTAAAGACACTAAAACTCGCGGATCTACCCCTCAAACTCAGGTCAACACTAGGGATGGAAATTTAATCCGAATTTGATCAGAAAAAAATTGATCCAAATCCGATTGAAAAAATCGGAATCTGAATCCAAAAAAATGTTCGAGTCCAATTTTAATCGGATTTGGACTTGGACTCTATACAGTCCGATCCATTGCCATCCCTAGGTACAACGGATGAAAGATGGTTGTTACTACATATAAGTGTTTGATTGATGAAATTTAGGAGATAAGTGTTATGTATGAATGTACTCTTTTACCCTTAAAGTTATAGTTTCATACTTTATCCTTGTTTTGACATTGATTATTATATTATTTTCCAGTTTAATTTTTAGAATTTATGGTTCGAGGTTTGGGGTGTAACACCCTAAACTCGGATGTCACATTTGGGCCTTAAGCCCAACCCGTTACAATAAAATTTCTCAACTTAGTTTAGCCCAATCGAAATACTTTCCAAAAAAATTTAAATCCAACAGTTGAAAATATAGATAAATGATTTAAATTGTTACAAAAGAGCTCCAATTTAATTTAAAACATTTGGATATTTGATTTGATAAATATAGTTCCAAAACAAGAGTTACAGACTCGACCACGTAAGGTCTCATGAATACATAGCCCACTAAATACAAGTGTCATGCTCTAGCAAACACCGCATGCTGGAATCCCAAACTGTTGTGCTCCTCGAGCTCTCAATCAATCTACCAACTTACGCAAGGAAACATCAATTCCGAGCGCTGAGCTTACAAAGCTCGATGGTACACACCTACTCTACTATACTTTATGCTAATCATAAGCATAAGCATGCAAGCTAGTACGAGCAATAAGAAGAGATAAATAAACATATGACACTACCACTAGTCACTTAAACACATGATCTCATCATGCAAAACATCATACATGGCACACAAGGCCCAACCATACTCGAGATCTCATCAGATCATCCGAGCCAATAGCACACAAAGTCATAACCATAAACTAGAGTGAGGCCCGATGTCACATAGCCTCGGGAACATACACTCTCTCTGGGTGAGGCCCTGTGTCACACAACCTCATGAACGTACACCCATACTCGGCATCTTTCCTCGAGAATCATCGAATGAGGCCTAGTGCCACATAGCTTCAGGAACGTACATTCGGCATCTCTAACCATGGTGTTGCAACACACTCTCTATGGGTATCCGGATCTCAGCAATCAAAGGTGACTTAACCAACCAAGTGTCACAACACATAACATTGACACGAATACCATACAACACACAACATTGACACGACTACCATAACTCTATAGTTTCTATCAATTATCAAGCCACCCATTTAAGTTTACGAAGTTGCTAATACATTATGGAAGTGTACATTAATCATCCTTATTAATTACCTCATTAATCCACATTTTTCTCATTAATTAAGGCACAAAACAATTCATTAATCTTTCACGTCAATTTTCATCTTTAGCTAACGTTTAGAAAATTCATCTCAATGGGAACCGGTAGTCGAATACAAGTATCGATACGGTACCCTTGGTACCGGTACTCACATGCGTACCGATACCAACATTGCTTACTGGAAATCCTAGATTTCCACAAGTACCGATACGGATCGACTTGTACCAATATGGCCCCTAATCGCGTACCAGTACGGCTAAGGCTCGTACCGATACCCTAGTCACTAGTTTGTACCATTTCCTCGAATTTCGATATTACAATGCTTTATTCGATCCCTAAAGCTTATAAAAGTCATTAGGGTTTGTTTACTAACGCATTTAATCATTTAATATCAATTACTGTCTTTATGAACATTTAATCAAATATTAATCAGTATTATCCCTTAAGTATAATTTCCACCAAATCACTCCAATCTATTCGAATTCACTAACAAGACATCACAATTTTATCAATCAATCCTTAATTAATTATGCAAGCATTCCAAACGACACTACACAGTCTCTAAAGCTTATACGTGTCTCGAAATATTCTCAAACTCATCATGCATCTCATAATTACCAAGTCTCATAATACCGGTCTCAACACATGCTTATTTTCATCTACCTATTTTGTGAACACTAACAAGCAAGGCAATTAAACTTATGATGCTCATGAAGTATTTCGGAGTTCGAGGTGTACTAACCTCAAGCCATAGCGATAAATTCTCATTCAAGCTTTCCGATAACTCCACTTGTTTTGATGTTCAATCTCAGATATTCACCGTATAACAATTAATACAACATATATTAATTAATCACATACTTTAATTAATTCTTACAGTCAAACGCATAAAAACATCTTACTGAATTCGAATTTGGTGAAACAGACTGCGTCAACGGGCTCAGAATGTCGAAAAAGTCCCACGTAGGGTCATCTAGAAAGAGTTAACGGTGATCAACGGCAGCGGCGGTTAACATCGGTCAGGCAGTGTAGTGCGGCTAGGCAGCACGGCTGGGCAGTGCGATGCAGTTGCACTCTGCGGTTGGGCAGTGCAGTGCAATTGCACTGTGCAGTCTGGCAGACCGACCCAACCAGTTCAATCCACTGATTCGGCCCAACCGACCTGGTTCACCAGACCAAGCCTAAATCAGCTATAGGGCACGCCCATGCAAAGGCAGCGGTGCGTGTAACGCGTGCAGCCTCTTTTGGTGGCTGGACGTGAACGGTGAGCTTTAGATCAGCTCTTCAGGCGACGACAATCTCCGTGATGGCGATGGCTTGCGGCGGTGAGCACGAGAAGGTCACTTTCCAACAATTTCAAAACTTCACGAGCTCCTTCCTAACGAATCACAACGACGACGACGACATGACAACTACAAGCGGGGCATCTCGATGAGACCTTTCTAACGGTGCCGACGGTGTCGCACACGATGGCTCAAACGACGTTAAATCAAGATATAAACTCTCTCACCCTCACTTTTCTCTTACTTTTCTCTCTCTTACAAAAATATCATCCCCTCTTTTTCTTTCCTCCCAACTCATCATCCACTTTATTTCAAAATAACTCCCCAACAAATATGGGTAAACCAATTAATTGAGCATTTGACTTCCCCTTGTTTTCACTTTAGGCTTCGAACTTTAATCCTCGTAATTTTTAGTCTTTAATTTCCTTAATCAAGCTTCAAATTTCTTGATTCTCTTTAATTAAATTACCATATTAAGGATCCAATACCCGGATCCGAGACCTAATTTACTAACCTAAAAGTTGGGTTGTTATATGGGGTTTATGGTTTTAAGGTTTATGGTTTATGATTAGGGTTTAGGGTTTAGTGTTTCAAGGTTGGAGTTTTGTGGTTTAGGTTTAGTGTTCATAGTTTAGGGTTCATGGTATATGGTTCATATTTTAGGGTTTAGAATTCAAGATTCAAGATTAAGGTTTTTGAAGTTTATGTTTAGTGTTTATTGTTTAGGGTTTATGGTATAAAGGTTTAGAATTTATGGTTTAATGTTTTAATGTTTAGGGTTTTATTGTTCATGGTTTAGGGTTTAGACTCTATGGTTTATTGTTTAGGTTTAGGGTTTTATGGTTTAGGTTTTATGATTTAGGGTTTAGGGTTCGTACATTTACATTGATGTAAATACATGAAAAATATTATGAGGGTTTATGGTTAGCATATTTACATTGATGTAAATACGTGAAAAACAGTATGGGCAGTGGCGAAGCCACATGGCCTTAGAGGGGAGCATTTGCACCCCCATTTTTTTAGGGATTTTTTTTAGTTTTAAATTTCTTCTAAAAAAATTTAATTTATTGTGTAGAGGGGGAAAATGAAAATCTACATCCCCATTTGAAAAAATTATTTTGAACCCCCATTCTTAAATTCCTGGATCTACCACTGGTATGGGGTATGATTGATCAAATTGCTGTAAAATTAGCGTGTTAAATAAATACTACATGTGGGTCAGTGATAAATATCACTCAACTTGCTTATTAAATATTGTGATGTATTAAATATCACCTTTACATGTATTACGGAAATTACAAGTAATCATGTGTTTGATAAAGCAAATTTAATACGTCACATTAATTAGCAAATTGGATGACATTTATCACTGATTCACAGATAGTATTTATTTTACACGCCAGTTTAACACCAATTTTATCAATTATACCCTCGTACTATTTTTCACGTATATAAATCAATGTGAATATGCTAACACTAAACCAACTGACTATTTTTCACGTACTTACATCAATGTAAATATATTAATCATAAAACCTAAACTCTAAACCATATACCATGAAGCCTAAACCATGAACATTAAACCATGAACCTTGAACTCTAAACCCAAAACCATGAACATTGAACTCTAAACCCTAAACCATGAACATTGAACTCTAAACCCTAAATACTAAACCATAAATCCTAAACATTGAAACCTTAAAACCTAAACACCACAAACCCTAAAACCTAAATCATGAACCCTAAACCTTAAAATCCCAAACCTTAATTCTTGAACTATGAATCATAAACCCAAAATATAATATAATAAGGGTAAAACTTTGATACACAGGCTGTGTAAAATTAATTTTACACAAGCCTATGTATTTACACTATAAAAATACAAATCCTAAATTTCTAACCCTAACCCTAAAAAACTAAACCCCGCACTCTAAACCATAAACCCTAAATTCTAAACACTAACTAAGGGTGTTCAAATGGTCGGTTCGGTTAACCGACCGAACTGAAGTTTCAAAATTTCATTAACCGAATTTTTTTTCCTATTAACCGAACCGAAATTTTTTCGAAAATATTTAACTGAACCGAAAAAAGTTTGGTTAATTCGGTAACCCGAAAAAAGTTCGGTCGGTTAACCGAATTAACCGAAATTTTTTATAAAATTTTGGGTAAACTACACAAGTGGTCACTAAACTATGTTAAAATAATCTTTTTAGCCACTAAACTTTCAAAAGTTATAAACAACCATTAGACTTATCGAATTATTACAAAATGATCATTGATTTATTGCACATTATAAATTATTGATAAATATTGAAAATTTTAATGCTTATTTTTTAATAATTTAATAAATTTAATTATCATTTTGTGCTAATTTGATAAAGTTTAATGACCATTTTATAATTTTTAAAAGTTTAGTGACCAAAAATAAATATATATAATATTAAAATATAAAAATTTTGGGTAATTCGGTTAATTAACCGATTTCGAACCGAATTAACTGATAACCGAAGTTTGAAAAAAATCATTAACCGTTAACCGACCGAACCTAAAATTAACCGGCCGATAAACCAAAAACAATTTTGGTTCGGTCGGTTAATTCAGTTAACCGAACTTTTGAACACCCCTAACACTAACCTTAAATTCTAAACCCTAAACTAAAACCCTAACCCCTAAAATCAATTTCAAAACAAGGGGAAATATGAAGCTATAATTTTGAGGGTAAAAGGATACATTCATACATAACACTTATCTTTTTATTGTACCTCAAATTTCATCGATCAAACACCTTGATGTAGTATCAACCACATTTCATCCATCTTTTTATTTAGTACAACACATCTCTTTTTACATCCGTTGTACCAAACGATGTTAGAGGTTTTTTAATCATGTAAGAGTTTTGATGGTGTAGAAACTATTTTTAAGCTTGAAAAATATTTGGCTTGAAATTACATGTGTTTTAAGAATGAGAGTCGTCATCGATCGTTTTGGATTAAGATGATTGATTATCTATAAAATCAACATTTTAAAAAGACTTTTGAAGTTGCTTTCTAGAAAAAGGTATTTGTCCTTTTTTTAGTCGTTAATAAATCTCAAACACACCTTATAAATAAAATTGTTCTAACTCGAATTTCCTAAAAAATATTATCTTTTTTCACTGAAACCACTCATTGAATTCGATTCATGATATTGTTAAACTCATGAAATTTAGAAAATGGTTAATTAACAAGCCACATTAAAACCATACCATATAAAAATACATAAGTAAATATCGTCACATCAGATAGAACCTTTATTAGGAAAAAATTATTAGATGGGTCTGGCTCATCACGTCATCTGTGGTCCAATTCAATAACATTTTTCCATGTTATTTTTTTCCAAGGTTAATCTTCACCTATTTCCTATATGTCAATGAAATGAATGGACCTTATTGGCTGGGACCACGGATGACGTGGTGAGCCGAGTCCATCTAATAATTTCTCCTTTATTAGAGATGAAGATATTAGTGACTCAAATCAAATAATAACATCAACAAAACTTATTAAAAAAAACCTGCACATGGCCTAACAAAGAATTATTCAAACATCATTCCCTAACAGAGTAAGCAGCATGTCGTTGTAATCCCCTTTGGTTTCCTTATCAACAGCTTCCTCAAGCCGCACACTGTTTCTCTTATAATAAAGCTCTTTGATTTCTTTCAGGTCCTTCTCAGCCCTCGTAACGATCACTCTCCTAAGAGCATCCTCGTCGGTTCCGATCCTTTGCATCGAATTCCGCAAAACCTACTCCACACGTTTGTATATACGGTACATTAGCAAATTGTGCGATCATATATTTGTTGTTATCTATAACCGACGGGACTTCTCACCTTTTCGAAGTACTTTTCCGGGTCCTGGAGGCATCGGACCGTGATACGCAGCGTTGCTAGGAATTCGTTTTTCGAATTATTTTGTCAAATTCTGGAGACACAACAGACGTTAATCAGTAATGCACAGCTTGATCCTTGGAAGATATTGGAAGCTTTGGGGTATACCTTACTAATGGAAGTGCCTTCTTCTCTGTAGCAATTGAAAGTGGCCTGTAGCTGCATTTTGCTCCTCGTTGTAAGGATCCGAATAACATCGTCGTTGCCGAGTTTCTTGTCTTTGATAGCTTCATGGAGATCTTTGGCTTCAGATTTTGCTAGCTTTTTGTTTATCTCTTCCCCCTCAAATCTAAATGCACTTACCATTCCAATCAAGAGCTGTAAACAGCAAGCAAAACTTTCAGAAATTATGCCTGCCGATGCTCGGAAGTCGGAGCTATTGCATTGGACCGAGATACTATAGAGACAGGAAAAGATGTGGTCGGGTGCCGGAATTAGGTCTCCGGTACACGATCAGATCATGAGGTCTGGGGTGAGCTCAACCTGTTTACTAGCAATCATAGGTCCATAGGAATGGTAACAAATTGGATATATTGCAGATTTAGATATTCAAATCCAGTGTCCGCAAAAATAAGCTGGATTCGGATAAAATTATCGGATGTATATTCGTATCCGCTCTGATTGTGGACTGTAATTAGAATATCTAAATTCGTAATATCCTACCTGAAAACCAAGACAGACAAGAAAATAATATGGATAAGAGGATGCCTTCCGTGTGTCTCCCTTGGCATTATCGAAAATTTCCTCCTCCAGGGAACGTTTGTATCGAACGTGGTAGGCTTATCCTATAGACAATAGCTCCTCCGAGGATCGGGTGCACGAAATTTCGACTAGCACTGGGTGTTCATCGGTCGATTCCCTTAGCTCCACATGGGTTAACACCGCGTCTCGATCGGCCGGATCCAGTATCCAACGATACACTGCTTTCTACATATATATTTCACAACAATAATCATACCAAGCAACGAAAATGAAATAGAAATGGTAACGGTAGTGCCATTGTTAATTAACCTCGAAATCCCCGAAAAACTCTTTTTCGAGACGCCTGACGAGATCTTCTTCGTAAAGCTCTTCATAAGCTAGCCTGATTAGCTTTCTTAGAGACGCATTTCTACGACCCAACACTTCGATTATCGCCTTTCCATCGGTGCCCCATCATATCAAATTTACGACGATGATTATATACAATCTGCCTTTGCATTTTAACAATAAACCGAATTTAATTTTTATATATAAACCTGAATTATAAGAAAAACAATGATCAAATTCATGAAAAACCCAAGATTGTGAGGAAATTTTCCATGTATATTAACCTTTACAAGCTTTATAAAGAGCTTCTGCATCATCTCTGATTGAAACCTGGCTAGGTACAGCAATGGTGGCCATTTTCTTCTTTGTTTGACCTTAACAAATTTCCTGAATCCCGCTAGAGATTATCAAAGTATGATATTTATAGTAGCACTAGATTTTTTACAATACACTATGTTACGCGAATTCGGAGTGATTGCTTAATATAGATATGTGTTCGATATACATGTCTTCAATTTTTATTAATATTTTTCATGAACTTAAAAAAAAAACATTATACGCTCAAGTCTAATGCGATTCGAGGATATTACCAAATTATATAAATCAATTTAAGATAGCCTATATTTGGGGTTAGGGGTGGCAATCGGGTGGAAAGTAACCATAAATTGTGGGGATTTGAACCGACGGGTTTGGGGAATAGCTGAAATTTTCACCCATGGGAACGAGGACGGCTGAAGTTTTATCACCGAAGCTCAAATGGGGATGTAGACGGGAATTGTTATATCCGAACTGTGGGGATAATCGAACCTTAACCGTATAAATCACCGTACGGATCCTCGAAAAATATCTGCAGGGATCCCTAATATTTTACAAAGTTGGATGGCCATAAGGGTAATTTACCCATTTCCAACAAAAATCTATTCTTCCATAACCTGAGTATGACCGGCTGAAGTATGGAAATTCTCCGTAAATTCTATAAAAATAATTAGAAAGTGGCTTATACATTGTTGTAAACGTGATTCAGTCTAGTTTTGTTTAAAATACACGATGATCGATTTTGATATGTATTTTAAAACATATGAGTATTTGAGTGTTGAAAGGTCATAGATATTGGCAGCAGATTTCTTAGAAAACAATTTTAGCAGTGACTTTAAAAAATCACCAAAAACTCTACAAGATAAATCAGGAAGCGAGCCTTATATTTCTACAACCATATGAAAGTCTAGATTCGTTTAAAACAAATAGTTCTTGATTTCTAGTTATATATTAGGAGTTATTAATTTTTTAGTGAGCAAAGGTCAAAAGAAAAGACGACGGACTGTTTTTAGAAACAACAAAGGCAGTGACTTCAAAAAAAATTCATAAATCGTACTAGTAAAATTAGAAGAAGTAATTAATATGGTTGGAAACATTATCGAATCTAGTTTCTTTTAGAGCAAATGGATCATGATTTAGAATTGTAGATTATTAGTTACATATTTTCTTTTAAAAGGTAGTGCAGATTGACATGTTTTAATAGTTAATATTTTAGTTGTGTTTTATAGTTTTGAAATGGTTTGTTTGTTGTTGGTAAAATTAAATTTATCATTTATGTTTGTAATTTTAGAGATTTAATGTTGAGTATTTGTTTTAATGTATTAAGTTTTATTTTTTCTGTATGAGAATTATCCGAAAACAGCGGGAATTCGTAAGAGACGAGTATGGGGACGAAAAAAAACCCTGAAACGTTTAATGGGGATTCACCGAAATCGTACCCGCAAGTGTTAGGGACGGAGTAGGAAATACAAAACCGTCCCCGACCCGCCTCATTGCCGCCCCTATTTAGGGTTTGTGATTTCTACTCCTAACGATTATATCTTCGAAACTTGAAATTCAAAACTTTCTTTAAAAAAGTAATATGTTTTATCATTGCACTCGATATTTGTCAACAGACTTCTAACATCTTTTAGTTTCACCTAATCCAAGTTTCCTTATATTGCTACCTGTTGATCTTTCACTTGTATTAGGTGAAACTAAAAGACCTAAATCAGCCTTAGTTATGAAAACCGATGGGCTTTACTTAGATTTTCTTTACTCGTTGTTTATAATTTTTTCTAAAGGTTAGATTTTCTTTACTCGTACATTGACATTAGACAAATACCTAGAACACTAAAAAATCAGAATAAATTACAACTTGAATTTTATCAATAATAAAAAGGTTTTATTACATAATAAGTGTTTAGAACCTAACAAGTTCAATTTTACCTTGAATTTTCTAAAGGTTTTATTACATTGTCGAAATTTCTAAAGGTTTTATTACATTGTCGAAATTTTCTAAAGGTTTTATTACGTTGTCGAAAATTTTCATTTCCACCACCTGTGCATGAGATATTTTACCTTTTTAGAAATCAAACAATCCTAAATCTCAAACAGTTCAATTTTGAGAGCACAACTATTTTCAATGCATCAAATTTGATTTAGAGTCTTCATTCTCATTTTTTTTAAATAAAAACTCTTAAGTCCCAAAAATATCACAAAACACTTCGATTTCGAAAATTTATTTATGCGAAAGTGAAATCAAGACTTTAACTCTCAAAAATTAGTTACGAAACAATTCGATTTTGTTTATTATGACGAGCTAAGTAAAAAAAAAACTAGAACTTGAAGAACTCATTGACGAAGGAAAATTATTTTTTAACTAACGACTTAAAATTATTAGAAAATAAAACGTTAAGATATTTAAAACAAAAATAATATAATTTAAACTCTCATTTTATAATTATTTCATAATAAAAAGAGAAAGGGACATATGAAAATACTTGTCGGCATGAAAAATAAAAGAATGTACCTTCCAAGAAGAAATTTGGATTGTTGGTGACATAAAGGATTATTTTAAAAAGATAAAGAACAGACATTGTAAATGTCAAACCTCGAATTTAGTAGACATTATTGTTTAAAGATAAATTATAGGGATAAGTGAGATAAGAGTTCGAGAAGAGACAATAAAGCATTGTTTAAGAAAACAGCCACTCCATTAAAACCAAACCAAATGTAAACAAACATTGTCCCACCACATACAAACTTAAAACAAAGATTAACACGACAGTAACTCATATCAATAAGGTCCAAATTCAAACCACGACACTTAATTAAAACACCAGAAAATATCCAAATAAAGATTTTCAATCTTCTTTCCCCAACAGAGTAAGAAGCAATGCCTTGTAATCCCCTGAGGTGTCCTTAGCAACAGCTTGGTCAAGAGGCACACTGTTTCTCTTATGATACAGCTCTTTGATATCTTTCAGATCCTTTTCGGTTCGGGTCACGATCACTCTGGTAAGTGCATCCTCGTCGGTTCCCATCCTCCGGATCGAATTGCGCAAGACCTTTTCAAAGTACTTTTTCAGGTCGTTGAGGCATCGGACCGCAGTATGCAGTACTAGAAGAAATTCATCACCTGAATCACCTTGCAGGTGCTGGAAGAACAGGAAAGCAGAGGTTAACTGAGAATTCATCTAAGCATAGAGTTTTTTTAATTTTAAGGTAATCGAAGCGTCGGTCGATACCTTAGTAATGGAAGTGCCATGATCATCTCTGTAACGATTGAATGTGGCAATGAGTTGCATCTTACTCCTTGTGGTCAGGATTCGGATAACCTCTTCGTGGTTGAATTTCTTGTCTTCGACCGCTTCGTGGAGAATTTTGGCTTCGGAATTTGCTAGTCTGGTGTTTATCTCCTCCCCATCATATCTAAATGCAGTCACCAATGCAACCAAGAGCTGTAAACAGCAACCAAAACATTCGGTAATTACTCGTGTTGTTCTCCGATGGAGGCTCGAGTTCGAGCTATTCCTATGGCCTCAGGTCTAAATGATCTTAGGTCACTGGAATAGCTTCAATCTCGGTTAAACATAATAATGGAGACAAAGAGGAACATAATAAAATCGATTAGGACATGCCATTCGCGTGTCTCCCTTGGTATGAGCAGCAACATCTTCCTCCAGGGAACGCTTGTATCGAGCCTGATATGCTCTCCTTATGGCCAACAGCTCTTCAGGTGATCTGGTGCATGCAATTTCAACGATCACATGGTGATCGGGGCTTAATTTCCTTATGGCGACATTAGCCAAGACGGCATCTCGATCGGCCGGATCCAGTATCCAACGATACATTGCTCTCTGCATATCCCACAGCAACAATTCTTAATTACAGTTAAAGACATAAACTGATCATATAACATGACACAAAAAGGAAAACATATATGATGCTGCCATTGTTAACAAACCTCGAAATCACCAGAAAGCTCCGATTCGAGACGCTTGACGAGATCTTCCTGGTAAAGCTCTTCATAAGCAAGCCTGATTTGCTTTCTTTGAGCTGCATCTCTATGTCCCAACACTGAAATTATTGCCTTCTCATCTGTCCCCCATCCTATCAAAGTTTACAAGAAAAAAAAAACATGTAACATTTCTAAGAACTCCAATGTAATGATCAGTGCATGTAATAATTTCAATGTATGATAACCTTTGCAAGCCTTTCTAAGAACTTCTGCATCTTTTTGAAATGAAACCTCCTTTGGGGCATCAATGGTGGCCATTATATCTATGAGTTTTAAGGGACTTTACTAGAGACTCCTATTTATAGTTCCAAGTTTCCAACAATGGCCCGGAGTAAATGTTTGTGTTCGATACGAATATATTTAATTTTTAAAAATAGAATTTTTAATATAAAAATAATATGATAGAATTGAACTTAACGCCTAGAAAGCACCATATTTTGGACTTTCTGGTTTCTTGATTAGTAGAAAATACACCTTGCTGAACCATGATTTCCTTAGGATTAATCCATTGTAACGGATGCTTCCATTTCAAAGAATATTAATACTAATTTTCATTATGTGATATTTACATTTTTCATTCTTTTAATATATATTCAAATATATGTATATGATTGTTCAAATATATATATATATATATGATTATGAACTGTACTAATCCTGTTTCGAATTAAGATTTTAATATAATTTTGGAGTATTTTTTATTATTTTTCTTTTATTAATTAATCTAATAAATGGCAGCCTATATTGATAATGCCAACTTTAGATCTTTTATGTGTGTTAGGTGAACAAAATAACCTAAGCATTTATGTGGTTCACCCTTTTTTGAGCCATTGTTAGTAAAAATTTCTGAAGTTATATATGATTATTAATTTCTTATGAACTTTACAAATTGTCTTTATTTTAATAGTAATAAAAAATTGACATATGAAGCTACTTGTCAGTATGGCAATAAAAATGTACGTACCTGTAGAAAATGGGGTGTTTGTGACGTCAAAGAGAAATTTCCCACAATATTTAAATATATATATTTAATAATAATGATTTATTTTTTTCATTCACAAATTAATTCAAATATAATACTATATAAATATATTATCAGACTAATTTTTAACCTTACTTAAAAGACCTACTATTTAATTCCGCTAGATTATTAATAACCATGAATTTTTATCACTTTATTTAAGTATAAATCTAGGCCTATATGCTTTGCCAAATCACTATTTTGTTAGAGTAAATTGCTGAGATACTTAGGAATGATATGGGATCAAATACTTTTAACAATCTCAAATATGCTATCAAATTTAAATATGTTCAAATTTTATAAAAATCAACTTTTAATAAAGTTTTTTTTAGTATTTTTAATAGGGTAAAACTAATTTTACACAAGTCTGCATATTTGTATTATAAAACTCAAATCTTAAATTTCTAACCCTAACCCTAAAAAACTAAACTCAAAATCTTAAATCATAAGCCTTAAATTCTAAGCACTAACCTTAAATTCTAAACCCACAACCTAAATCTCTAAACTTTAAACCCCAACCCCTAAAACAAAAAAAGCACGGGTAAACTAAAGTTTACACGGCATGTGTATCAAAGTTTTTTTTAATATGATATTTGTTCTGTTCTTAGCCATTGATAAAACTCATGCAAACTTTGCAGATGAAATTGTTTGAATATGAATCTCCTACAAAATAGTTTCCTTTTTCACCGAGACTATTCATTGAGTTCTAATAACTTCAACAAAATAGCTTATTTAAAATGAATAATCGTATGATTAGTTAATAAAGTGGCTACTACCGTGCATGTTAAAAATGAATGTTTAAGTAGCTTGGAGGTCCATTATTAACTTCGGATTATATTACAACTCTATCGATTCATATATTATCTTCCTGTTATGAAACTTAATCGACTCAAAATATAAACAAACGATTATACGAATGTAACTTGAAAAACAAGTTCAGATGGCAGAAATGAAGATTTTAAGTTACCTTTACAAGCTTTATGAAGTTTCTCAGCATCTTCAACAGCTGAAGTGTGGTCAGGAGCAATGAGGGTAGCCATTGATACAAGCTGCAAAGAAATTAAAACTATGGTTTATGAAAAAAAAAAACTAATTTTATGTGCAGAAAAGCTTGTTATTGCACCTTATTTATAGCCATCAAAACCTCATTTTATATCACAAATAAGTACTTAAAGTATATCATATTTTTCATTTAAGTGCTTAAAGTATTTTTCGGTCAAAAAAGGTACTTAAAACATATTTTTGGTCAAAATAAGTACCTAAAATATTTTTTTGCCAAAATATGTACCTAAAATGTTGGCATGTGACCAGTGTTTAAAAAAGGCGAGGAAGAGGCGCGCCTAGGCGCTGAGGCTCAGCGACGCGTTGTTGAATCGCCTTGTCTGGGTGTAGGCAACACGATTTTGATGAAGCGGGGAAGGCGCAGCAAAGCACCCATGTGGCTGAGGCGGTGGGAGGCGCTGAAATCACTGCCTTTTTCAATTTTTTGTCTTTAATATGTTTTTTATTATTTTTATTATTTTATTATGTTATTATTTAAATAAAAATCTAATTAATTGGGGAAAAGAGAGGAATTTGTTGAAGAAGAAGAAGAAGAAGAGGAAGGAAAAACAAAATGGTGTTGTAACTGTTTCAATGGATGGGTTGTCGAAGAAGAAGGTACATAGTAGAAGAACGGGTGGATGAGAAAGATGATATTTTTTACCCAAAAAGAAGGTGTGGGCTCCACTGCTGGGCAAAGTTTTTCTCTTTTTTATTTTTATAAATTTTAATCTTTTATTTTGAAAAAGAAAAAAACAACGATTAAGAAAAAAAATCACTTTAAATACATAATTTTTCAACAATAATTTTAATATTTGAATAAAATTAATATTTATTTAATATTTTTATAAGTTAAGTTTTAAAATATTTTCATTCAATACTGAATAATAAATATAATGTAATAAAAATTATTACAAATAATTTTATTTGTACTTGACTAATAAATTTTTAATTTTAGGTGATAATTTTATTTTCACTTGATTAATAAATTTTTAATTTTAAAAAATTACGCCTCACTTCGATAAGGCGCGCGCCTTCGCCTTGCGCCTTGCACCTAGGACCACCTATCGCGTTAGTGTGCCTTGCACCATTTTATACATTGCATGTGACATTGATTAAAAAATAATTTAGGTGCTTATTATGAAAAAAAAATATACTTTAAGTATCTGCTTTAACCAAAAAATACTTTAAGTACTTATTTTAACAAAAAAATATACTTTATGTATTTATTTTGACTCAAAAATACTTTAGGTACTTAGATAAAAAAAATGCTATACTTTAGTTACTTATTTATAATATAAATCTAATAAAAACCCTATTGAAGTTAACGCCAACTCACGCCTGTCATGCTTTGTTTTTCTTCTTTTTCATTTTTGGCCAATTAAAAAACTAGAAAAATGAAAAGAGAAAGAGAAACGGCTGGTTTTGTTACAAAATAATTCAGTTTAATTAATAATTATTATTATTATATGGTTCTGTTTTTGTTTTCTTGTTTGCATGGATGCAAAGTGTCGACGAAAGATTGTGGATTCCCCATATTTTCCTTCACTTTTTCGAGGTTTCTTTTTATATTTATGGTTGGCAAGGCATCATCTTTTATTCCTATGGACGAAGTCTGAAAAGTTATGTAGGGGTTGGGATTCAATTATAAAGTTTTGAAAGGTGAAAAAATAATTTTAATATTATTTGAACTTATAGTTATATAATCTTTTAAAGGGACTAAATTGAAACTTTAATCATTATTGGGATCTAAACTGAAATTTTACCACGGACTAAGTTGTAAATCTCCAAAATCGAACAGATTAATGTAGCAATTTTCTTATTTGGGGGGACGTGGCGCCTGCCTTCCTATTATAACATTTTAAAATTTTGCTTAACGAAGAAGTATTACATTGTACTTTTATTATGTTGTTTTATATTGGGTTAGATTACATTATATTATTATGTCAACAACTCAACATGGACTGATTTAATTAGATGATTAATTAACAATATCTTCTTAAGTTATAAAAATCGAGTTTAGTCGTTTTAATTGTGTTTCTAAAAATCTTAGCCACATATTAACAATCTCTAGAGCAAGTGGTTAAAGCTTTTAATTGACACTCTTCTCTCTCTTTTAGGTTGTGAGTTCGAAATTTATTAGGAGCAAATTTCCTTTCACCTTCCCCAGATAAAAATTGTTGATAAAAAAACCCCTAGCTACATAGCTCTCGTCTTCTTCCTTTATTTTTCTTTACTTGTCAGTAACGGTATTAGTCTTAGTGTTAATTGATACTTGTTGACCGTCGAAAACCAATCGTTGTCTTTGATCTTTTATTTTTGGCTTAAACCAAAAAACAGCCCTCAAACTATGTTTTTCTCTGCTTTTGGCCCTTAAACTATGATTTGGGCAAAATAGGCCCTTAAACTATCATTTTTGGTCATTTTAAGTCCCTAAACTATGATTTGGGCAAAATAAGCCCTTAAACTATCATTTTTTGTCACTTTAAGTCCATGGTTAGAAAAATATTATTTTATAGGCTTTTCTAACATATATAAATATTTATGTTCTTTTTTAATTTTAAAATATCATATATCAAAATAAGCTCCTAAACTATCATTTCTGGCCATTTTAAGTCCGATAGTTATTTAAGTCAAAAGAAAATTATTTTGACTAATAAGATGTTGACACATTACAAAGATTTTTTGACCAATTGATAGTTTTGGGGACTAAAAGAAGAAAAATGACATAGTTTAGGTACTTATTTTGACAAAAAATAGGTTAGGGACTTAAAGTAACAAAAAATGATAGTTTAAGGGCCTATTTTGCCCAAATCATAGTTTAAGGGTTAAAAGTAGAAAAAATGCATAGTTTGAGGGCTGTTTTTTAGTTTAAGCCTTTATTTTTCATGGTTTGTTTTTTTTTTTAGTTTTGAATAAATAACTTTGGTCATCGGTACGCTTTACTCTACCTTTCGGTACGTTTTCTTCTATATTTTGGCACATTTTTTCTTTATCAGTTGTTTGGTCGTTTTATTATTTGATTTTCTATCAGGTTTGAATTTGACTTCACCACGACTGATCAAAATGACGTTCTTTTGATTATCTTGTTGATCTTTCTGTCTTGGACCATCGGACTGGATTTGGATACGTGCTCACAATTATCATTTTTGTTCGCGATTGAGCAGTGGTAATGACCAACTGTCCATGTTGTCAGCGTGTCTTATTGTAATATGCAATTTTATGTTGTTTTTTTATTATTTTATCTTTCATCGTCGATCATGGGTGATGTTTTTACCTATATATCTTTTGTTTTGAGTCTTTGGATTAGGTTTTTACCTTCTCCTTCTATGATCTTGTTATGATCTCAAGACACTAGCTTATTGTAAGAGTATGTCCGGATTAAGTGTTTTTGTTTACTAAAGTGGAAAAGCGGATGATGTTTATCCTAGGAGACACAGGTTTAAATCGCTTTGTTTACAATGTGTATGTGCATTGTCAAAAGGTTAAGAATATGTATAAACAAATACTATCTTGTAATCACCTTTAGACTATTCAAAAAGAATTAGAATGTAAACTTTCATTGTAAATTTGAATATATCTCGTTTAATAAAATTAGCAGATTTTAATTTTATAAAAAAAGGTAGAGTTTAGTAAAAAAAAATTCTAAAGATCGAGTTTAGTAACATCGATTCTACTGATTGGCCAAGTGGTCAAGAATGTTCATATTATCTCATCTTGTATAGGTTTGAATCTCAACATTTATCTTCAGAATATAATACCTCTCTTTTTAATCACGAATAAATAAAAATAAAGTCTCACTTAATAGTTATATTTGATGGTAATTTATAAATTATATTACTTTCGATCTTTCATGAGGCCAGTAACATGATTTGGTCCCATTAGATTTAATATCACCATCAAAATTTAAATCCGGTCAAAATAACATTATTTCATCGGTTAAATAACTCAATTTAGTGGTTTGGACACCATATTCATTATCATAAATATATTTAGATCTTTATATTTGTTATTCAAAAAAGTAAGTGAACTTACAATAATCTAAATATTATCCAAATCTGTTGAAATGAAATAAATATTTTAAAATTTATAATCTCACTATCTCGTCCATCTTATAGTATATGATGCATACCATTAAAAATATTTATATTTATTTTTAAAAAATTAATAAAATAGAATCATTTGATTTTTTTAGTTGGCATCTGTATTATGCTTCCATAAGTAATCTTGCATGAGTAGATCACAGGGTGAGAGTCTCTACTAGGGATGTTCATGTGTTAGGTTTTTACCGACATGTATTCGACTTGAAAATTTAACACATTCATCCAAATTTGATCCAATATTTTATGATGTCTTACTCAACTTGAACCCGACCCAATCTTTAGAGTAAAACTTGAACCCGGCCCGACATAAGTAAAATTTTTTTTCATTTTTATTCAATAAAATAAGGAGTTAATTGAAAAATACAAATATAGAGAGCATTATAATAATTATTTTATTTTTATTAGACAAAATAAGAATATAATTGAAAAAATATATAAGAAGATGGGCATTATAGCAATTATACCTAAAATATATAGAATATAATTAAACTATTATTTTGGGGGATTGGATATTTTTCATTCTAAACTCGAACCCAACCTATCTTATCCTCAAAAGTCTAACCCGAACCCAAACCTGAAATTTTCTTTAAAAAAACCCGATACTTATTATTTTGAAAATGAAAATTAAATTTGTAAGATATAATTTTTAAATCTTATTCTATGAAACTGAACAACTGGGACTCCGTGGCCCAATGGATAAGGTGCTGGTCTACGGAACCAGAGATTCTGGGTTCGATCCCCAGCGGAGTCGGTTCTTATTATTTTTTCCCTCATTTTTCTTTTTGGACCAAGCCTGAAACCATCATTAGTCCATAATGTAACCTAGCCCAATTAACAAGCTCCAGCCTTTCTCATCAAGACCGGCCGGCGCTGAACGCGTGTACAGTAGTACAAAGGAATATATAGAAATTTGAAATGCCCCAGCTCCTGCTATTTTTGGGCGAGTCCAATGTAAGGTATGATCGTGATACGGTTACGGTACGACACCAACAAAAAAATATTATAAAACACAAAATTTAAAAGTAAAAAATATTGTATTTTTTGATAATATTTTAAGTTGATGGTTAAATATCGAAACTTAGTTTTGAGTATCAATACTTATCGCTTCTGATAACATTTTAGGTTTTTGTAAGTATCAAAACTTGTCTCTAAGTATCAATACTATCGCGAGACCACAACCTAAAATGTTATTAAAAAGTATAATATTTTCAATTTTAAATTTTGTATTTTGTTATATTTTCGATTGGTGTCGCACCACAACTGCTATTTTGTCATTTTAGCTAAAATACATTATTTATCCCACGATTCACGAGCCAACCATATGATTGTTGGTTAGTTAATTCGGCCACCCATCAAATTGAACTAATCGAATTCTTCTTTAATCATTAACTGAATCGATCTTTTTAACTGTTAACTGAATCAAATAAAGTTCGGTTAATTCGGTCGCTTTTTTTGCATTAACTGGACTTTGCTATAGGTCGTAGGTTTGCTTTTTTTTTCTTTAGTTATATTAGATTTATTTGAGTATTTTTTTCATATGGGTTACAAGTTAGTTGGGTCTTAACATTTTAATGAGTCGGATTAAAAAGTAGCTGAGTCTATGCTTAAAATATTTATAATATATATTATCAAATATTTAATATTTTTTGTTTAATTAGTGGTTTCGAACTAAATTAATCGATGAATGAATTTTAAATAAGAATTTAATCGTTAACTGATCGAACATCTAATTAACTGGCCAACCCAAAATTTAAAACCAAAGTGATATCCAATTTGTTTTTTACTATCACCTAATTTTCAATAAAATAAATAAATTTTAAATATTACAAAGCTCTTATACTATTTCAAAAATTTAAAAATTAGTTTGAATATTTATTTTTGTGAAATTAAATTTTTGTAATATTTTTTATTTGAGAATTTTTGGCCCATCTTCTAACTATGAATTATTTATCTGACAGTTATAAATAAAATAAAGGCTTAAATGAAAAATAGGTATCCAAAGTATACTTTTTTGAACTTTAGGTGCTTAAAGTATTTTTTTATAAAAATAGGTGCCCAAAGTTTCAACCGTTATAATTTTAGGTGCCTGAAGTTTCAACAGTTGCAATTTTAGGTGCCTGATCATTAAAGAGTATTAAAAAATTATTAACCAATCAATGATTGACACGTGACATATTTAATTTATTTTTTAAAATTAAAAATTTAAAACAACTTTTTTATTTTTTCATAAAATCCCAGAATTTTATAATTTTTACAAAATAGTCCCCAAAATCCCTAAAATTTCCCAAACCCAAACCCCCAAATCGTCGCCGCTTTCGCCACCGATTGCCTCCCCTGAGCATACCCATCGATCGTCGGACCTAGGCAGTCATTTCCCTCAACATGGAGTCTTCAGAAACGTTGAACGACGTCCAGCCAAACGTCGAACGTGAAATTGACGTTCGGCTGGCACACTGTTTAACATTTTTGGCAACGCCAAGTTGGGGGAAATAATTGCCTAGGTTCGGAGACCAAAGGGTATGCTTAGGGGCGGCTATCGGCTGCGGCGATGATTTGGGGTTTGGGTTTGGGAAATTTTAGGGTTTGGGGGAATGTTTTGTAAAAATTTTAAAATTTTGAGATTTTACGAAAAAAAAATTGGGTGTTTTTCTTTAAAAATTTAAAAAAAATCAAATTATTGCCACGTGTCAAGCATTGACCGTTTAAAAAATTTTAACATCCATTAATAGCCAGGCACCTAAAATTATAACTTTTAAAACTTTGGGCACCTATTTTTACAAAAAAGATACTTTAGGCACCTAAAGTTCAAAAAAGGCATACTTTAGGCACATGTTTTTCATTTAATGTAGCGACCTAAATTTTCCAATCGCTAGAAAAAGTCAAATTCTTCGAAGAAATTTTTGAAAAATGGGAATTTTAGAAAATCTCGGCTTTTTTTTAAAACAAAAGACTTGGAGTTGCCACCGGCCACTAAGGTAGACCGGATACCATAAAACCAAAGATTCATTCGAAAACGGATTCGAGAGTTGGTTACGTGTGGGGAATGATTAGCACCCCCATCACGCCCGGAAATCGGTACCAAAATATATGTTGCCTTTAATTGATGGAAATTATCAAAATTTAAATTGACTTTAATTAAATAGTTCGTGACTGAATATAAACTTTAATTAGAAGGGCTTTTATCAAACCGGTGAATTCGAATTAATTAAACATTTAATTAATAAGGGCGACGATACCTCGGACCATAGATTAAACCGACATCGAATAAGCCTGACTGCCGTGTTAATTTATGGTTTGAACTTCGTTCATCACCTTTATGCATGATGCAAGCAGTTAAGTATGATGTTATGACTTGTCAAAATTTTATCTCAAATTACATTTACCTTTAGACGGTTAGAATTAATTCGAATATTTGGTCAACATCCAATGAGCCAGGACGTTTACGACACAAATACCGGAATTAATAAATACCTCCTTTTTATAAGTTAATTAACCATATGCATGTCCATTAAAATATTAGGGTTGTATGAATGACAATTAAAATGTATGGCATAAAATAAAACCTAGGCCCACTAAAGTCCTAACCTAAAAAGGCTCAAATTATAAAATTTAATTAGTGATCTAATTATTAACTATGTTAGCCTAATATTGACCCTAAATTAATTAAATCCTAAAACTAGAAAATTCTAATGATTTAAGGATTATCTTGAATCGTAATAATTAATTTGATTAATTTTAAACTAGTATCCTAATAAGCCAAGAATTCTATTTAAAACGAACCGAATCAATTAATTATGATTTTAATTAGGTATCCACCTAAGTCAAATACTAATTTTATCCTAAAGGGTAACTAAGAGATGTTCGACTAATTTAATGAATTGAACATTTATCCCAATGAGCCAAGAACAAATTTAAATTAATTCGAACCTTAAATCTAACTATGCCTCTAAAAGTCTAATCCTAAATTTAATTTAACTAACTTTAAAAATTATGCCCCAATAAGCCAAGCACATAATTTAAATTAATTAAATTAAATTAAGCCCTTAAAATCTAACCTAAAAAGGTCTATCCTAATAAAACACTAAAAGAGGGAACGAGGATAAAAACGAACGTCGAAATCGGATACTACACTACGCACGAATATACTATACACATATATATATATACCACATATAATATACACATGAATTTAATTCGAAGGAGCAACATATATAAAAACTTGTGATGTACATATATTACATTATATATACATACAAAATTGAGCTTTTACAAATAAAGTTTAAAGGAGAAAACCTATGATATATATATAAAGTTTATAATATACTTTATAATATAGAAGAAAAAAACAGTTTTATTTTGTTATACTTTTAGAGATTATATACATATACTTTTTATAAAAACCATAGAATATTTATTTTCGTAGGATATACATATAACACATATAATAATACGTAGCATATACAAATGTAAATTACACGCGCAACACAACTAACATGCTCGCATAAATATCGAACTAAACATCAACTCAAACCGGCGAAGTACACATATCACCAAGCAAACAGTTAAACAACTAAGCACGAAGACCGAAATGCAAGAAAATAAAATACAAGGGCAGAAATAAAATATGCATGCAAGGAACCGAAACGAGAGTAAAACAAGAAGACAAAAGGGAAAAAGGAAATTTCAACACAGGATTTTGGATCAAATTAAACACGAAATGAAATTTTGGGGACTAAAAGGGGATTAAAACTGTAAAAGGACCAAAATTGAAAACAAAACAACATTTTGGGGGTTAAAAGGGTATTAAACCACATAAAATCAGAATAAATCCGAAACAGGGATGAAATTAAAAAACAAATATAAAACTGGGGGACCGCGGAAAGAGTTTCAAGAGGCGGAAGGGCTGAAGAGTTACTTTGAAAACGCGGAGGGACCTTAAGGGAATAAAACCCTTTTTGAAAACAAAATCCGAATGAAATCAGGGTGAAATTGCGAGGTTTTGAAAACTTGAAAAGGAAGGGGGCTGTAATTAAAAAAGACGGAAGGGTTGAGGGCAGAAATAACCTGGGGCGGAAGGATTCATTTTGAAAATAAAATTTTTATTTTTTTAAACGTGCTATAAAGGTTGAATCTTTGAGGTCGGGCACTCCTTTCTGCCCATTTTTCAAACCGAACAAAGCTTTTCTCCCTCTTTCCCACAAAACACTTTGCTAGGGGTTTGATAAACCCAAAAATCGCCGTGCTCGGCCGCGCCGACCGCCGTTACTCAGCGTCGAAAGCCTTAAATCACTTATTTCCTAAGCCTTTACCGAGATCTAGACTCAAAATCTTTGAAAAGAAAAAAAGCTCCTTTCTTATTTAAAACTGATCTGGGGGTTGGATTAAAAAAAACAACTAAACTACCTTTTTTGTGTTCGATCCGAAAGCAAGACGTCGCATTTCCCCTGTTCTTTGGTTCACCACGACGGTCTGAGGACCACGGGATTATCACCGGCCGACAGGTGAGTGAACGGTTAGCAGCCTCAGATCGAAGGTAAAAAAAACTATATTCTCTTCCTTTTTTTAATGCATGCAATGGAAAACTAGAAATAATACCTCTGGAATACTCTATGTTCTATTGCTTGAAAATTCCTAAAATGGGGTTACAAGTGTTGTTAGGGTTTGTTTTAAATACCCTTCAATATTACATATTTTGTATTTCCTAAAATCAAATTAAAAAAACGATTGGCTGCCTCTGTCAATTTTGGCTGGATTCAAGTGTTGCATTGCAAATGTTGTTTTGGTTTTTATTGTTTTTGTTTTTTTCTTTTTGCATGTATACTGTCGTCTGAGGTGTCATGACACTTTCTCTTTTGGTATCGCACATGACTTGGCCGGAGGGTGGAGTAACTGGAGCTGGGTGGTTGGTGTGACAGAGAGACGATCACAGGAGGCTAAATAGTCAAGGAGGACAACAGACGAGCGCGTGGGCGTGTGAAAATTCTAGAAAGCTCTATCGCCTGAATCATAGACTATTAGATCTAATCTGGATCTAACGGTTGTAGAGGGGCTGCGTAGAGAGGACATTAGGGTTAGGGTAGTTCGTTTAAGTTTGGGCCTCATCGGGCCAAAATGTAGTATAATATTTTGGATTTTTTATATTTGTAAATGTACTTTGGTAATAAACTTTGGGCTTTTGTTCTTATTCAATTTTTGTTTGTTTGATTTTTGTTTAATAATAATAATATAATAACATAATATAATATAATAATAATAATATAGTAATAATATAATAATAATATAGTAATAATAAAACAATAATAATAATACACTGAAATAATAATAATAATAATAATAATAATATAAAAATAACCAATAATAGTAATATGTAATGCTAACAAAAATACTAAATACTAATAATAACTTGCAATCGAAAACAAAGAAACTTAATAATAAAATAAATAATAATAGCAGTAATGTTTTTGGGTTTTCATAAATAATAATAAGTTAATAGTAATAAGTATAATAACACTAACCAAGTTTACTAATAATGTTTTTGGGTTTTTAATTATAAATAGTAGTAATAAAGAAATAATACTAATACTATTTTGGGTAAACTATACAGGAGACCACTGATCTTTAGGGTTGGTGTCGAAATGACCATCGATCTTTTAATTTTGTCAAAATGACCACTCAACTATTGATATGGTTCCAATATAGTCACCAGCCGTTAAAACCTAACGGAGAGGCTGACGTGACAGTTAAAAGAAAATTGTATAATTAATTTATTTTTCTCCCCCAATCAAATGGTGACACGTGTCACCTGATTGGAGGGGAAAATGGAATTGGAAGCTGGGGGGAATCAAACCAAGGACCTCCAAAGAAATGGGATATAAAACACAACTTTTTATATATGTTTTATATCATTTTGATGCCCAGAAAAATAAAGGGGAAAAATGGCATCAAGAGAAATTGAACACAAGACCTTGTATTGTAAGGTAATGTATGCTTACCACTGGAACAAGCATATTTTTATGATATAAAATATAATATTTAATATATATGGTATACAGTTGTTAATGCCTGGAAAAAGAAGGAAATGCGATTTTAAGAAACTCGAACATGACATACTTATGATACACAAAAACATCTAACCCAATTAAATAAATCTAATAATTAAATTAAAGTTAATATTTTGTAAATATTTTAAATTTTTAAAACTATATTTAAATAAATCTAATAATTTTTAAATAAATCTAATAATTAAATAAATCTAACCCAATATTTTAAATTATAATAAAACTGAGAAACCGAGATTTAATCTTCATTTAGCGAATACAAATTCACGAATTATATTAAAATTTTAAACTATAATTTAAAATATATACAAAATATTGTTAACTTTAATTTAATTATTAGATTTATTTAATTGGGTTAGATGTTTTTGTGTATCATAAGTATGTCATGTTCGAGTTTCCTAAAACTACATTTTCTTCTTTTTCTAGGCATTAACAACTGTATATCATATATATTAAATATTGTATTTTATATCATAAAAATATCCTTGTTATAGTGGCAAGCATACACTATCTTACAATACAAAGTCCTGTGTTCAAATTCTATTGATGCCATTTTTTCCCTTTCATTTTTCTGGGCATCAAAATGGTATAAAACATATATAAAAAGTTGTGTTTTATATCACGAAAATAGCTTAGCCTAGTGACAAGCATACAATACTTCCATTGCTTTGGAGGTTTTTGGTTTGATTCCCCCCAGCTTCCGATTCCATTTTCCCCTCCAATAAGGTTCACCACCTAATTAAATAATCAATTTATTTTATTAAATTAAAATTAGGACCAAATTGATTAAATGTGTAAATAACGGGGACTAAATGCGTAATTATACAATTTTCTTTTAACTGCCACGACAGCCTATCCATTAAGTTTTAACGGCTGGTGGCTATATTGGAACCATATCAATAGTAGAGTGGTCATTTTGACAAAATTAAAGATCGGTGATCATTTTTACACTAACCCTAAAGATCGGTGGTCTCCCGTATAATTTACCATAGTATTTTTGGGCTTTTTTAAACATAAGGAAATGTAATATAATATAGTAATACTAATAATATAATAATATTTTTTGTTTTTTTACATTAATAAATAATAGATATAATATTAATTAATAATGTATAAAAGGGTAATAATAACCAAAGCCTATTATTTCAAATAGTTACAAAAATAAATAAATAAAATAAAAAGCGGATTAACACCCGGATAAAATTAATAATTATATTTAAGCCTAAAATAAAATAATATTTTTAAATACGCATTTATTTTTATTAATTCAATATTATTTGAATTTGAATACGGTTATCAAATAGCTATAATTTAAACCTACTCGGATAGAGAGAGTAATTAATGAGCTAAATATATATAATTTCTGTAATATTTGAATAATAATTTGGATATGTATAATAGATTTAAATGCCTAATCCATATTTAGTCGACGAAATCGAAATCAACTTTCATATTTTTTATAAACCAAATTAAAATTGAATCAATTTTAGAGAAAAATAAATGAAATCAACAGATAAAGAATTAGTCGATTTGAACCCAATAAGTCGTCTACTGAAAAAGAATATAATGTTCATCCTACGAGTTTCAGGTTCGAGCAACTTTATTGGTAAAGTGTGTGTACCTTATTAAAGGTTTAAAAAATATGAACAGATATTAATCACCTTAGTACTATTAAAAAAGAGTATAGTTGATTTGACTTAAAGATGAACAAAACTCAACTCAGCTAAAAAAAGTAAATTTTTTCGACTTGATTTGACTTAAATTTTTTAAGCCGAGTCTCTCAACTATGCTGATATATATATCGTATATAATTATAAAAAGTGGTTTAAATTGAAACTCATTAGTACTATAAAATGATAAATGTTTTTCAATTAAATTTGAACAAAAACTCAAAAAACTCAATTTAAATTTCAAAAACTCAATTCGAATAAAAAATTAAATAAAATTTAAATTATAAAATAAAATTCATCAACTCGTTTAACTTAAAATAATTTTACTCGACTCAATTTAACGTTCACATTAGTACTTTTGAACAACTTTAATTAACGGATACTTGACCTATAGATACAATTTAACTGAATAAACTAAACTGCAAAAATCAAATAAAAAAGCCGCCCAATAACGACTCAGAAATAGATCGGTTCATTCCTAACCTCATCTACAGATGAGGACATTTACACGTGTCATCTTTTACGCCAACCACCTCCCACGTCACGTGAACTGGGTCCCACTTTCCCTGCAAATTTTCTCTCCTCTATCTCTGTTTACTGTTACCGTCTTCGTGTTTTATTGCTTAGTTTTCTCAATCCTCTGTTTATCTCGAAAAAAATATCGTAAAATGTAATTTAATTTTCAGTTTTCTAGGCTTGATCTATTTGCTCTTGTTTTAGTTTCCTTTATTTATTTTTAATTGTTGGCGGAATTTACGATGTGTGGAGTAATTGCAGTAGCTGCTTTTGAATTGAGATTCGGAATCGGATTTGTGATTAGCTGCAGGATTCCTTAACGATGTTTGATTGGAACGACCAAGAGGTAACTAGATCGAACCTTTTTTTTATCGTCATGAAATTTGTATTTTATTTCTTAATTTCCCCTGTAAATGACTCTTTTTAAACAATTTTTTGTTATTTTATTACTTAAAAATACGAAGCCAATTTAACTATTATCAGCATCGGCATCATTATCATCATTATTATAAATTTACTAGGACGAAATTGAAATGAGAATTTGTATTCAGCTTCTTTTTTTACTGACAATCGCTTAGATTTCTCTGTTTTTGTTTAGCGAGACCTTACGCCTTTGTGCTCACATCAGTGAGCTATTTATTAGTAACTTGCCTGGAGAGATTTTTTAACAAATATGCAGTTTTTTGATGTATTGGCATGTTAGGGAAGGCTGCATAAGCTAATATGCAAATTTTCATGAACAGTTGCATCCATAGAACTAATTGCGGTCGCGGTTGCGGACGTTGCGTCATGATTTTTCTCCCAAAAATAACTATAAGTTTAAATGCGGTTGAGGTTGGCGGTGTAAACAACAATCTTCAAAACCATTCGATGCTTCCGTTGTGGCCGCAATTTAATATTATGGTTGCATCCTAGGCTTTTCTTTATGGCTCACATTTTTTTTTTGTCCTGATTGAAGCACTAACACATGTTGACCATTACTTTTTTTTTTTGCTTAAGCAATAGCCTATTGAGGTTGAATCTTTTAGCTTGACATCCAAGTGAGAGAACATTATTTTATTGTTTTGTTTTGTTTGATTATTAAATAAGTCGTGTTATGGAAGTTAAATTCGTGGGAAGGGTGCTTTGTGTTGTGATTCAATGTAAATAATTAATAATCAAACACCACCAGGTCCATTCAACATAGAAGCTGTAAAATTTTAGAGATCAAATTCACTTTTGGAATAAAATCATGTTGAAGGAATTATGAGGATGTTTAGTGAATTCAAGACATTTTAACAAAATGAAAGAGAATTGTGAGGATTCATGGAATAAATTAGAGCATGACACAAGTTAACGAAGCAATGATCTGGACTGCTGAGAGTCTTTGATGAGTTTTGTCCATAATTCCCATGGAAGAAACCTGCCTATCCTTCTAAGAGTTCTAAATAATTTCTATCTTTTTGCTATGGTGAAAGCATCTTTAGCGGCAGTGTTGATTGTAGAGAGTACTGAGGAGCATAACATCTGATTTATGCTATAGCTTTTCAACTGTTCTGTTCTACTTAAATATCATTGATTGCTTAAAGTAATGGTATTAATGGTGATATGGACCCCTTTGTTGTATTTTCAGCTAACAAATATAATATGGGGTGAAGCGGGTGAGACTGATGACCATATAGTACCTTACCAAGAAGGAAGTAAAAACTGTCAGAGTAAGAAGGAATGGAGTGAAGAAACTGCAGCCAAGTCTACTGAGCAGAAGACACCTGGGGATAAAGTTGATCTTCATAGATTAAAGTTGGAGGGCGGTTCCGATCTCAGTGCAAATGGAAGGATTTCCACCTCAAGATTTGGAATGGACTTGTGGCCAGAGTTATCTTTATCTAGCGCAGCAAAAACTGATCATGATTCCATGGCTAGTGAAGTTTCTGACAATTTGGTTGAAGTGACTGAATGTAGCTCAAAAAATGGTGAGAATATTTGTTATTCAGATTAAAGCCAATAGTATTTGTTTGGTCTTTATCCGCATTCTCTTAACAGAAGAAATGGCTGAACTTGGTTAATATCTTAAAATGTTTTAAAATCCCAATGAAGGTAAAGAACAAGGTGATTTTTTTACTACAGCTGGGCGAACATTGGAAGCTTTGATGATCTTGATCGAATTTTTAGGTAAGGCACAATTTATCCTTTCTTGTAGCTTACGAAAGCATTGTCTTGACAACCTAGTCTTGCAACCAGCAATTATTATTTGCTTCAGTTCTTGTTTCCTTTTGAACATGGTCAGTAACTGCAAGATAACTTTTGTCACTGTTGAACCTTTGTTGTCTTCACATAATATCCATTTATTCCTTGGACTTGTGAATCTGAATCTTTTTACTTTCACTTTCTCTAAGTATAATCCTTAAATGTTGAAGCAGAACTAAACAACCCGAATGATTTTCCAAATTTAACAAAAACTTGTTATGTTTTCTGATTTCATAGCTGTGTTCTAAACTAGTATGCGAAAAGCCTGTGCAGACAGAGGAGTGCAATATCCCCGCCCCCTTCTGAGGAAAGGAGAATTCCTGTCATAATGGTTCTTTCATTGTTTATCCTTCTTTTATCTTAAACAATGACATCCATCTGGCTCAATATTCTTACTAGTGATGATTTTGCAGCAATGATGACCCAATATTTGGCAATGTAAGTCTTGGTACTGCAGATGAGTTATGGTCCTCTTCTAAAGAGTTAACAAACTGCCCTGGGAAATCCTTTCTACCAGTGTCGATTCTCCTAGCCTAGCATTAGGAGCATTAAAGAGTACATCTGAGAATTTGGAAGTGAAAAAAGAATGTAAGTAAGAAGATAATCTGTTTATTACCCTTAGTTATGCCACGCCGGATGGTTCAACTTCTCATGGTCTGCATAATGTGGAATTTCCTGGAGATAAAAGTAAATCCGTAGGTGAGGAGGTATGGAATATCAACATGCTGTATTATTATTCATTGTTTCTTATGCTTTTAACCAAACATAAGGAAATGCATAATTTCTATTTTCAATTTCACAGACGAATGCTGAAACTGGGGGAAAATCCTCTGCACCAAAGTCTCACCTGGTTGCTGAAAAAGTTATGGCTCCTAATGTGTTGGCTGATAAGGTATTACTATTTTCTGGTTTTAGCGGAAAAATACTATTTTCCTGGTCTTGGGGATGGCAAGAATTTATGATGTTTCATTCATTGTGTATGTACAGAACTATGGAAATGAGTTTAAAGAACCTTTCTTGGGGTGCTATACGGGGAGGGGAAAGAGCATAGCATCTTTCACTGAAGTTGTCGCGACCATTTTTGAAATCAGGATTTGTAAAAATAACCTGGCGATTGATCTTTTAGAAAATTAGGGTTTTTATCCATTTTTTAATTTAATCTTGAAGATTTAGGGTTTTTCATATTAAATCGACTTTTCCTTTATTTACCCTTTAAAAATATTTTGGAGTCGTCACCGATCACTTCGAGGTAGACCGAACACCGGAAAAACAAACCAGAGATTATGTCTTAAAAATTGGGTTCGGGAGTCGGTTACGTGTAGGGAAGGATTAGCACCCCTACGAACGCCCGTTATCGGTACCTTTAATTTTACGTGGCATTTTGGCATTTCGAATAATTATTTGAATTTAATTTATTCTATAATTATTAATTGAATTTAAATTTCGAATGCAGATATCCTTTTATAAGGAAATTCATTTTGTTCGAATATGAGATTAAAGACACCCCGCTAGGTGGCACCCCTATTCATATTTAAAAATGAATTTTCAACATAAAAGGTTTTTAATAAATGATATTTTATTGTCTTGTCAATTTTAAGTATTAATCCTAAAAGGCTCTAATTAATTAGTTATTTAAAACTATGAATATTAATTAATTTAATAGCTTTTATGAGAAAATGTCAATTTTCTTGAACACCTTCCATATATTTAAAGCCCTTAGATTAATCATATTCCTAATTAATTAATCTTTCTAATTAATTAAAGTTCTAGTCCTAATTAGGGCTCTAACAATTTGTTATTTAATTATAAGTGAAAATGTATATCGAATATACACATTTATGACCAAGGGTGAGATAACACCCTATTGTAAACAATGGAACACCATCCAGATTTAAACCTCAAAGAATTCGATATACATTTAATTAACTACAATGTGTTCTTATTTAATGACAATTAAAGAACTAATTAATTAAGTGTAATATATTAAATATATTCATTAAAATCCATATTGAGATAACACCCCATTGTAAATAATGGAACACCATCCAAATTGAGATTTTAAAATTTATATTCAATATATTTTAATTGCTACAATTATCTATCCTATTTAATTATTGAAATCTTAATTAGAGAAACCTAATTAAGGGTCTAATAACTAATTAAGCTAAGTGTTTAAGTTGTCTAAACAAAATACTATATGCTATATTTAAAACATGCTATCACACATATAAATTTAATACATTTAATTAAATTAAACAAATTAAAAAACTAAATTAAAAAAGCACATAAAAACTCAATTTATTATTAATGGATTGAATTGAAAACATTATAAAACTCTATGTCCAAATTACATAGCCCAAGTGACCCAATTACACTAATTGCATACCTAAAGGGAACAATTAAATGGGAGGGGGACTAAATTGAGAAGAATACAAAAGTCAAATACTGCATTAAGGGGAAATGGTGACCAAATTGAAAAGATGCAAAACATTGGGAAAAAACCGAAGGCAACCTGAATTAAAATGCTCAGGTTATACCCGCCCGCTCAAAAACACGTGGGTCAAGAACGACCCGACACTAAAACGATATCGTATGGATTTTATTATATAAATCCATTTTTACCCGAAATTTGGCATCTTTCCTTCAATTTCTCAAAATTCCCTCTCTTTCTCTAGATTCTCCCTTTATCTAAACACTCTAAACATAAACACCTTTTACCCATAAATCACCAACCAAACAGATCAAAATCCTTAGGTTTTAGTTGAACGTCCCTTGTGTTCATCTAATTTCGGATGAACACCAAATTGTTCGGCCATTAAACCGCCCTCAACTCCGTCATTGAATCCATATCCTCCGTACTTCGGTAACTCTAACTTGTTCGCCGGCCGCCGCAAGTGACGCCGATCATCACCTAGCGATTTCTGGCCACCGTCTTCCGCCGTGAAAACCCTAAATTTACCCCAAATTTGATCCTAAACCTAGATCTAATCCTCATTTCAACAGAAATGCCCATTTTCCCAACCTAGGTCTAGATCTACCCAAACCCGCATTTTCAACTCTACCACGGAAACCAAACTACGGCCACAAAGATGAGGACTCCGACCGTCCTTATATTTCCTTTTTCTATTTGTTTTTTCATTCAAACTAACATCGTTTTATTTTTTGCAAGATTCGAAATGAGGGAGAAAAAGTTACATTCTCGGCGGCGGCTATGGTGATCATGACGTTCTTCCTGGTTCGTGTTCTCGACGACCGTCCGTTCAGCTTCACAGTGGTGACGCGTCGGTTTCACTGCCGAGGTAAACCCTTCTCTCTCATCATTGTTGTATTTTATTATTATTATTGTTATTATGGTAAGTAATTAATGATTGTAATTATTAATCTGACATTTTTTTCTCTCTACCTATTTATAGCGTCTGACCGCTGACGTTAGAGAAAACCAAGATCCGCGTGAAATGGGTCTGGCCGAATAGAGAGCTGACACGTAGATTGGTTTGAGCGGGAAAACCCAATTTTGGGCCATTTGTGCTTGTTTAGCTGGCAATGGGTTGTAAATTTTGTAATTGGGCGGGAAACACAATGTATATGGGCTTTTGGATCTAAATTTTGGGCTTTGGGTGTTTTATATGTAAATTGGACATTTTTTGGACTGTTTTATTCATTTATGGACTAACATAATACATATTTATATTTACTATTTATTAGCCCGGTTAAAATTCGGGTATTACAGCTGCCCCTCTTTGCTCATTGCTATGGAACAAGGATAGAGCAAAGACTGAAAATACACGAATTTTGTCCAGATCTCTTGGTCGTCCTCTGAAAGGTAGGTCTTTCTTTATGAACAATGCTGAAGTTTGAAGCTGTTCCTCTTATTATGAAATTCTTCAATCTTCTGCTCAAACTATGAAATCTGAAGTTGTTCTTCTTATTATGAAATTCTTCATCTTCCAAAGTCTGAAGTTGCCCTTACCATTCTTCATCTTCTGAGGTTTAAAGTTGTTCTTCTTATTATGAATTTCTTCCTCCCTCCGTCAAGCAATCTACCTTTCTGCAAGAGTATCAGACAAACAAGTTCTTCTTATTAGGAACTCTGGATTCTTTGCTGGGCAAATTCTTCATATTGCAAACTCTGACTTTACTGAGCAAACTCTTCACATTAGGAGCTTTATCTTTGCTAGACAATTTATTCACAATGCAAACTCTGTCTTTTCTGAGTAAACCCTTCACATTAGGAGCTCTATCTTTGCTGTGTGAATTCTTCCCATTAGGAACTAAATCTTTGCGAACTCTTTCCCTTATGAGCTCTTCATTCTTTGCTAGGAATGTTGATTCATCTCCTTTTCTGGGGAAAAACTGAACCTGCAACAAGAAAATATCATTGATTAATAAGAATTCAACCTGAAGTAATATGAAGTATCCCCAATTTTTCGTGTGAAGCACTGAGATCTTTGATGTCATTCCTCATTTCTTCTTAAGATATCTCGATCTTTCAGTCTAAAGAGCGCATAGAATCCCTTGTTTTCTCTTCCTCTATTGATCAACCTCTTTCTATACCCGCAAAAGTTGAATTTATCATTAATCTTCCAATATTGATTGTAAAAATGTACAATTTAGGTATATCATTAAGAAGCTTCAAGTGCTTCAACAAAAGATGTTGAAACTACAAATCTTCCTCATTTGCGCCTGAAGTTGGTATATCTTGCTTTTCAATCTGGCAACATGAACCTTCTTCTTCTTCTTCTTCTTTGTTTCCCTTTCCCTTTTCTTTTTCTTTTTTTCTTGCTTTCTCTTTTTCGTTTTCTTTTTTCTTTTCTTTTTTTCTTTTTTATTTTTTTCCTTTTCTGTTTTTCTTTTTCTTTTTTTTGAAATCGGGGGGGCAAGGATCAATATTTCTGCTGATATCATACTTCACTGCCTTATTGCGATGACATTCGAAAAGTTCTCATCATTTCCAAAGGTATCGACTCGAAGGACTTAACATCATGACCGAAGGACTTACTGATGACTCGAATGATTTAGAATTGTAATACAGTTCCTTTCCCGTGCAAACAATTACATCACTCCCGAAGGTGATGGCCCAAAATACTTAACATCATGCCTGAAGGACTTATTGATGACCCGAAGGATTTAACATCATGCTCGAAAGACTTACTAATAACCCGAAGGATTTAGAATTGTAATACACTTTCTTTCATGTGCAAACAATTTCATCACTCCCGAATGTGATGGCCTTAAGGACTTAACATCATGCCCGAATGACTTATTGAAGACCCGAAGGATTTAGAATTGCATTGCACTTCCTTTCCTGTGCAAACAATTACATCACTCTCGAAGGTGATGGCCCGAAAGACTTAACATCATGCCTGAAGGACTTACTGACGACTCGAAGAATTTAACATTGTTGCGTGTAATAGGTGCTACGCAATTGTGCAAGTATACACGTCACAAGTAATAAAGTGATACGGGTATCGTCTCCACAGGGATTGGTTTGGGCCACTTTGCTTTAGTTATCGCACTGTAAAAGTAAAAACATAATTGATAGTAGGAGTTGATTTTAACAAGTAAAGTAAAAGTAATAAACTAAAAGAATATATGAAAGCAAAAGAGAGAATAGGCCAGGTTATTGTGAGTTAAGGTGTGATAGCCGATTGGATCGTCTTGGTGATTGAGTAGCAGCCGGATTGCCAGGGCAATTCTGTTATGATTGCTTAGTCGATCGCTAGGGCAATTTGGTTGCAATTGCCTAGTTGATTGCCAGGTCAATTCTGTCGTGTTGCCTGGTCGGTTGCCAGGGCAATTCCTCCTCGTTGTCTGATTAGATTGCCTGGGCAATGCTCCCGCGATTGCCTGGGCAATTAAGGATGGGTCGATTGCCTGGGAAATTGAGCATTCACTTCCAAAGTTTGGTGAATCGTTCTTTAATGGTTTCTTCTTATCCCTTAGTCGAAACTCTAGCTATTTGTGCATGCCTTGATAATACATCCCTGCGTGAATCAAAGGTGAACAACAACCAATCTTGCGTTCCTCTTAGCCGCTGAAATCCTAAACTTATTCCTAAGCCGGATTAGTCTTCACCATCAATTGATTGAATAAAGACCATGCTCATTCGTTTCTTGAATCTAACTCTCCCGATATTAGACAAATAGATGAAGTTACGAGATCCTCTCCCAATTCACTCGCAAACAAGATTGAGAACCAAGAATGAACAAACTTTGAAAATTGAATTGCAACTCAAAAACCTAAACAAAATCCAATTATTTTTCACAACAACAAAACAAAATAACCCCAATCAATCAAGTTAGTTCATGGTTGGGTTCAAAAGATATACAAAGAATAATCTCCAAACCATGAATCTAATGGAAGCAAAGAAGAAGAAGTCGATCAGCCCTCTTTGGAAAACCTCTCAATCGAACTCTCCCTCTAAGCTTTCTCCCTTGTCGAAATCTCTCCCCTCTTGCCCTTTGATGGCTTGGTCCTTTAAATAGGAGATGGCTAGGTCAAAATCCTTCTTGAGGAGGAAGTTAAGTTGGAATTAAATATCTTTAAAGAATATAATTCTTTATTATATTTAAATTCCTTCTAGAACTTCTCCTATCTTCTTGGGATTTAATTTCTCTTTAACCTCTTCATGGAAATCAAACTTCTTTTGGATTTAACTTTGCTACACGTCATCTTGGGCTTATCTAGTCATCAATTTTGACTACCATATCATCTTATTCTTTGTCGAAAATTGCATTGGCAACTAGCTCGGCATCTCCTTCATGCATTGCCCTGGCAACTGCGTCGGCATCTCCTTCATGCACTGCCGTGGCAACTGGTTCTAGCCTTGTTTAGGCAAGTGATTCTGCACACATACAAAAACACACCAAAGCAGCATCTTTTTCCACAAAATCACAAGTTATGTAATCAAGCTCAACGGTGGAATTTTTCATTCGAACTAACATCGTTTTACTTTTTGCAGGATTCGAAATGAGGGAGAAAAAGTTACCTTCTCGACGTCGGCTATGGCGATCCCGGCGTTCTTCCCGGTTCGTGTTCCTGACGACTGTCCGTTCAACTTCACAATGGTGGAGCGTCGGTTCCACTACCGAGGTAAACTCTTCTCTCTCATCATTATTGTATATTATTATTATTATTATTATTATTATTATGGTAAGGAATTAATAATTGTAATTATTAATCTGACATTTTTCTCTCTCTGCTTATTTATAGAGTCTGACCGCTGACGTTAGAGAAAACCAAGATCCGCGTGAAATGGGTCTGGCCGAACAGGGAGCTGACACGTGGATTGGTTTTGAGCGGGAAAAACCAATTTTGGGCCATTTGTGCTTGTTTAGCTGGCAATGGGTTGTAAATTTTGTAATTGGGCGGGAAACACAACGTATATGGGCTTTTGGATCTAAATTTTGGGCTTTGGGTGTTTTATATGTAAATTGGACATTTTTTGGACTGTTTTATTCATATGGACTAACATAATACATATTTATTTTTACTATTTATTATTTATTTATTTATTAACCCGGTCAAAATTCGGGTATTACAGAAGTATATCTAAATAAATGATTTTGTTAGCTATAAATAGAACAGATGACTGGAATTGTTTATTATGTGTCCAAAATTAGTGGTGTTGTTATTAGTTCATGAAATTTCTAATAATGTTCTCCAATGAAAACCATCTGGGCATGACGTGCTTCTCCTAGTCTAATTCTGATGCTGTTGTCTAGTTTCCGGTGAAGATGAGAGTACCTTTCAAGCTCTTGCAGCAATGTAGTTTTAAATTTTATTCATGCTTTTGGCAGATGCACTGATATAACTTTGTAGTTTGGAATAGGCTGAGAAGGTAAAATTATGTAGATATTCCAACATTCAATATATACTATAATTAATTGAGCTAAAAAGGTCCACCTTTTGGGTATTATGTGCATTAGGAAAATAACTATCAGGGAACATTATACTTTGGAACAGGTTGAAGTTTGCTAGCTATATACAGTGACAACAGGTTGACTGATTCGTACAACAATTAAAGTTTGGAATGATAGATATTGCTTGAACATCTGAACTAAAAACAGATTCTACTTATGCATATATAAAAGGGTTAGCATTTGATTCACTGCCGATTGGGAAAAAATGTTTTTCAAGCCACTTCGGATGATGCCAAATTCCTTTTCAGTAAATTTAAAAATCTAAAAAATAAATAATCGGACACTTGGCATGATCTGAACACTGCTTGTGGAATTATTTTTTCCACTGCCAGTGTATAATAATCCTATATAAAATGCATGATAGCCGACTTCTCAAAAAATAATCAATAAATAATGTATTGCATTAATTTACCGGCATTATAGGTTTAGGCGTTCCCTTCTGTGTGTCAATGTGTTATTTTAGTTATACTTCTGTGTGCAGGAATATATGCAGAATAAGCTGCTGAAATTTCATAAAAAAACTGAAGACATGGGTAAGGCAAAAATAGTACAGAATTTATATGGTTCTCAGATTCCATCTGGAAACCTGTTGATTCAATGTGAGAAGAATTCGGCAACCTCCGTGGCAAAATCTTCTCCATCTTCAGTTGCAAGTCAGCAGAGGCAGCTTCAAGGATCGGACTCACTGCAGTATCGGCACATCTCCAACACATTTATAGCTCCTTCCACATAGGGGAATCTTACAAACCAATATCGTACAATACCTGTTTTGTCCAACATCCAGTCCAGGGAAATTTATCATCAACCTTCACTTCCTTGTTATGAGGTTTCCCCTGTCAAGTCAAATCCTGTAAACAGGCCAGCTCCAACTGCTGCAAAATCCTCAAGAATGACCCCTCAGGAAAAGATTGAAAAACTGAGGCGGCACCAGCAAATGCAGGCACTTCTTGCCATTAAGAATCAACAACAGCAGTTTACTCATCAAGTTCCTAGTACCAATCATGCTGTCTTTCAAAACTTTAGTCAAGAAAATCAATTTCAACTTGCTGAGGATGTTGAAGATCATAGTCCTCTTGCCTCTTTTGACCCGAATTCACCATTAGAGAAAATGACTCTAATACGGTTGCTGTTGCAATTGATGACCATTCAGCGGAGGACACAGTACTCAATCAGCTGCAAGATATAATTGCAAAGGTATGCATGACGACTTGCTGGTGCATTCTCTCCTTGCAGGCTAATAAGGAATTGGTGATACCATCAAATCTATTTTTGCAGCTGGATATCAGAACTAGACTTTGCATAAGAGATAGCTTGTTCCGGTTGTCTCAAAGTGCAATGCAGAGACATTATGCTAGTGACACGAGCAGCACTAGCAAGATTAGCAAGGATGAAAATGAAGTTTCAAAAGAAGATAAGAACCATAGCAGGTTGGTAAACTCTATGCTGTTGCATTTTAAAAGCAAAACTGATTTTATGTGATCCTTCAAAAGGTTAACCTCTACCTGTGTTTTTCTGTCAAACTGAATTCTTCTATAGTCTTGTTGCTATCTGAAATTGATGATAAAAAAATTCTCTTAAGTGTTTCGCAAATGGAATTCTGCTCGCTCTTAATGAATCAAACCATGAAACTGTCCCTAGTAGAATCCTTTCATCCTGTACCATGCCATTCTATTATTGACAAGATTCAGTCTCTCCCCCTAACTAGAGTCTGCTAAAATATGTGCTTTCTGCTGCCTCAAATTTATTTTGTCCTTCACGTTGTTAATAGCCGGGATGTGGTCCTTGTCTAAGTTAAAGAACTACACCCTTACGTATATATGGATTATCTACTTCTCCGTGGAAATCTTATAAGTTTCAGTGATCAGCACATCCTCTAACAAACACAAAGTATTAGCATGGTTTCATTTGGTTCTCCTTTTCTTAATATTTATATAATAATATTTGAAGTCATTCTTCTCAACTTCTAGGTATTTCCCTGATAAAAAGGTTTTTAGACTTAAAATATCCATCTCTAACCTTTAATACTGCATTTTACGTCGTTGCAGTTGATTTGCATTAAAAGTTTAAGTCTCATCTTATTTTCTTGAATATAATTGTGCAGGATGTCCGAAACAGAAACGGAGACCAATCCCATAGATCGTACTGCTGCTCATTTACTCTTCCATCGGCCTCTGGTTTTGTCCAGAAAGCATCCACAGACTCCTGAATCACCAGCTTCCACAAAACTCCCATGTGATGGCAAAACAGTGAGTTTGCATATTAGAGTTAGACAATTCACATATTAAAAAAATCTTATTTACCAGGTCTCGAAAGTTCCTTCACCATTTTTGAACCCCAAGCATGTAGAACAACTTAAGAACATCCCTTTCGTAGATGCTTCCGAGAATGCATCAAACCATCAGCCTGCTGATGGTGGAGTCTCAATAAGAAATCTGGAACTCTTCTAAGGGTAATTACTTTCTTTTATCCCATGTCTATTAAATGTATGCTTCAGATTATTATACGGATTTCGAAGGTATTCCTTTTCTTGTCAGCTAATCCTTTATCGATTGGCAGGATCCGGAGCTGTAAAACATCATCATTTCGAGAATATGCGGACATCTTTTGTCCGCATCTGTAAACGAAAACTGCATAGGTAATTGTGTTTGAAGTCGCTGTTAATTCTGAATCTACTATCTGAATTTTTATTCAAGTCTGTCTATCCTCTAACATACTCCCTGGAGACAACTGTTGTATGTGTCATCTAATCTATACCTTTACCTGATGTGCAACATCATCCAACTCTGTGAAACATTCCAAGTATTGGCCTATGTTGTTTTGACTTTTCATTTTTCCTGAAGTATACGTATCTGACACTTGTGTCTAACACACTTAGACAAGAGTGTGGGGGGATGGGAATGCGACCTTCCGAAGATTCTCCAAAGAAATAGAAAATCCCGTATCATACGTGTGCCAATATTACCTGTAACTGATGTTTACACCCGAGTTTCAGTAACATAGGTGGTGTTGGCAAATTGACATTGCCACTTTTATTCTTCCTCTACAGCTTTAGTCTGATTGGAAGTTCCAATAGCTAAACCGGTCATAGAATTGATGCATAATGCGTGCGTCATTAGCTTAAATTGTCTGACTATTACTAATTGGTTTCATGTCGGATGCTTAATATAGAGTTAACTTTTTGGTTTTGTTGTTGTTGCATGTTTCTCCTAGTTACAATGCTGCCATTCACTAGTTATTCCTTAGAGGTGACACTCAATATACATAGTGTTTGAAGCTCAGCTTTTGTTACTTTTTTTTTTCCTGTATTCGAATTTCGAACTGTATTTACCAACTCAAAAAATACAAATAGCGAACGACATATATAGGCTTGATAATATTTTAAATTAATTGTTCAATATTCTTTTTTTATTAGAAGTAAAAATAAGATTTAATTATTATTATTATTATTATTATTATTATTATTATTATTAAAGTCATTATGATAGTAAACTTCTTTTATTGGTTATATGCTCTTGATTTGTTTTAACTCAATGCTAATTTTTTGTCAAAAAAAACTCAATGCTATTTTTAATTAATATAAAATATTGTTTGTTTTTATTATCACTAATTTTAATTTTTTATACTTTATTTTAATAATTTTAAGATGAATAAAAAAAACATTTGTTCATATTTTTTCCTAACCCTTTGATAAATCATATATCATAAAAATAAAATTACTCGAATTCGAATTACTGAATATCACCCTCTTTATTAACTTATCGATCAATTACATGCTTTAATGACTTGGAAGAAACAACTGCCAATCCGAACCGCACCAAAAACATAATTAAAGGAACATGAACCTAGAAACACAACGAATTTTTATTAGTTTTTTATATGGGATAATATTCTACGCACCGACAGTAAAAAAACAATATCACAAACAAATTCAATTAAAGTTTAGGGGTTTAAGTTTTAGGGGTTATAATTTAAGGTTTATGGTTAAAATTTAAGTTTTATAGTATAAAGAATAAGGCTCAGGTTTTAGGTTTTTAAGGCTGGAGATTTGAATTTTAGATTTTAAGATGAATTTTAGGCATACTTGTGCAAAAAGTTTTATTTTTTACTACTAGTGCATGGAATAATAACCCTTTATATATTTTTATTTTAATTGATTAAAGCATATACTATTAGGGCTATAAACGAATCAAACGTTCAGCGAACCATTCGTAAACTGTTCGGCGGGAAGTTCATTTATTTATTAAACGAATGAACATGAACAATATTTTTTGTTTGTTTAATTAAATGAACAAACACGAACAAAGGGCTCGTTCGTTCATTTACGTTCGTGAACGTTCGGTAATCCGTTCATGTATGTTTGTTCGTTTAAATTTATTTGCGTATATCAATTTATATTTATTATTTTTCATAACAAAAGTATTGTATTTTTAAAAAATTAAATTTATTCACATATGTTTGTTCGTTTATGTTCATTTAAATTTATTCACATGTGTCATTTTATATCCGTTCGTTTGTGTTCGTTTACGTCCGTTTATCATTTTAACGATCGAACATGAACGAACACGAACAAGTTACATTCCTTAACAAACGAACACGAACAAAAAATTATGTTCGTTTAATTGTTTGTGTTCATTCATTTGTTCGGTTAAAATTAAATGAACGAACATGAATATACCCTCGTTCGTGTTTGTTCGATTCGTTTACAGCCATATATACTATGATATCCTTGGGGTGTGTAGCGACTATTTTTTTCGAAAGTGCGGCTACAAAAAATTAAGATCGTATTTGGGGGTTCCCACTTTTATTGAAAATTTTATTAAAAAAAGTAGAATTTGTAAAAACTTGTATTTTTAAAAAATTGGAGTCTCCATTGGTCATTCAAAAAGGGTAGACCGAACACCAAAAATAAAACTAGAGATTTTGAAAATTTGGGTTCGAAAGCCGGTTACGGATAGGGAAGGGTTAGCACCCCCACTGATGAGTGTTCTATTTTGTTATCATTTTGTCTTTAATTTCTCCTTGTTGATTATTTGATATTGCTGATTTGGGTTGTTTTTATTTGTTTTTGCACAGGACTCCAATTTCCAAAAAACAGCATTAAAAGAGCATGTTCTACAGTTTTTATTTTCTGGAATCAAGGTTGGACACATGGGCATGACTTGGGGCATGGCGATGTCCGACGTGGCAGATTCTGGCAGTCCAGTCAGCAGAAGCTTCTAGAAAGCAATCCAGTCAGCATCATCTAGAAGGATGGACGAACGGGATTCACATAGAATTTTAAGATTAGGTTTGAATTTAAATATTTAGGAATTATCATTTTATCATTTAGGATTTAATCTTTCTATTTTATTTGAATATTTTTAGATTATCTTTAAGTATTTTATTTTAAATATTCTCTTTATCTCTAGGTTATCTCAAGCTATAAATACCCCATTAGGGTGAAGCTTGAAAACACATTCAGTACTTAGTTTTATTTGTTCTTGGGGTTTTTACTTTTATAAAGTATTTATTTTTCAACTTTGTTTTTATTTAAGTTCTTATTTACTTTCTTAAAAATATGCTAAGTATGATTTCTATCATGCTTAGCTAATTTTCCAATTAGCTGAAGGCTTAAAGCGATGTCTCAATTCCGATTGTGAGAATTGAAAAGCTCCTAATTTCTTCAGATATCTTTCTCAATTTTCTGCAAAACTTGGATTGGCAATTGGCCTTTCCTTTAAAAATCTTTACACTTTCATTTCAAAAAGTGCACGTTGACTCGAATGTTGTTTTGATTTACTGTTGGGAGGAAGGATCGGCTTGTAGTATATTCGACTTCCTATGAACACACTTAGCGACGGATTCGTTTAGGGAAATTGAGATCGCGTTCGATTCTCATTGAGACAATATAACCCGAGTCGGGCTTTTCTAAAACTTAAATTGTATTGGTGCTAGCAACGATAATCGTGGTTAATCCAATTAAGAACTGAATATCAAAGATTGGCTTTGACTTGTTGGTTTACGGAAGAGAAAAGTAAGTGACAAGGGATGAGCCTTGTAGACTGTAACTGGCAATATATCTGGAGTAAAATCTTCTTCGATGATCACTTGGAATAAAGGCAAAGCGAAGCCTGAGGCTATTCTATTTAATTGATTTTCATTTCAAAATTTACTTTCGCTATTTCTCTTAATTTATTCGCTTTATTCATTTTACATTTATTTTCTACTCTTTTGATCAACCCCCCCCATTTTCTTTATTTTCTCGCTAAAGTCAGAATAAAAACCTCTCAACATCAGAAGCTCCTTAGTCCCTGTGGATCGACCCTTCTTCTCTATTACTACATTATTTATCTATTTTATCTAAGATTAAAGATGATTTATTTGACAACAACGACGCTTGTCACCCACACCGCCCAAAATTGGTACCTAATGGGTTCATATCGTATTATCAAGAGAAATAAAAATTCAATCTAATTTAATTTTAATTCCTAAAAATGCATATATGCATGACAATATTAAATTTGCCTCTACATCTATGATACCAAAGGAGATGACACTCGGAGACTGAGATGACACTCACACTAGAATATCGGGATAAAGGCCTAATACTATATACAACAGAATAAAATGCATGGACATGACATTAATTCGAATAAAAAATCTCACGGTCTACGATACCAAAAGAGATGACACCCAAAGGCCCGAGATGCCACTCCTAACTGGGTACCGAGACCCAAAGAACTAGATCTAAAATACACAATATATTTATTCTAAAACATGCCAATAATTAAAAACATAATCAAATAAACTATATATTACCCTATATCTAAACTAACAATAAATAAATACAAAAATAAAGATCAAATTTTTACCCCACTAGAAGCTCGAATAAAGAACTTTGACCGACCCCTACCAAAATTTCCGTGCCATCTCGTCATGACCTAAAAATTAACTAGATCGGAACACAAAGAGACCTCCGATTGAATACTGGATCGAACCAGCTAGGGCCGAGGGCACTGTCCTCTACCCCTGGCAAGCCTTGCTCGGGCTTGCCATGGCTCCCCATAATTTTGAGTGTGTCGTGGCTTGCTTCCTCCTCCGGTTCATCTTCCTCCACCCCTTTATATAGGCAAAGGTGAGGGGGAGGGAGTGGTTGAGGGCAACCCACGTCACCCTCCACTTTTTTTAATCAATTTACTTCTTTTTTTCTTTTTACTTATTTTTTAATAATAATAAAATGCAAGGGTAAAACATAAACACACACGCAATGTACTCATACAATATATGAGATGCAGGCACACATACAATATATTAACTTTAATACATACACATACACACTCATACATAAATAATAATAACACATAAATATTAATAACATGCATTCATACATATACAATATTAAACATACATGCATACATAATATTAATATATTCATACACAAACAATGTACGTATAATATACACAAATATATTCACACATATACGCTAACACATATGCACATACATACATACATAAATATAACAACACATGCATACATACATTAATAATAATAAATACACACATGTAAGCAACATATGTAATAAACACACATAAATGTTCATATACGACATACATATACACACATACTAACATTAACACATGCATTACGTATGCACACACAATCATGCAAAATAATGCATTCATGCAAACATATTAATAAAATTAAATACTTATTAATATTAATAATAATATTATACATGGCCGGGCAAAAATGAGTGGTTACAGTTGCCCCTCTTTGCTTGTTCTTGTGAAACGAGAACAAAGCAAAGACCAAAAACACTCATTTTTGTCATACTTTCCTGTCTTTGGCTCTGGAATCACGAGCTCTTCTGGAACTTTCCGCTCTTCCTCGGCCAAATCTTCAAGCTTCGATCTCTTTAATGCTCCGATTTGTACTCGTCTCGACATTAAAAAGGAAAGCTTGACATCATGCCCGAAGGTCTTATTGATGGCCCGAAGTTCTTATCACCTTGCCTGAATGACTTACTAGTGGCCCAAAAGATTTATCATCATGCCCGAAGGACTTACTAATGGGCTGAAATACTTAAAATCTAGATTCACGCTGACACTGCTACCAATCTCCCTTAAAATTTGGATTCACGCCAACATGGCTACCAATATCTCTTAAAACAATCCCCCGATATCTACCAGTCTTGACATCACAATAAGGTTAGCATCATGCCCGAATGACTTATTGATGGCCCGAAGTTCTTATCACCATGCTTGAAGGACTTACCGGTGGCCCGAAGGACTTATCATCGTGCCCAAAGGACATACTAATGGCCCGAATGACTTAAAATCTGAATTCACGACAATATGTCTACCAATATCCCTTAAAAATCTAGATTCACGCCAACATGGCTACCAGTATCCCCTAAAATGATGCCCTAGTTTCTACCAGTCTTGACATCAAAATAAGGACTTACTAATGGCCCGAAGGACTTACCACCATGCCCGAAGGACTTACTGGTGGCCCAGAAGACTTATCATCATGCCCGAAGGACTTACTAATGGCCCGAAGGACTTAAAATCTGGATTCACGCCAACACAGCTACCAATCTTCTTTAAAATTTGGATTCATGCCAACACGACTACCAGTATACATCTTTAATAAAATTTATTTCTTCAACATGAAGTCGTAGATCAAAATATTTGGTAATCTTCAAATATCTATTCAGAACAAAATACTTTTAAATTAGTATGCTCCTATCTATATGATGCATGCAATGTAATACTTTTTCTTTTTTTTCTTTCATTCTTCTTCTTCTCTCTTTCTTTTTTATTCTTTTTCTTTCTTCTTTTTCTTTCTTGTTTTTTCAATCTGTTTTGAATTCATATTCCCTAAAAGGTCATTCTTCAGATTTCTTCACTTCGTCTCTGCAGTATGCTCTTTAATCTTTATTTCATCAATTGAATACCCATGCTCTTATCTCTCTTGTGCGAGTAACTCTCTTCTTCTTCTTCTTCGGGGTCACTACCCACTTTGCAAATCCTTCTTTTAGTCCCTACTCTACCCTTAGGTAGGTACTTTCATCGTCTTATCATTTAACATTGCCCCAATCATTCTTTGGGCTCAACTAATTCTTGTTTTTGACCCAACACTCGGAGTCTTCGTCTGTCGTAACATTAGGGCGGGAAAAAATGCCCTAACTCCCTAAACTCTTTCTTAGGCAACATTTTGGGGAAACCAACTCTGGGTCCTTATACCTCATCTGTCTTGTATTCTTATTATCCCGCAGTATTACCCTATTTAATTCTGAGCTCGACTATCTTACTTGTGTTTGACCCAACATTAAGAGTCATCATCTATCTTCTCATTAGGGCGGACAAAATACCTCTTCTCCCTAAATGTATCTCTTCTTACAGCATCTTAGCGGGAACTAACTCTCGGTCCCTATGCTTTAATTCTCATCAAATAAGATCAGTTATTTTGACAATAAAATTGGAAGAAAATACCAAACACTTTGAAAACTAGTGTTTGAGAGAAAAACTATATATATATATATATATCTTAAAAAATTAAGGTTTAAAAAAAATTGCCAAACATCTTTAAAAACTGATTTTTAGACGAAATGGTAAGTATTAAAAGAATCAAAATGCGGAAAAAATGCCAAACATTTTTTTAAAAACTGATGTTTGGAGGGAATGATAAATCAAAATTCGGAGAAAAATACCAAACATTTTTGAAAAATTAATGTTCAGAGTAAATGATAAGTATTAAATGAATTCAAAGTTCGAAAAAACCAAATATTTTTTGAAAATTAATGTTTGATAAGTATTAGAAGAATCAAAATTCGAAAAAAAAATCAAACATTTTGAAAATTAATGTTTGAAGAAAATGATAAATATTAAAGAAATCAAGATTTGAAAAAGAGCCAAACATTTTTTAAAATTAATGTTTGGAAGAAATGGTAAATATTAAAGGAATCAAAATTTGAAAAAAAGCCAAATTTTTTTAAAAATTAATGTTTGAAGGAAATGATAAATATTAAAGGAATCAAAATTTGAAAATAAAAGCCAAACATTTTTGAAAATTAATGTGCAAAAGAATTGAAATTTGGAAAAAAATATGCCCAAACATTTTTAAAAACTAATTCTTGGGGGGAAATAACTAATATGCAAAAGAACTGAAATTTTAAAAAAGGTCCAAACATTTTTTTGAAAACTAATGTTTGGAGGAAATGATCAATATGTAAAAGAGTTGAAATTCGGAAAAAATCTAAACATTTTTGGAAACTAATGTTTAATCCTAAAATATCAAATGCATTATTGAATTTGTATGTTTAGAAAATCTTGCCTATTTTGGCGATATATACATATTTAGGCTTTCTAGAGGAACACTTCTCATACCTATTTTCTAGCCCATTTAAGGTGGCTTTCTTAATTTCATCACTCATTATGCCCTCCATCCTTCCCTAATTTGGGTGCCGATCAAGCACTTCAAAGTTTAACGTTCCTTGAAGAAAGGTTAACTCTTATATGCGGAATGTAATCTGAAGACACTCTCATTCGATTTAGATACCTATGAATGATCAAAATGGTCTTTGGAAGCTTATACTGTAGACTGCATGTCAAAATTCGAGCTCCTAAAATCGTTTAATCAGTATATGCTCCTATGGAGTAATCTCTTCTCTTTCATTTGTCGGATCGCTTCTAGAGTTCATTTCCTTTCTCTATCTTCAAACTGATTTTGATTTTGGTCGGCATCATTGTTCTCTTTCTAATCAAAGTGATCAATCTTCCGTAACTCTTCAAAACTGGTATTTACTTGAATAAATGAGTTTGTATAATTCTTCAGGATTTTTCTTCTAGTCCAAACCTTCATCCCGTGCTTAACTTGCTCAAATAGGATACTCTTTTCTCTTTATTTTCGGGATCGCTCTAGACTGTCCATTTTTTGGGGTTTTCACCCTAGAGTTCATTTCTTCCTTTTGTATCTTTAGGACGGCGTATTCTGGCCAGACATTGATGCTAGCATGCTCAGGTATATTACTTTTTTTCTCTTTATCCTCATGATCACTCTAGTCTGCCCTTTTTCCAGGTTTTTATCCTAGAGGTCATTTCCTGTATCTTTTGACCGACTTGTATTCTGATCGGCGTTAAGGCTTGCTTTTGTCTAAAGGTGACCGGTCTTTCAAGGTTCTTTCAAAATTGAGATTTCTTGAAATGAGGATTACATCGAAATCTCTTACTCATTTTTCAGTCAGGGCTTCATTCTTGCACTGTTGGATCTAGGTTTATTCGTATTTTTTCTTGTATTCTTCTTTTCTTTTTTTCTCTTTCTTTTATTCTTTCTTTTTCTTTCTTCTTTTCTTTTTCTTTTTCTTTGTTTTTTTTATTTTCTCTCTTTTTTTTAGACTGACTATTTTGGGTTTTCAGTTTCGAATCTCTTTTCTTTTATTGTATATCTATATTAGACCTTTTTTTATTTCTTCTTGAAAACAGTCGATTCTCTATGATTCTTCTAAATTGGCGCTTATTGTCTAGGGGCTTCTTCATATGTCTCCCTTTTTCTTTATTGCACTATTCAACTTAAACCGTTCACTCTTTATTCCTTCAGTTCTCTGCCTGGCATTTCTTTCTATGTCTGGTTTGCTCGCTGATCCTAATATTATCTTCAATCACTTCTCTCTGGCGATTCTATGGCCTTCGTATCCAATATTCCTGGTCCCATTTCTTCTTGCTTGGTAGGTGGAAGAGTATCATTCATCATCTCATTCATAGACATTGAGAGAAAATCTTCAGGGGGTAGAAGTTTAGGGTCAATACTCGATTTAAGGATCTTGAACGACAAGTGCTTAAGAGGCGAATTTTCCTAAAATAGGAACTGTCCATTATCTAAACACTCATTTTGTTCCTCTATCGGCCTAAACGGACTAGTGGATGCTGACATTCGAAATATCCCCTACAGTATTCAATTTTTCCAAAATATAAACAGTTTAGAATTGACCTATGAATCTAAATTGAAGGGTATGCTTATATTGGAAATTTAATGACCTAATAAAATGGTATGTTTCTGTATATGCGTATGGGAGAACATAAACTATCCCATAACAATAAATGAAATGTATAAAGAATCAAAGAATGCAAAAAATGATTCCGAAATGAAAATTTTATTATGACAAAATAACTACATTAAAAAATCTATGGTTTAGCTTATAGATTTTTTTGCATTTTTCCCAAATGCACAGGGATCAACGGATTCGAATTGCCTTGACCGGTAGTTGTTTGCTCCAGGCTAGTTGTACCATTCCCCTGGGCACAATCAGTTTATACCAATTATGACACTGGATTTTTCCAAATGATTTATTTTCCTTTGACCATTCATAAAAATGGATATTTGGTGGAAGAATTTACAGCTTTATTCATAGATTTCTTTTGCATTTTTCCCAAATGCACATGGATCAACGGTTTTGAGTTGCCTTTATCGGTAGCCGTTTGCTCTGGGCTACTTGTACCATTCCCATGGGAACAATCAATTTATACCAATTATGATATTAGATTTTTCCAAAGGATTTATCTTCCTTTGGCCATTCGTAAAAATGGATTTTTGATGGACATTTGAATTATCTATTGTCTTAAACTTTACCGTATTTAAGCACGTTATGCCTACATTTTTGTAGGACTTTTTTGCAAAAAAGATGAGAAACCTAAGCATAGGGACTTTCGAGTCATTGTCAGGGTGCCAACTCATTCTGGCCTTCTAGGTGCGGTGTAAGCTTGCCCCAGTTCTTGTGCTTTCCACTGTTGGATCAAATCTTAGGTCAAAACTCCATGTTGATTAGCTTCTTGATTTCCTCCAGCAACAGTCTATACTTCCTGGTAGGATGCCCCGATGCCCCTTTGAAATCCGGTGGAATGACCAAATCAGAGACTAAACTAAAAAACTCTTGTATTAAAAGCGTCCACTTTTCCTTTTTCTTAATTTCTTTCTCAAACCTATCCCCTAACCGTTCGAGTCTTAACTTCTGTGTTGGTTCAATTCCTTTTCAATCGGTTCTCGGATTACTCTCTCAACCCCCGAGAATCTTTAATAGGCAATTGCATGAAATGTGTTATGAATGAATAAAAGGCTAGAAAGGCGAATAATATGTATAAAATGCAATGAATGCAAAAAAATGTGTCGATTCACAAATAATCCTTAGAAAGACATACATTTAATGGAGAAGATGTCTAATTACAAGAAGCTGAAATAACGAATTACAGATAACGGTTAACTTTCCGTCTTGATATCTTGACTTTGTGAAGTAAGGCTCGCACTCGACACCGTCTTCAGTCTGATGGACGACCTCGTCATTCTCCTCTCGTGCTGCTCAAAAGATATGCTGCAATAATCAATGTACTCCGAAGCTTGCAGGCAAATTGTAGACACGTGTCTCTTCTTTGACAGATTCAGGTGCAAACAAATTGAATCCTGAACAGTGCATCCAAGCTACGCCATCTCTCTGCCCGATACGTATCTCAACGTCGGACTATCTTCTTTCTCCTTTGGTCTTCGTTTGGCCCAACCCGATACTGTAACATTATTGCTTTTGGCATCACAGACTTCTCTCTTATTTGAATTGTCTTCTAAATTGGATTGTTTTCGAATTAACACTTACTATATGAAGTGGCATGCAATGTAAATGTAGAAAAATAAAATAAAACAAAAACTGATAAAAACAAAAAAAAACACGTCAGTACCGTGAAATAATCCAATAACAAAAGGTCAATTTACAAAAAAACAAATTAATTAAATCATGCAAACAACAAAAATACAAATAAATAGAAAAACCTTAACAGGATTACCGCTAAACGGACAGAATATTGGCATAGCTCTAACAGGTAAGCTCTATGTCTCACTATATGTGGTTAAATTCTAAAGTAAACGGTACTCGAACTGTCGCTTGAACATCGATTCAAGGGAATACGGCCCTTATACCATATGGAGGTGAAAACCTCATGAAATATAACGACCGAATTTTTGAAGTGAATTACAACACTATACGGAGGTGAAAACCCCACGAAGCAAAGTAATCACTCCTCCTAAAGGTTCTAAGACTACTATATGATGTCAAAAATGTAAACAAATAAGACTTAGGAATTAAAAATTAAATTAAACCGAATTTAGTTTTTTTTTTGAATAATTACGATACGAACCTAACCATAGCTTAACTCTCATTTTATTTTTAGAAAAAAATTATCCTCAGCGGAGTCGTCATGCTGTAGCGACTATTTTTTTCGAAAGTGCCGCTACAAAAAATTAAGATCGTATTTGGGGTTCCCACTTTTATTGAAAAATTTATTAAAAAGGGAATTTGAAAAAAATCATATTTTTTTAAAAAATTGGAGCCTCCCCCGGTCATTCAAAAAGGGTAGAGCGGACACCAAAAATAAAAACCAGAGATTTTAAAAATTTGGGTTGGGAAGTCAGTTACGGATGGGAAGGGTTAGCACCCCACATCGCCCAAAATTGATACATAATGGGTTCATATCGTATTTATTAAGAGAAATAAAAATTCAATTTATTTTTAACTCCTAAAAATGCATGTATGCATGAAAATATTAAATTTGTCTCTATATCCATGGTACCAAAGGAGATGACACCCGGAGACCGGGATGACACTCCCACTAGAATTCCGGGATAAAGGCCTAATACTATATGCAACAGAATAAAATGCATGGATATGATATTAATTCGAATAAAAAATCTCACGGTCTACGATACCAAAAGAGATGACACTCGGAAACCCGGGATGCCACTACTAACTGGATACCGAGACCTTAAGAACTAGATCTAACATACAAAATATATTTATTCAAAAACATGCCAATAATTAAAAACATAATCAAATAAACTATATATTACCCTATATCTAAACTAACAATAAATAAATACAAAAATAAGGATCAAATTTTTACCCCACTAGAAGCTCGAATGAAGAACTTTGACCGACCCCCACCAAAATTTTCGTGCCATCTCGTCATAACTCAAAAATTAATTAGATCAAACCACACAAAAAACCTCCGATCGAATACTGAATCAAATCAGCTAAGACAGATGGCACTGCCTATGCAATCCTTGCTCGGGCTTGGGCTCCCCATAATTTTGGGTGTCCCGTGGCTTGCTTCCTCCTCCGGTTCATCTTCCCCCACCCCTTTATATAGGTAAAGGTGAGGGGGGAGGGAGTGGTTGTGGGCAGCCCACGTCACCCTCCCTTTTTTAATCAATTTACTTTTTTTTTTTTTACTTTTTACTTATTTTTTAATAATAATAAAATAAAAGGGTAAAACAGAAACACACGCAATGTACTCATATAATATACAACATACAAGCACACATACAAATATATATAATATATTAACTTTAATACAAACATACTCATACATAAATAATAATAACACATAAATATTAATAACATGCATTCATACATATGTAATATTAAACATACATGCATACATAATATTAATATATCCATACACAAACAATGTACACATAATATACACAAATATATTCACACATATACGCTAACACATATGCACATACGTAAATACATAAATAATAACAACACATGCATACATACATTAATAATAATAAATACACACATGCAAACAACATATATAATAAACACACATAAATATTCATATACGACATACATATACACACATACTAACACTAATACATGCATTACGTATGCACACACAATCATACAAAATAATTCATTCATGCAAACATATTAATAAAATTAAATACTTATTAATATTAATAATAATATTATACATAGCCAGACAAAAATGAATGATTACAGGTGCAACGTGAGTTAAAATTAGTATTAAAAAAAATATGAAAAGTGATTCAAATCCAACCCCTTAAATAAGATATGGTAGTCACTTCAATGCAACATAAAAATGGATAAATTTTAAAAAATATATAATGATAATATAAAAACTAAAATTCAATTTAATTGGTCATAAAATTATCTTGAAAGAATTAATTATTATACTCATAACATATAATCTGCTTTTGTAGGCAACCTACTAAAGAAATTCTGGGGAACATTTAACACATCTTTTCCCAACAATGGATGCCTCATTACATAAATCCCTCCGAAAATAAGAAAAATTTTAAGACTAATTAAATAAGGATTTACGTTCAATATAACGGCGGAAACTTTTAGTTTTCACAAGTGTCTTAATTTTAGGGTTTAGGGATTTAGTTTATGGTGTAGGGTTTAGGGGTTTAGGTGTAGGGGTTTAAAATATAGGGGTGATGGTTAAAATTTAGGGTTTAGGGTTTATATAGGGTTTAAGTTTTAGAGTAATATATTGAGGATTTAGGTTTTAACCTAAACCCTTAATTCTTTTCACAATCACTAAATTTTAAACCCTTACACATAAACTCTTGAACCTTATACCCTAAATTGAATCCCTAAACCCTAAAATTAAAGCACTTGTAGAAACTAAACAAGCACTATCAAATAATTATCCATTAAATAATATAACATCAAAGATCCAACAACACAACACATAAGGAATATTGGCGTAATTCTTGGGTCTCGCCAAACCAGTGCTGGCAATATCAAGTCTGGATTAAGAACTATAATGCAGTAGGCTGCAATGACTACAACGGTTGCCGTCGGATTCTTCCACTTGCGGATTTCGTTGAACCATTTCCGAGCATCTGAAAAGCACTTCAAGGTAGCCAGAATTCTGATAAAATTAGCTTTGGCTTTCCTTAAGCTCCACGCCGTGGAACCTTCATCCAACATGTAGTCCACAACTTCGACCCTTAATGGTGGTTCGGTCCGGCTTAGACTCGAACAAAGAATTCGACTAGCTTGTTTCCTTAAACTATCGAGTTGGTGTAACGAAAGCGGATAAATATGATGTATTGAGGCAACAAAGGATTCATGGTGTAAACCAGACATAAGTTCAAGTAAGATGTGCAAGTAAATCTTATAGCTAGCTGAATTTCTCCTATTTTTTCACTCCATTAGGTTGTAACACCAAAAGGGGGTAAGAATATGTGTAAATCCTGTTCTTTGCAAGAGTCGAAAGTCGAATCCTTGCCTTTCCGATACTCGGATCTTTTCCATCTCCGGGTACATCACCACCGTGCAAGTGACAGTCATCAAAAACTCCTATGGTAAGCACGTTGTACGGATCATAAACATTCCAAGTATATTGTTCATTCCATTTCGGATCGAAACTGTCGACTACCTTACCAGTCTTTACCCACTTAGGCCCGTATTTCACCACACAATAAGCATCGGTCGCTTCACGGCCATCTCTTACCTTCATTGGCTGCAAGCCAGTAGCATCTATAGTCCCCAACTCCAAAAGTCCGATCATAGTCATCCACAGCGCTTTCGCTGTAGGCCGGTAATCGCTTCCAAAGTGATCGGATTCATCGAACACATGATATCCGCCATCAAGACTTACCCTCATGTTAAGCTTACTAAAGTTCTCCTCTTTCCTCACACCATCTTCAAACACACCGTTTTCAAGATTGTACCACTTCGGATCAGCCGGTAAGGGTAGCAGCCTTTGTTCAACAACCGACAAACGAATTACGCACTTTCCTAAAAGTCGAATTACATCGTTTTCAAGCTTATCTTCTAACATTATGATTAAAGGATCAACAAATGGTTCGGCAACAACGAACATCATATCCTCATTCCATGTACGATTCACATTCTTATCAGGGGAAACTCTGCTCCTAAAAATCACATCCCCAACCACAGCCTTGACATAAGCTTCCGGATTCCGACCCTTGTCGCGAGGGACTAAATCTCGTGCTTGAATCACATCAACTCGAAGGAACCAAAGTTTCGGCAAAAGATACGCCTTCGAACGAGTATTCAAAAGGCTTTCGCCGCTCACAATCACGGAATCCGAATGCCAAGCCTCCGGAAACACACGATCGGCTTGTGTGCCATACCAGATAGCCAACATCAATTCACCTTTCCTTACATTGACACCATTATTATCCTCCAATTTATACCATTGTGAAACAAGGAGACTATCAGGGGGACAAGTTGGAATGTCACGCAAGGCAATGGTGATTTTACCAATCATATCCTCGTTGATCACATTGATCTCCACTGTTGTAGCCTGCAACCGATCTCGTTCGAAGGAGAAAACTTGGTTCCATTCCAAATCCGGTTTCTTCTCGATTTACTTTGTCGTCGCCCAATAGTTTCCGATTTTTATTTCACATAAGGATTCATGGTTCCATTGGGAGTTCCCATTGGTAAATCTCTAGCTCTAACTATTCTGACAAATAAGAACTCCATCTGCTCAACAAGATCGAATGAAGATGTAAGGCTTTCGTTGCCGGAGACTCGGTCACCGCCGATGTTCGGTCGGGTTTCCCTCAAAGAATATTCTACTTCTTCACCAGCCATTGTGCAAAGCGAACTGGAATTAAGGGACCAAATGTTAGAGAGTTTAAAGGAATCTTCTGCAAAAATAAATGAAGAACAGTGGAAAAACCCAACAAAGAGTTACGTAAAACAGAATTATATAGCATATAAAAAACAACACAGCGGTAATGTTCATGGAACCAAACAAAGGATAACAGATTGCCGTAAATGTTCAGCGGTAATATTCCTCCTAAACACATGGCTCAACTTTCCATCATGAACTGGATTCTCGAGAATCACTTTGGCTACATTGATGTTGCAAAGCCAAGGGAGAAGCTTCTTCCCAAGGGTCAAAAATATGTAAAGATAATGAAAACATAATATAATTGAAGTTGAGGCTGCAAAGAAACACTTGTATCCAGGTTATTATAAATCAAAACTTTTGACTGATAGTGTTTAATGGTTGCAGCCGGCGATGGAAGGTCAAGGGGAGAGAGAGAGAGAGAAGACGAGGCTAAAAAATTTCAGTTGAAAAAAATATATTTTTAAATACTATGTCATGTGTCATTAATCAAACTGTCCATTAATATTTTCATTATTTTTAAAAAATATTTTTTTTAAATTAAATAAATCCTAAGGGTAGAAATAAAAAAAATAAAAAAATATCGAAGACTGATTTTATTATTAACCCATAAGTAAATGCAGAACTTTTAAAAATAAATACATGTCAAAATATGAGTGGTCCTAGTGGTACACATCAGTTTCTGTAACGGAAAATGGTAATTTCGTTGACAGCAACAAAGTTCATGTATGAAACTGAGAATAAAAAATTAAATGTATGAAATTGAGACTTTAGTATAGTTCATGTATGAATGGAATAATTAACCCTTAATATTATACATAATTTTTTTTTATCAAACGTGTAATATAGTATATAAAATTTGATTCGATATAATTACACACATAAAACTTTAATTTTTATTCATTTATACACATGTAACTTTGATTTTATTTTTAATTGTACACATTTAAAAAAATGAATATATCTATTTATTTTCATATTCAATATATATAATTATTAAAAACTCGTGGAGTGGTCTCAGTGGTAAAAGATAATATATTTCATCCAGGTGATTCGGGTTCGAGCACCATTTGTGCCCAATATGTGTGCCTTATTAAAGGCTAAACTAGCAGCTAAGAGGAATAAAAAAAAGGAAGGTACTTTGCACCATATAAACTGCATTTCTAATTTGCTAAATTGAATTATAGGTAGATACTAGATTTCTAGACATTAATGTTAACATCTTTCAGTTCATGTATTTGCTGCATGGATAAGCAAAGAGAGCTTGCCCCTCAAAAAAACAAGAAATACATGACCGGAAAACCCGTAAAACGTACCGAAAGAAACCAATCTACTGGCTGTTACGAAAAAATAGAATCAGGGGCGAGTTCAGAGACGATACTCCTCCGATTACTGCTCTTTCCATATCCTTCCTGTCACTCTAAGCTTCAACTCCTTCCCGTCTCCCCCCGAGAAGAACAAAGCCATGTTGCGTTGGATGAGGAGACCATCGAAACTGTCACGAACTTTTCGATGACTGTCTCTTATGCTCCTTGGCACCCATTGCCAAATCAACTTCCTTCCATTCCCACCCACCTCAAGGCTGTAGCTATAGTTCTTTGCCGCATTATCATCTCCCATAAACCGCAAGAATGCTATATAAACGGGAGCCATCCCAAGCTGGAAAGCTTCAAAATGCAGGCAAAAGTACTGACCATAGCAACTGAAAACCTAGATATCGAGAAAAGAAATCCAAAACTCAGTGGCCTATCTCTCATAGAATCTTTAAACAAAATCTAAAATAACAAAGTTCAGTCTATTGAAAATATCATGGCCAATCACAAAGAAGAAAAACTGAAAAGAAAATTTTGTTATTTCAAAGTAGAAGGTAATAATACCGTTAGCATCCATGTAGCATTCTCAACCTCATGCGGATTTGATTTAACATATCGGTGGTTGAAGGTACTGCCACTGTGCATGTCAACTTTGTGATCATCTTTCAGGTGAGCAACAAGAGAAGGAATATCACCAACAACTGTGCATTCTGACCCAGCATAAGGGCAGCTATATGGTCTATACGAACACTGCGACTCGTGTTTTAGCTTGCTGTAATATGGATACATGCTTACACACCCGTAACTTTGATATTTACAGGGAAGCTCAAGAGATGCAGCAACCTTCTCCAATGCAAGACATCTAATATTCCCAAGCTCGTGCCTGCATGTGGGGCACCGATTGTGCACCCTTGGCTTGCAACCAGAGCACAATGTGTGTCCATTTGAGCACCGCACAGAGAAGGAAAATGGGCGGTAAGTTTACTGTGTCCGTATTCGATGTTAAAAAGAATAACAGAATACATATATGCATGTATGAATATTCACAATCAATAAAGAGCCACCATATCAAGAATTTCACGTCATTGTCTTACTAAGTATACATTATTATAGCATTAGCTCCAATGCGAAGCTTCTATTTCTGGGGTATTAACATTGACATTGATTGAAACTTCCTTTTCCCTTTCCATATCAAATTGTAATACATTTATCTAAACAAATTAATTCAATGATTCGAAACTACAATTTGCTTAAAGGTAAAGTAATGATCAATAGCTAGAGAAAACAAGAAAAACAACCACAAAAGATAAATCATTGAGCCTTTTTGGCCAGTTAAGGTGTAAGGTAATGCTCAATGACAAGTGTGTGCAATACAGATTAACATTGTACATACATACGGCTGGGTAAAGATATCTTTAGGGATGAGTTAGTATGAGCAAGCTATGTTGCTCTGACTCTTCATTGTTCTTGAAGTACCCGTGTCCGACACTCACATAACATAGCAAGTAAGGTTTCCATGGATAGCAAGAGATTACCCCGGACACATGTAAGAGTATGCTTAAACAAATTTTTGAAAGTAAACATCAACTACGTGTCCCATGAACAAACCTGGTGAATCGGTGGGTACATTGCATTTAAGCAAACAGGGCACTCCAACAGTTCACGAACACTGCTATACACGACCAAATTTGGTTTTGTAGAGGGTTGAGTAGGATCATTCACAGATTCACTATCCAAAATGTTTTGATTTTGTGGAGGATCAATAACCTCAGGCTTGCTCTTCAAGTCATCAAAAAATGGATTCCCAGATGCCATGCTAGTACCTATGTGCAATCTAAACTGAAGGGACAAAGAAAATCACAAAATCAGTTAACATTTCACATACTATAAAATTGCTTTATCTGAATCAGATTTCAAGAGAAGTTATCATATTTAATGGCTACTCTGAGTCGATATTCGGTAAGAAATACCGTCATTTAAAAGCCGACAACTAAACATGCTTTTAATACTTCAGATTATTTTTTCCATTCATCATCACTAACCCTCATGAAACTATATTTCAACATTAACAATTAAAGGGTAAAAACTATTTTACTTGCTTAAGAATGCATAATTACATATCGAATTTACAATCGAAGAACATTTGATCATCCGCAGTAACCCTTTCGAACAATCTTTTCTCTCAAACCGAGATAAATGGATATCCAAAAACACAAAGATCAACCTTGATATTTGATTTTTAACAAGTCATTTAAGAATCAACAAAATGAATGTAATTAGTTCATAGTTCACATTTGATTATTAGAATTAAACCAACGTACCCCTCAATGCAAATCATCAAAATTAATACACACTTAAAGAGAAAAAAATGATAAAAAAGATCTAATCATAAGGACTAAATGTTCTTACCGCCCAATTCTTTTAAACTCTCAATCCTTTCCCTTTCTCTCTTAAATTCACCGCCCAGCTCTGAATTCCGCCTAATCATCGAAAGAGAAAACAGATATTTATCAGAAAATCAGATTATAACTAGTTTTAAAAAATACCCAACTAAATACATAATCGTTACAAGTTATAATAATGTATATGGAAAAAAATGGATAATTTTTTTAACCAAAATAAACAATAAAAGAAACCGTGAAAAGAGAAAAATCTACATTTTTCTAAAAATAGAACTACTGAAAGGAATCAAGAAGATCTAGAATATTCTAGAAAAAAGAAGACTTTATAACCAACCAAAGAAAAAAAATCCATGAAATAAAAACACCTACATAAAAAAGAGAGAGAAAGAAAACCCAGAACACGTACCTTCGATTCATACTCAAAAACACATTTGAATAAAAAGAGAAAGAAAAAGCTTCCGAATACGAGTGGAGACGGTCCAAAATGAAGGAGAAGAAGAAGCAGATGACAAAAGTTTTATAAAGAAAGGGGAGAACGTTCCATTTTCTTTTCCCTTTTTTGGCCTTTTTTATAGATATTTTATGAGATATATAAGACGACAGAAATGGAACCGGTGATTTTAAAATGACATAAATAAAAAATAAGTGTCTAATATATATTTTTATAATTTTATGTGTTTAAAATATTATTTTGTAAAAATAGATACTTAAAGTTTCAAGCGTTATAATTTTAAGTTTTTAATGTTTACAACATTACAATTTTAGATATCTGACTATTAAAAAGTGTTAAAAAATTTGTTAACTAATTAATGCTTGACACGTGACATGTTTATTTTATTTTTTAAAAATTAAAACTTAAAACAAATTTTTTATTAAAAAGTTTTCAATTTTTATAAAATCCAAATTTTTTGCAATTTTTACAAAATAATCCTCAAATCCCTAAAATTGCCCAAACTCAAACCCCAAATCGTCGATCGCTGCTCCTGAGCACACCCACGTGGTCGCCGAACGTAGGCAATCATTTCCCCCAGCACAGCGTCGCCAAAAATGCCAAACGACGTGCCAGCCGAACGTAGATTTTGCGTTTAACGTTTGACGGTCGGCTGGCATATCGTTCGGCGTTTACAATGATGCCGTGTTGGGGTAAATGATCGCCTAGGTCTAGTGACCACATGGATGTGCTCAAGCGTGGCGATCGACAGCGAAAGTGGCGGCGATTTGGGTTTGAGTTTGGGCAATTTTAGGGATTTGGGGATTATTTTATAAAATTTGAAAATTTTTGGGATTTTATGAAAAATTTAAAACTCTGGGTTTTTTCTTTAAAAATTTTAAAAAAATCAAATTATTGTCACGTGTCGAGCATTGATTGGTTTTACAATTTTTTAACACCCCTTAACGGCCAGGCACTTAAAATTATAACGGTTGAAACTTTAGGCACCTATTTTTACAAAAAAAATCTTTAGGCACCTAAAGTTTAAAAGAAATATACTTTGGGCACTTATTTTTCATTTAAGTCTTTTAAAATTAGAGGGGGGACTATTAAAAAAAATAGGGGGAGGAGTGAGGATGAGAGAACGTGAGACAAGAAATTATTAGATGAGAGAACAAGGAGGAAGAGAATGATCAAATAGTTTGCTATGAGTGCAAGAAACCATGGCACATCAAGCTCGATTATCCTCAACTAAAGAAGAAGAGCTTTGGGAAGAAGAAGAAGAAGCTCAATGTTCATGTTGCTACTTAGAGTGATGAGGAGTCATCCGATGAAGAGGAAGAAAAAGTAGCCAACCTTTGTCTGATGGCACTAGAAGATGATCCTAAGGTACCTCAAACTTATCTAATCTTGATTTTACATTTGATGAGCTTCAAGAAGCTTATAACAAGTTGCAAGAGGTTTATGATAAATTAGTTTTGAAATATAAATAATCACTTTTGAAAAACAAGAAAACAATTTTCGATTTGAAAAATCAAAATAATTATTTATCCAAAACTAATTTGGAACTTGAGAAAAAGGTTTTGGATTTACAAACAAAACAAAGTGATTTTGAAAAGAAAAATCAAGATTTACATAACCTTTTTTCTAAAGTTCATGATGATCACCAAAAGAAAGTGGGTGATCTCAAAGCTTCTTTAAACAAAGTTGGAAAATCTAGTTTTGAAAAGGCGTTAGAGATACACCTTGTTTAGGCCTTTGGTATCTGAGAGACTCTTTCTTTAGTTTGCATGCTTATTCGGATGCGGATTGTGGAGGTTGTAAGATAGATAGAAAGAGTACCTCCGATACATATCAATTCTTAGGTAATATGCTTATCTCATGGTTTTCTAAGAAGTAAAATAACGTAGCGTTATCTACCACCAAGGCGAAATATATTTCGGTCGGTAGTTGTTATGCTTAAGTCCTTTGGAAGAAGCAACAACTCCTAGATTATGGAATTGGTGTAGGTACCACCCCCTTAAAGTGTGACAATACTAATGCCATTTGTCTCACTAAGAATGTAACACCTTATCCCCGGGTTAGCCGTAACCCGGTTTTGGAGTGTTACCAGAACGAAAACAAAGCGATTGATAGGTTACTTGTTGAACAAGTAACCTCGGGATACTTGCCTTGATGAGCAAGTAACCCAATCTAAACCTTTCAAGAAATACAATTATACATCAATTCATATTAGGCAAAACGACATCATACATAGCAAACCACATTAAACAACCAAACAACATTCATAACATACAATTTTAGGTACCATTTTGTTTCCTACTTACTTATAACTTAAGTTACTATATCATATTACCATTACAATCAATTCACATACATCATACAAACAACAAGGTCAAGTGTGGCATATTTTACTTAAAGCTACCATTCAACATGTTTCAGCTTTCATTCTTTCTTTAATTCCATGTGCTTATTCGAATTACACTAAGAAATTCACTAAACATGCTTTAAACTAGCTTACTTGTATCTTAAGAAACTACTTATTCAATCATTCATCAAGATCATAACCAAGCATTCAAATTACATTCTTTACAAGTTTAAACATCCTATTCGAACAACATGAATTCCCTAACTCATTTCAATTGTTTCTTTACAACTAAGACATCTCATTTCATAGCATATTTGGTTATTACTTTGTTAATGCATGATTGAACATACCTTGGCCTTAATCTCAATGTTGCCGAATCATGCTAACATACATAGGATCAAATGCATTAACATACAACATAGGTTTAGCATTCAAATTAGACAAGATTTCATCACACATTGGTTCTACATTAGAATCATACATGGTTTCATTCAACAATGCATTCTTTCACAAATTTGTGCAGCTAATTCTTCATATATATACATAATATCATGGTTCAAACATAGTTTAAGTCATCCAAATAAAATACATAGTAGGCCCATTAAAACATTTCTCAAATTAGTCTTATACACATAATCAAATGCATGATCAAGGCTACCTAATACAAAATCTAGTGCCACCAAACTAGGAGTATACAAAGATCATGGATTCATGCTTTCAAGCTTGCCTCAAGTGTTGCTTCAAACCCAAGATATCCTCTTGAAGTATTCTTTAATTTGTTATGGGAAGAATGAAGAGTATAGTGGTAAGTACACGATATGTACTTAGTGAGGTAACACTAAGTCTAGTCAATTTTCAAAGCATATAAGTCCAAGTTTACGTATAATCCAAGAATCAAGAACATCAATACAAGGCACATGCTATTTCGAATTGTATTTGGTAACTTAGGCATCTTTTACATATCATACAATCAATAAGAACATCATCATGGTTTCCATAAGCCATTCGAACAACATGTTTGGAAGACAAGCAATCAAACATACAATCCTTTAAGTAGGCATTTATACATAAAGCCATCAATATATATTTCTTCCATGACAAGAAACAAGTTTAGCATCTATTCATGTGTCATCTTTCAAGCAATGAAGCTCATACAACTTTCTTATAATACAAGCAATGTTCATTAAGTCATCTTTCAACCTTCATTGGTAAGTAGCTTACTAGATAATCAAATCTCATCAATATGCACCGAAGTGCCAATATGCACCGTCGTGCCAATATGCACCGTAGTGTCAATATGAGCTCAAGATTCTAAGGCATTCCCTCCTATCTATCAAACTAGCTACCAAGGTTGTTGATTATCCATTTTATTTAAGTTTCATTCATTTCATGATTCAATACATCAATATGCCATTCAAGGCCAAGCCCTTAGGCTTATGGAGTCTTAACTCCCAATACATAACTATACATAACATTCGATTCAATTGCCCATGTATACATTCACAAACACAAGCATATGTATGCATTGTGCGTACCTTATTCTCCAAGCAAGCATGCCAATTCATACCTTAGGCATAAGCAATGTACATGACAAGCATTTGATCATAATTGCTTAACACCCAAGTAAACACAAAGATCATGGCATCAATCAAGTTGTTATACATTTCATTCTTCCCTTAATTAGCCAAATATTCTTTAAGTCATGTTACATGGCATTAGCATTTCATTTAAGCAATAACAAGGTTGGTTAGGACCTAAGTCCCAACCCTATGATAGTTACACTCACAATACTCCTAGCAATTCAACTATCTTGGATCCAAATCCCTTTGCCTCTAGCTTTGGGATGTCCACTCCTATCCTCTTCTTCCCCAATCTGTTGCCCTTGATCTAGCAAGCATAACATATGCACATCTCATCAAAACAAGCACATAAAGTCATACAATCAAAGTAGCAATGTTACTACATTTTACCTAAGATTTAGCTACTATTTTTATGCTTCTTTTTAAGCATTTCATACCAATTCATCTTCACATTGTTATTGCTTCATTTTAATACATAACTGGACAGATCACAATGTCCCAAAACTGTTTTGGAAACAGTTTCTTACTAGGTGCAAAAACAGTCCCAAACTGCCCAGGACACTGCTGCTTGGCAGTTTGCACACTGTCCCTTAAAATGGCCATATCTTTTAATCCGTATGTCGGAATTTCAATTGCTATACACTTTTGGAAAGCTTACAAAATTTCCTATAAGACCATGTAAGACTTGCATTTTATTTCTTATCCAATTAATACAGTTTATTGTTCAAAGAAAGTGCATTTACACTGTCTGGACAGTTTGCACTGTCCAGCAATACCTATTTACAGTTTTCATTATAGGACCAAGTTTTCAGTTCTGTTTTCACCTAATGAAAATAGACATTCTAAGGATCATGTCATTAAAATTCCAGCCTTGAATTCAAACTATACAAATTTTGGTGAATTTTCAAAGTGACTGCCCAGAACGGAGCAATTCTGGGCAAATTGCATCTATTCACATTTTAATGCCTTTAATCCATTTTAACCAATGTCTTGGCCCTATAATTCATTTCATATGGCATTCTAAACATTTTAGGTCCATTTTAGTTCATTAAACAAGGCTGTCAAAATAGGGCAAGTTGATTACAAACAAAGCCTAATCTTGCATGTTTACTCAATTTCAATACCACAAAACAGTTTCTATGTTACTTAACTATGTTCATGCTTTTATCTTCAATTTCCAGCATTGTTTGCATCTAATTCAATTTGTTTAACACCTTCTTTACATTACCTATTCATGATCATCATCAATTCATTATTTCCTTAGCTCAATTTTATGTTCTAATCATTCAATTTCCACTTCAATAACACAATTCAACTTTCCAGCAACCTAGGTTTATTTCACTAGCATGAACACATAATTTCCAGCCTTGTACCTAGTTTCATTCTTCAATTTAGCATGATTCAACAACCATATAATCACCTAACAACATATTCAATGTCTAATTCATCTAACATCATCAAAATCAGTCCAATTTCAACAAAATAATTGTCTATTCAATTAAACACAAGAAGAACTCTACTTACTTTGCTTCTTGCTTAATTTCCTTGAAAAATAACTACACATGCAAGCTTAAATTCTTCTTCAATGGTGTTTTCTCTAGCTTTCTTTCTCTCAATTATTTCTCTCTATAATCGGCCAAATAAATGAAGAAGATGATGACATTGTGGTTATCCACATTAGTGGAATTAGGAAGTTACTAATCTATCCCTTAATTAGTTACTAATCATGTGGTTAGTCAAGAGAAAATAAGAGATTCATGATATTTATCATGCAATCTCAATCTTTCTCTTTTAATTCAATGTAGTCACTTTTAAATTGATCACTTGTTTTATACATTCTTTCAATTAGGCCCTTAACTATTCAATTTAGCTTAATTCTTAATTCAATTAAGCTATCAACTTAATCAATTTAATTCCAATACTTCTAAGCTAGAATTTGGGGTGTTACAAAGAATCTCATCCAACATTCTAGAACCAAACACATAGAGATAAGACATCATTTTATTAGAGATCATGGCTTGAAAAATGATGTAGTTCTAGAGTATTTAGACACCTTGAACCAATTAGCGGATATCTTTACCAAACCTTTAGACAAAGAGCGATTTTGGTCTTTTAGGAGAGAGTTAGGGCTTACTAGCCTATCTTGAACCTTAGAGCCTTGTTTGTTGCTTAAATTTGGTTGATTTACATGTTTGTGTGATATTGCTCCTATATGCATCTATTCGTGTTGTTAGGGGAGTATGTATATGTTTTTGCCCATTTATGATGATCTCATATCATATACATGCATATTGATTTGAGTAAAATCAAATTTTTGGGTCTTTTGCAGCCAAATCTGTCATATTTGGACAAAAAGGTATCAATACAGGGTTTCGCGTATCGATACGGGTATTAGGGGGCAACTTTCGGTACAGCTGAACATGTACCGGTACAAATTAGGGATTGGTACGGATAAAAACCTTACATATAATTGATTTCGATACGCGCTATAGCATATCGGTACGCTTGGGCCCTGGAGCCTTTAATAGGCCATTAAAAGGGGTTTTCCTAATTTAAACCAAACTCTACTTTTTGCTAAAAAAACCCTAGGACAACTTTCATTTATAAAAACCCTTCAAATCCCTTACTTTTCTCACAAATAATCAAAACTCTTTAGGGGCTTTTATTTTAAATATCAAACCCAAGTTATTATCATCAAGTTTTGTGCAAATCATCACTTCATTCATCTATTCATCCATACTCAAGGTATAAAACTTTTTCTTTAATTTTCGAATTCTTTTATATTTGTATATTGTTTTTGCTTAATTTTTGTATATTAAGATGCATATATCATTTTATCAAAGATTTTACAAAAGTTCTTTCAAAACTGAATTTTTTTTGTTTGAATATAAAATTATACTCATATATTTTTCTTTATTGTTTTTCAATTTTATTTTCACCAAAATTTTTCCTATATTCATATATGATTTTTAACCTATACAATATAGATTTACACACTACCTTGATCACTGGATTGCTTTATTGGATTGAATGTGATGTTTTTGCATATGTTTTTTTTGTGGTTTGAAATTTTTAGGATTTTATCATGTGTCCTAAGAAAAGAGCAAGAAAGGAGATCGCAACTAGTTCTACCAATCCTAATCCTACCGAACCCAATCCCGAAAATAATGGTACAAAACCAAATTAACCCATATTCTTCAACAATGTTTTAACGAGCCTAAATACTCTCGCACCATGGATCGTTTCAAACAATAACAAAACTTTCGAATCCGTCGTGAGCAAGTGGTTTCTTTACCTTTTATGACTTCCGATGAATTTCACTTTTGATATCTTGATCTAATGAGAGAATGAAAGTTCATGTCTTTTTTAAGTATACCCGACATTCTTTATAAAAATCTTGTCATTACTTTTTACACTAACCGAGAGAAAATTGAGGTTGTTGCTTTAGAATCTTACCTTATGGGTCAAATTTTTACTTGATTCTACCATAATAGCCGATCTTTTGGGTTTAGACAATGTGGGTCTAGATGATGAATCTACATATCCTTCTCGCTATAGTGGCTCCGTTTTTATACTTGATGCTCATGGATGTTTTCTTCACCTTCTCATCACTCTGTGGTTTCGGCCATCCGGTGGTAAGTGGTCTATCATTCGCCAAGTCGATGATTTTTGGCTTTATTATTTCTATGAGAGTTGACGTCCTAACCTAGCCCAAATCATGTTTGCTGAGCTTGTCTTCCTTGTTCAAACCGTCATACCACCCTTGTCACATCTTTCACCTATGGCAACGACTTGAGTTATATGTTCCACAAGCTTGGGATCAATTGCTCTTATGATTTTGGATTGCCTCTCACCGACCCCATCGATGATCATTCTCTCTGTCGAGCTAAGTTTACCATCTACAATAGAGAATGGATTCGTATTGCGAATCTACTCGGTGATTCCCAACCAATCTAGTGGAAAATGTGCACGTTGTTCCAGTTGCACCAGTTGCTCAACCTTCCCTAGATGCTTTCATGGCCTATCTTGATGGGAAGTTTGCTACCATGGATACTCACTTTATCGAGATGAATATAAGTTTTGATACTCTAGATGCTCGTTTCAATTCTTTGGATGCTCGAGTGACTTCCATTGAGAATCGTCAAGCTTCTATGTACATGACCCTTACCGCGTTTTATGGTGAATGGCGTGATCACTCTCTTGGTGATGATGGCATGGTAGATGAAGATGAGGATGAAGATGATCCTTAGGCTTTTGCATCTCATCCATATCATATCATATCATATTAGGATTTGAGTTTTATGCACCTTTGCTTTTATTTAAATTCCTATGACATTATGCTATTTGCTTTGGTTTATGATTTAGGTATAAAGTTGGATTTCCTATGTTGCTTTGAAAATTTGCTTTGAATTTAATAATATTGGATAAATTTTTAAGTACTCAAAAGACTCATAAATTGATAAGGATTCGAACTTAAAAATATTTCTAAGTTAAAAACTTAAACCCCAAATATTTTCTAAGTGTTTTGGTGCTCGAAATAGCCAAGTTTGGTCTAGGACGTATCGATACAGTTTTTAGCTACTAGAATTTCAATTTAAAAGAAATGGTTATAGGATACCGATACGCATGAAGATGTATCTGTACAACATTCAACCTGGGAACCAAATTGGTCTTCGAGTATCGGTACGGCTACATGCGAACCTATACAGGGTGTTAAGATTTTCCAAATCTTTTGTAATAAATATTCGACCGTTGCTTTGTCAGTTTATTGGAATCACAAACTTTGAAAATTGGTTATAGCGTATCGATACCCTCTTAGACGTATCGATACAATTTTTCATTCACAACTTTCTTAGATTCCAGTGAGAAAAATTGGTACCAATACGGTACGGACCGTACCGATACACCTTTGTAAAATGAGCTCCTCGTATCAATATGTATTATCGCATATCGATACCCCTTTGTACAATAAGTTTTTTTCTTTTATATCAGGTACCGATACCGAAGTCTGACTACCAATGCAGTGTTGACAGACAGCATTTATTGCAGGAAAAATACAACCCAACGGCTCTATTGATGATCTCAGCTACCCAAACGGTTGGAATTCAATGAAGGGATATAAATACACGTCTCCAAAGTTTTAACAACAATTATTCATCAAGTCTAAAGCATTTAAGAACATATCCAACAATCTTTGAGTCATTTAGAGTCAAATCTTGTAACCCACTTGAGAGAGCTTATTTGTAATCTTTTGATTCAAGTTTTGGGGTTTGAGTGAACTTTGTATTGGGCAAACATTCTACCTTTGAGAGGATTCTTCAGTTTGCTATCTTTCTTCTTGTAAAAGAGTGTTTTCTCAAAGCTTTGCGGTAGAAGCTTTGAGTATGTAAAGTTTTCCTCTTGAATCTAGAAAAAAGGAAGAAAATCTTAGTGAATTTGGAAAAATCTTTAGTGGGAAGCTAAGGTAGTGGATGTAAACCTTGTTATAAGGTTGAACCACTATAAATCTATTGTGTTCCAATTTTTTTCATCTTTCCAATTTGCTTCCACAATTTTTTAAATTGCCAATTCATCCCCTATTGGCTTTTCACCATTGATTGCTCATCCCAACATATAACATATGTTATCAATTGGCATATGAAATAAGTCAATGTGAATATAAGTTATGGTAGCCAAAAAGTTAATTGAAAGCTCTAGAAGAGCTATATATTGCTACAAAAAAATAATTTTCATTGAAAGCTCCGAAAGAGCTAAATATATTCTTATTCAAAAGAATAATTTTTGGTGGACAATGTATTATCAAGTTTAAAAGAAACTTCTATTTCAAAATTTGTACCACGCACGTACAAGTGAGATTGAATCACATGTTATGGTAAACTAGAAGTTTACAAATTCAGATATATATATATATATATACACATATATAGTTGGCATGCTCGGTTAGATCATCCTGATCAATAATGATGCAAAAATTATTGAGATTTATATGCACATTTATTAAAAGAACATGAAGTTCTTGTGTTGCTTGTTCTTAAAGGAATTGATTAAATTCCACTTACTAAAAGAACACGAAGTTCCTGTATTGCTTGTTCTCAAAGAAAATGATTAAGATCCCACTTATCAAAAGAACTTGAAGTTCTTGTACTAAAGTTGAGACTACATGTCTTGCATATCTGAATAAAATATGGGCCCATTCATCACAAATGTGAATTTTTTTTACATGATTTTAGTAGATGCATCTACATATGTTTTATCAACTTACAACCAGAAGTTTGTGAGATTGATTAGAAAAAGATTTAGATTATGCAGTTAGACAATTCGTCTTGCAAAAGCTAGTGGGTTTATATTTTTAGGCTATATCAATTTAAATAACTGTTACAAAGCCTATTGATTATGAAAAATACGGTTTAACAAAATTTTGATTGGATGCCTCTTTTTAATAGCTAAACTATGAGAACAAAATATTTATTACCTATATGGTATTTCACATATAACAACACTGATACGCATCAAGCCAACAAGTTATAATAAACTCACCATTATGATTGACTTTTGGTTAGAAGTCATATTTCCCATTTTATAATTTTTGAATGTGCGATATATAGCTGAATTGCTCCACCACACCGCACAAAATGAGTATATATAAAAGGACTGAGAATATATATTGAATATGAGTATCCTTTTATGTTTAAATTCTTGAACATTAATTGGAAAATCATCTATGAGATGGTTTTTCTCAACATCAGGGGAGATAATAATCAGCTGGATAAAAGAAAATAAATTTATCAAACATTAATCGATGTCTTCTCAAATCATGTAGAAATCATTGTTATGCATGAGGCAAGCAAAAATGTGTTTGATTTAGATTATTAATCTAACATATTCAGAAGATATGCGATTTACTTTCATGAGATAAGATACAAAAGATCTTATGTGGAGATATTGCAAAATTTATATCTCAATCGTAATGTGGATACATCAAAGATGGCAAAATGAAACATATTACTCTAAATTTTCATCCCTCGCGATCTTCAGAAAAATAGTATTCAAGATTGAATTATGAAGATTCAAAGATCTTATGTGATGTTCTCATGAGGGGAGTAAATACGCGTTGCACTCTTTTTCCCTTAATCGAGATTTTATCCCAATGGGTTTTCCTGATAAGGTTTTTAATGAGGTAACATGTTATGCGTATCAAATATGTGTGTACTCTTTTTCCTTCACTAAAGATTTTTTTTTCCACTGGGTTTTTATCTTAGTAAGATTTTAACGAGGCACGTTATCTTCATGAATATTCAAGGGAGAGTGTTATGAATATGTATTTATGGTGAATATCTATGTATTAAATGAGACTTTAATGTACTTTATTATTAGGGTTTAATACACATTAGAATTAGGGTTTTCATCTTATACCTATAAATATAGATTTGGAGAAAGTATTATATACAACTCAATATTGAGAATGGACAAAAATCTTCCTCTTTCTCTCATCTCTTTTCTTGTTATTGTTCTTTTTTATTTTATTCACAATAAACAATTTTTTTAAAATATCTGAAATTTAATTAGTTTGTATTATCTCAACTTATATAAATTCGAATATTAGTAATTACCTTAAAAAGATATAATTTTCTCTTTTCTTAATAAAAATTGTTAAACCCAAATCCCTAAAGGCCCAGGCCATATAGTAAAGCCCTAAAATGGATTTTCTTTCACTCTTTTAAATCATTTTTCTCCCCCAAAATCGCAATTTCAAATCAAACACGCTCCAAAATCCCCCCAAATCCAACCCCTCTTCTCTTAAATTAGTAGTAACGGAGTTTACATAATTCAGACACCCAATTCTTCAAAGAAGAAGGCAAGGAGTGAAAACGAAAGATACGTGCTTTAAAATGACGGCCTCATTGCCATCGGCGACGAAAAGCACCTTCGAAACAGCCACCGGCACTGCCACCACCACGACGGCTACACCTCCTCCTCCGCCGTTTCAGCGTATGGATATGCTGCCTAAGACACAACGTGGGCTTAATAAGCCTAAATGTATTCATTGCGGCAATGTTGCCCGTTCCAGGTAAAAAATCTTTGTTTAAATTTATTTTCATATGTAGTTGTGGGATTCTTTTTTATGTTTAATTTCCATTTCTTTTGCCAATTTAGAAGAAATGATTAACTTATCCAATGAAACAGCAACACGCCTTAAGTTACTTCGAATTTTAGGCTCCAAATTTATCTAATTTGGTTGCTGATTTTTGTTTGTTCAAAAGTTGCAGGAAATTTATGCTATAAACTGTGGTAAAATTTGTGAACTCCGCGATTAAGTTCAGATATTTAATTAGTTTAATCCATTCGCGGAGTTTTAAAAACTTCATTTGCTGGTGTTTGGTTACGATTCTTTCCTTTAATGGTTTATTGAGCTTGAAAAGCTTTCCTATCGAATCATTCATATTATTTCTTATGCAGGTGCCCATATCGTTCCTGCAAGAGTTGTTGTTCAAAAGCACAAAATCCATGTCATATTCATGGTATACCTTGGAAACTTGAAAGATGAGTTTATTTTGGTCATTGTCAAATGTCAGTCGTTTTGGTGGTCAGATTATATCCAATTTTGTGGTTTCTTGTGAAGGCGAAGTGGGAGTTTTAATGTCGGTGGGTGATTTAAAGTAAATTTCATGTCGGAAACTGTTAGAAAGTATATTACCTCGAAGTACATTACAAAGATCTGAGGATTCTTGGTAGTCATCTAGTTGATTCACTTTCTTTACGGGATGTTCCGATTCTTGAGGATGACTTTCAGTGTTGTTAGTTGCTCATTTCACAAGATAATATGTTTTAATTCTGCTGTAAAGGTCATTTCTTCTGTTGAAAGGCTAACAATATGCTGAGCTTAGGTTTAAGTTTATTCTGAAAGCATGCTCTGTTAAGGTGATTGCCTATGGGGTTATCAAACTTGGCGCATTATTTAGAGGAAAATGGTATATCTTTTATGTAGGAATTGTCATTGAAGGAGTTGGGTAGTTTCCCTTTGATTGGGGCAGAAATGAAGAATTAATTCTTAATACTTGGGCGTATGTATTGTTAAGGAATGAAACAATGAAGGCATAAATAATTCAATTCCTGATTTATATTGTAATTGCAGTTTTAAAGTCAAATTCAGCCTTTTCAGAGAAGTCGCCTACTTTGAGCACTCCTTCATCGGAGCAGAAGTCAACACAGGCGTCTTCTCAAGTGTAAGTTGCAAAGATCAGCTGCTTAATATATGCATTTCCTTTCATTTTTGAAACTATGAGTCTATGACACAAAAAAGCAGAAGAGTATTATATCTGTCTGAACAACTTGTGTTTCTATTTGAAACCGTCATTGCAAGGAAGCCGATATAATTCACCAAATTTGTTATTGCATGCATGTAACATTCCTTGTAGGAAAACGTGGCTGTGTCATGTTGGTCAAAATGGGACTTGGAAAAGTAAATCCATTCTCATGTTTCATATATTGATATTCTACTATCACTGACGTTGTTTCAAGAATTCTTAACTAGCATTGGTTATGAAAACCAGCTGACAATTGATTATTTAATGACTTGGCTCTAGAATTCGTTTTTTTTCCTATCCTCCCAAACTCCAATGTGAACTGTGTTTTCCTAAAATCTTCAGGGTCCCGTGACATTTTGTTTTTCATTTTTCGAGTTGGTGACTTAAGTATATTGGTTATGTACATCAGTTGTTCAACCCTACCTTTCTAGGCTTTAAATTGATTTTTGAGTTTGTCATTTAAGTTGTGGTTGATTCCCACTCTGTTGCATGTGTTATTCAGAACACCCTTAGGGGCTCCCTCATTTCGACAACTTTCCAATGCTTTTGCACAATTTGACAATCTGCAGGTCCGAACAAAGAAACACCTGACGAGAAAGGTTCGGTTTGGTTAATAGTAAACAGATACTGTTGTTCAAGTTTGTTATATTACTGTATAGGCCTTAAACCAGTATGCTATTTCAGGATGCTATAGACTTAAACGAATGGAGGTTTTCCAAGCTGAAGGAATTCAAGGATGGAAATTGAAAATGACGCTTTTGACCGGTACATGCAGAATATTAGTTTACTTGAGGAAGTCTTTTCTATAAAATCTATGGAAGAAGGGCCCGATGAGGATGAAATGTTTAATCCTAGCCCCGCTTCAAAGGACTACGAGACTTCAGTGATGAGTTCAGGTCTGAAGCTGACCCTAAAATCTGACCCAGTGAGAACCGATAATGCCAGAAAGAGGATAAAACAAATTGTTGATCGGGGAATAGAAAAGATTCAGAGAACTGAAGCAAATGATGGTGCTAATGATCCAGATGACCAAAATAAAACGGACAGTAGGTTGAACAAGGTTAAAAGCTTGTGGGTTGAGAGAGCTTCAGTTGCAAGGGATATCGAAGACAAGTTGAACAAAGCTTGGAACAAAGAGGATCTAAAATTGTGTTTGGAGATGAAAGCGCAGCTTTATAATCAAAGCACGGTGTCTTCCGAGACAGAAATGAAAGATCCCAAAGCATTTAATGAAGAGTATGCAGAGACTAAAGTAACTCCCAGGCAAGTAGTACATCATCTGCTCACTCAAATTGAAATCGATCAAGAAACTTTCAACAAAATTAATGCACATTTTACTACCGTAGAGCAAATTGAAGATTTATAATTGTTAACATTTTACTATTTGTTCAAAAGACCGACTAGTCTTAGGTTACAACTTGTTGGGCTATGATTAATGGTGGTGGTTTGAGCTTCCCTCCCTCTTTCTTTGGTTTAGTAACAGTGTTTAAAATTTATTGTTATTTAATCTCTTTTTGCTGCTTAGTTGCTATGAGTTGGAAAAATGAAGCATAGTAGCATAATGTATTGCAGTAACTCGAATAATAACATAAAATCCGTTGCCTGCAATTATAATACGTCGAACATATATCCATCTTCGACACGGACGAGATATAGTTGCCTTACAGAATTTGCAACGGTCTAAATTTGTCACTGACCAATCATGTAATATATGTAGGAACAGTATTACAGTACACTAATTTTCATCAAGATCAAAACAACAGAGTAGAGACCATAGGCAGGGCCAGACATGTATCTAGATCTTGCTCGGGAAACAGCAAGCAAATCGACAGTATGCTAAAATGTTAAACCAAGCCTCGATACAAAAACAACACGAGAAGTTTCCGTACAAAAAAATGATTACAGATCATTTTCATTAACATTCCACCCTTAGTCATATGGAATTTGGATGTATGCAGCATCTCAAGCAAACGGAACGTCAGCATAAATGCCAGCAAGAGCACACCGAAAGCACTCTAAACGGTAAATAGGTAGGCGAATGCAGCAGCAAGTGGCATCCAGCGGCTCACGCTCCCGATCACCTGTAAGGCAATTTCCAACAGCATTCCCATCACCACATGGAATCTGAAAAGGTGAGGCCATTCCTTTCCCCTCACCACACTGAGATATGCAACGAAGAAATACGCCATTAGAAACCAGCTTGGCAAGCTCCCAATGGCGCCGAGGGACGGATAGGTCAGAAACTTGAAGTCTTCCATGAAGGGGTGTAAATGATATGCTGTCTCTGCATACATCCATGTTTCATGGAGAGGCATGCTAAACTCCTCCACCACCATTTAGGCTTCTTAGTCATATGGGTATATCGAAAACTGTACGGCACATCCTTTGTTGCTCGAGGCACCAAAGAAGAGCTCCTACGCCCAGGAAACAATGGCACTGTATGAGATAATTCTTTCAAGTCGGTACTTTTAAAATTTTTGTTCTCAAGTTAGTACTCAAACTTTAAATTCAACCATTATTTTAGTATTTTATTGATAATTTTAGTAATTTTAGTGTTCAAAACTTATACATTTTATCAATTTATTCCTAATTTGAAAGAATTCAATAAATATAACATTTTATATTGAAACATTCCACCAATTTAATAATTTTTTCAATATTGTCAAACAAAGTGAGCTTATCGAATCAAAACAACATTTAGATAATTGCATTGTCCCACAAAGAAACAAGTTATTGTTGAACTTTTATTATACCAAAAAAGTGATATAATATTTCTGGTAGAAAAACAAACAAATTATGAGAATAACAAAGAGTGAAGTGATAAAATTTTTAAATATAGAGGGTTAATTTTTTTAATTGTTTCGAAATAAGACCAAATTAGTAGAATGAAAGTTTTGGTATCAATATGGAAGAAAAAATTTCTTTAAGTTCTAACTTGGGAGAATGTGCTGAGTTTACTTATCAATTTGTGAATAAAAATTCTTTAAGTAGCAACTTAGGAGAATATGCCTAGTTCATGTACCAAATGCATATTTAAACTTAATATTAATATTAGGAAAAAAAAACTTTGATACACAGACCGTGTAAACTTTAGTTTACACGTGCCTTTTAGTTTTAGTGGTTAGGGTTTTAGTTTAGGGTTTAAAGTTTAGGGGTTTAGGTTGTAGGGTTTAGAATTTAAGGTTAGTATTTAGAATTTAGGGTATAAGTTTAAGGTTTAGGGTTAGGAATTTAGGATTTGGGTTTTATAGCGTAAATATACATGCTTGTGTAAAATTAGTTTTACACCGCCTGTTAGGGGTGTTCAAAAATACCCAACTCGGATGACCCGTCCCGTTGACCCGCCAACCTGACCATAAAAATTCGGGTATTTTTTTTAAAAAATTATGTCCCGGGTCGAGTACCCGGCCCGCCATTTCTCAAGTCGGACCTAAGTCACAAAATCAAAAAAACTCGAGTACCCGATACCCAGCTAGTTTAAATTATTTTTTATATTTAATTATTTATATATTAAAATAAAATAAACTAATTAAAAATATTAAAAAAAAACACTTTCCCCCTATGTTTCACGTTCTCAGCTTTGCCTTTCGCCCAAAATCTGAAATCCGTAAAAGCTAAAATTAGAAATTTAACTTTGATTGACTGTTCTTCACGGTTGCACTTCCACTCCAGATCTTTGTTCTCTGCGCTCGTCGACGCCCAGTTTTTTCGGTCGCTCATCTCGGCTCTAAACCTCCGACGGTAGGAGACACAACAAGCACCCACAGTCCCACACACAATCACAGATTCAACTGTAAGTTTAAGGAGCCCTATATCTAAAGTACTAAAGGGATAACTATGTTTAAACACTCCCTGTTTAGTGTTTGCAGTTGTTAAATACTCCTTGTTTAAATACTCAGCCTGCAGTTGTTATATGAACAGATTCAATTTTTTTTTTTTTTGTTATGTCAAAGCCATTTAAATTTCTGGTTAAATACTCCCTGTTTGCAGGTTTTGTTGTTAGTATTGGAATACTTGTGCAGTGATTTTTGGAATACTTGAGAAGTTTTCATATTTTCTTTTGTTATGTCAAAGTGATAAATAAAGTTTGAAATTTGTGTAATTCAAACTTTTAAATTTGTTTATATATTTTTTTAATTTAATGATTTAAAAATGGTAAAAATTTGGGTATTTAAGTATTCGATTTTTTGGGTACCAGCAACACCCAAGCCGAGATACGGGCTGGTCATAGAACTACTCGACGATCCTGATATCTGATACTTTGTGTATCCGAGTTTAAACATTTTCTACTGCTTGTGTATTAAAATTTTACTCTTAATATTAATATAATTTTTTTTTTACCATAACAAAATGAGGGAAATTAGGTAAAAATGGGGGGTTTAGAAGAAAAAAATTGAAAAATAGGGTGTGTTGAAAAAAATTTAGAAATTTATGGTATTTTTTATCGTGCAAAAAAGGTGTTTTTTTATTTTTTTTAATATTTTTAAAAAAATTATTAAAAAATAAAAAACGCCTCTTGCAAGAGGCGTTTTTGGTCCAAAAAATATTTAAAAAAATAGAAAACGTATTTTGCAGGAGACGTTCGGTGGCGTTTTTTGTCTAAAAAATATTAAAAAATGAAGAACCACTCCTGCAGGAGGCGTTCTCAGTCGATATTGTAAAAAATATCATAAATTCTAAAATATCCTTCAACATACCCTATATACCAAATATTCATCCCTAAATACTCTATTTATCTAAAGAAACCAACAAATTGATTCATTCAAAGAAAATCCACAACAAATAAAATGGAGGAAACAACCATCCCCAGCACAACATAAAAATAAATGCAGCAAAGGTCTGGGTAAAGAGCCTCACACAGGTATCCCAAAACAAACACGATAAAATATGATACAATAAAGACAACAGAGAGCCTGGACAAAGAAGCCCCCAAGGGTTTCCCAGTACAACCCCGAAACAACATAAGAATCATAATCAAAGAAGAAAACAATTGTCTTCAAATGTAACGATTCAAACCAGAACAAGAAATAATAGAGAGAAAAGAGAAAGATTAAGAGCAAAGGAAGACACAGAAATTCAAAGAATTTATTTTATTCGATAACCATCAAAGGATAAGAACTCAAGCCTTATAATATCTTACATCCCAAACGACAACGTTTTAAAAGTTGATTTAAGCAAAACTCACCGTTTCACTTAACGGCCTTAAACCTGCTTAATTGAAAATAGATGGCATAACAGAAATTTAAAAACTTCAAACGACTAGGAAAAACAAAAACAGTTTTGGTTCGTTACAATGCTCTTCTCTTCAAAACATCCTTGACCTCAAGGATCGAATTCTGGAAATTGCATCTTCAGCTGGTACAAGTTCTCCCAAGTAGCATCTTCAGGGAAGAAATTGGTCTATTCCACTAGAACTTCAGTGATGGCTCGATTTCTCTTCTTCCGAATCATGCGTTCCAAAATTTTAAGAGGCTCTTTGCTGATGCTTCTATCAGGACCTATAATTGGAAATTCAGCTTGGTATTCTGCATTTCCAATATATTTCTTCAATTGTGATACATGGAATATTGGGTGTACCCTTGACCCTACAGGCAGTTGCAATTCATAAGCAACCTTCCCAACTCTACCTTTTATCAAAAAGGGCCCAAACCACTTTGAAGATAGCTTCTAACAGTTCCTGCTCTTCACAGATTGTTGACAGTATGGTTGTAATTTCAAGAATATCAGATCTCTCATTTGAAATTCGCATTCAGTTCTTCTCTTATCAGTTTTGTTTTTCATTCTCTCTTGTGCCCTCCTTAAGTAAAACTTAAGCATTTTTGTGGCAGCTTCTCGTTGTCGTAAACCCTTGTCCACTGAAGCAACTAGAGAATCCCAGCCATGTACGGCAAATGAATAGGAGACTCCTGCCCATACAATGTTTGATAGGGAGTTGTCTGAATTGATAAGTGAAAATAAAAGTTGTACCACCATTCTGTCAAATGTAACCAATTTCCCCACTTCTTTGTCCTCTCTCCAGTCATGCATCTAGAGTAAGTCTCCAAGCATTTGTTAACCCTTTCTATTTGTTCATTGGTTTCTGAGTGATAAGAAGTTGATGCATTAATATTGACCCTCAAGCTCTTGAATAACTCATGTCAAAAAATGCTCAAGAAAATTCAGTCAGTGATCTCACACAATGTTGCTGGGCGTCCTATGCAACTTAAAGATGTTTTCCAAGAAGAGTTGAGCCACATCCTTGGAAGTAAAAGGATGTCCAAAGGCTAAAAAGTGAGCATACTTGGTAAGCCTGTCCACAACTACTAAGATAGTATTTTTATTTTTGAAAGAAAAAAGACCTTCAATAAACTCCATGTTCACTGAACTCCAAACAGCTTCAGGAATTGGTAATGGTTGTAAGAGCCTCCTAGGATGCATGAGATCTTTCTTATTCTTCTGACATACAGCACATTCTCTTAACTTCTCTTCTCATCCCCTTCAAACAAAAAAATCCAGCAATCCTTTTAATGGTGGCACTGGCTCCAAAATGCCCTCCCACTGCACTTCCATAAAAAAAATTCAACAACTCCTTCCTAACTAATTCATTGCTGCCCACCACTAATCTTTCATTCCTCTTAAACTTTTGTCCATCCCACTCATACTTGCCATGCTTATTGGAGCTTCTCTCTATTCCCTCAATGATTTTCATCAATTTAGAATCCTCATGCCAAGTTGCTGCCACTTGTTTGAATAAATCAATAGATGCACTGCTCACAGCCATAGTCTGACAGCTCCTCAGAATTGGTTTCCTTGATAACACATCAACAACAATGTTATTACTTTCTTTTTTAGATTGCACTTCGTAGTCAAATCCCATCATTTTGACTACCCATTTCTGTTGAGAATGAGTGACTGCCTGATTTTTAGCAAGAAATTTTAAACTTTGATGATCTGTTTTTATCTTGAAATGCCTCCCTATCAAATATGAAGATCACTTCTTGACTGCCATAATAACTGCCATCATTTCTTTCTCATACACAGATAACTTTTGATGTCTCTCTCCTAATCCCTTATTGAAAAATGTCAAGGGCTTCCCATTCTGGCTCAACACTGCTCCAACTCCCATTTCAGAGGCATCAGTCTCTACAGTAAATTCTTGTTGGAAATCTGATAACATCAAAACAGGAACAGAACTCACAGCTTCCTTGAGCTTTTGGAAAGCTAATTCCTCCTCTTGCTCCTATTTCCATCCTTTTTTTTAAGCAATTCAGTCAGTGACCTTGCTATCACCTCCATACCCCTTAATAAATCTTCTATAATACCCAGACAAACCCAAAATTCCCTTAGTACCTTAATTGTTCTGGGTGCAGGCCAGTCCGTAATACAGTCTATCTTCCCCTTATCCATAGCTATAACTCCCCTTGAAATAACCTATCACAGATACTCCACTTCCTTTTCCCCAAAACAACACTTGTTAAGCTTTGCAAATAACTGATTTTCTCTTAACAATTCCAATACTTCTCTCAAATGTTGTAAATGAGCCTCCCAAGTAGGTGAGTAAACCAGTACATCATCAAAGAATATCAGAACTGATTTTCTCAATAATCTCTTAAAAACCTTGTTCATTAATCCTTGAAAAAGTGCTGGGGTATTGGTAAGTCCAAAGGGCATTACCAGGAATTTATAATGCCCCTCATGTGTCCTAAATGCTATTTTGTGAATATCAGGCTCGTGCATTCTGATCTGGTGGTAACCTGATCTAAGGTCTAACTTGGAAAAAATTCTGACAGCCCCTAACTCATCCAGTAACTCTTCAATTATGGGCATAGAAAATTGATCTATTATTGTCATCTGATTCAGCCTTCGGTAGTCCACACACATCCTCCAACTGTTATCTTTTTTCTTAACCATAACAATAGGTGAAGCAAATGCACTATTGCTATCTCTAATAATCCCAGTAGCTAGCATCTTTTTAATAAGCTTCTCAATTTTATCTTTTTGTGATGCATGGTATCTATAAGGCTTCACCTTGACCACGACCTGTTCATTCAGTAAATTAATCATGTGACCACGACCTCTCTCTGGAGGTAAGCCTTGGGTTCAACAAAAACATCTTCATAAGACTGTAACAATTCATCCAGTACTGTGGGCCACTGATCCTCTTCCCCTTTAATTTCCAGCTGAGTGTTCAGATACAACAACAAGCTTGTATAAGGACTGTTTGTCCTTCTTAACATCTTCTCACACGCTCTAGGTTCTGCCCATTGCACTGTCTTTGGCTTACAAATCTTCAATACTGTCAATTTCCCTTTATGATAAAATTTCATGCTCATGTTGTTGAAATCCCACTTAACAGATCCTATGGCAAACAACCATTGAATCCTCAACACAATATCAGAATGTTTCAGGAGTAACACCAAGAAATCAGTTTTGAACTCACACCCTTGTGACTCCCAGTTTATATCCTTGCACTCTCCTATTGTGTTCATGGTATTTCCATCAGCCACCATCACTTTAAACTTCCCTTTTCTGATCATCAATAACCCCAACTTCTTTACTAATGCCCAACTCAAGAAATTGTGAGAACTTCCTGAATCTAACAAAGCAATGCAGTCCAATCAATTAATTTGCACTTGTAACTTCATAGTTTCCTAACTGTTTGCTCCCCACTTGGCATGTAAGGATAGAACATGGCCTTCCTTTTTGCTCCCTTCCTGATCCTCCAGGTCACCATCATCCTCACAATTCAAAAACTACTCCTGCTCTCTATCTTTTTCTGTTCCTTCCACCACAATCTGAAATAGTTGGGATTTTGCACACTTGTGCCTAGGGAAATATTTAGCTGCACACCAAAAATAAAGACCTTTTTTCTTCTTTTCTTTAATCTCAATAGAGGAAATCATTTTTCAGTTCTCTTTTGATGATTAAGAACATGAGCCTTTACGGTAGTAGGGCTCAAATTATTAAGGGAGTTATTTCTAGAATTAAATGGAGATCCAGCAGCACTACCAGTGTTAAGAGTACTTTTAAATCCACTATTAATTGTTTTTACAGTAATTGCTAAAGTAGTAGGAGCAAATACCCTAGGAGACTGTCAGGTATTCTTCTTTTGACTAGGGAAGAAAATTCCTTCTAAATGCTTAGCTAGATGAAAGGCATCAATCAAAGTTTTGGGCTGAAATAATTGTAAATAATGACTGATTTTTAGCCTCGTGATTCTTGAACATGCTCAAAACATACTTATCTGGTAATTGCACCTGATTTATTAGATGGATGAACTCTTCATAAAATTGTTCAACTGTCCCAGTCTGTCTAGATCCATCACATTCGTAAAAGGATCATCGAACCCACCAGGTGTAAATCTGTCTTGCAACAAGCTCACATACTGTTCCCAGTTCAGTTAATGGAAGCCCTCATGGTTTTTCAATAGGAACTGATGCCACTGCAATGCCTTGCCTTCGAGGTGTAAAATCACCACACAAATCTTAGCTGTCTCAGGAACATTTTCGGCCTCAAAATATTGCTCTAGTTTTGAAAGCCAACTTCGAAAATTCTCTCCATCGAACTTAAAACACAGCAATTTGTAAGTAAAATTGCTAGTCTGCACTTTATTGCTACCAGGAATACCTCGAGAAACCTCGTAATCCACTATCACCACTGAAACTTCAAGCGTTTGATGATTTTCCCCAACCATTACTGCGGAAACTCTAGGTGTTTGATGACTTTCCCCAACCATCACAGCGGGCACTCTAGGTGTTTGATGAATTTTTCCGGCCACACTCCCAGCAGATTGTCCCACAGAGGGAACACCCAACAACCCTGCCTGAAGACCATCCACCCCTTCAGTGCTAATCTTCTTGCCCATAGCAATTTTTTGTAGTTTATGTAGATCTGCCATCATGGATATCCTCATATCCTTCATCTTACTGTCCATGGACATTTCCAATCTCGATTCTATGCCATTCAGGTCTGCTCTTAGCTGGATGTTTTCCTGCTTCCATTCTAGGACCCAGTTTGTATCCGACTGCACCGTAGCTGCTGCCAAAGTTGCCTGCGCATCTAAGGCTGCCTGACCGGCTCAAATAATCATGCCATCCCCCATTTTCAGGAATCAGCTAAGCTCTGATACCTTTGTAACGATTCAACCCAGAACAAGAAATAATAGGCAGAAAAGAGATAGATTAAGAGCAAAGGGAGACACAGAAATTCAGAGAATTGAGGGAGAAGATAAGTTCTTTCCTTCATTCGATAACCTTCAAAAGATAAGGACTCAAGCCTTATAATGTCTTACATCCCAAACAACAACGTTTTAACAGTTGGTTTAAGCAAAACTCACCATTTCACTTAACGGCCTTAAACTGCTTAATTAAAAATAACTGGCATAACAGAAATTTAAAAACTTCAAACGGCTAAGAAAAACAGAAACAATTTTGGTTAGTTACATCAAACGAGGCATCAGTCATAATAGAAAGATCATTCATCCTTTCAGAATCAATCTTCTTAAAATCCAAATGCAGATCTGAACGTATTTGGATAAGAAGAAAAGCCTCCCCAATAGTGGTTATTACGGGTGTTCAAATCCCAATACCCGGGTTTTCGGGTACCTGGATCTTCGGATAATAGTTCGGTTGGCCCGTGTTGCCGGGTACCCGCTAATCGGGTAATTGGGTATCCGAATATAAAAAGCATGTATTTTTTTAATATAAAAATATTTTATTAATTAATATAAAATATAAAAAATATGTATTTATTAGTTTAATATAAAAATATGTATTTATTAAATATAAAAATACTTTAAGATGTTTTATTATTTTAATATAAAATATGTATTTATTAAATACAAAAAATCTTAATTTCAAATACATCTAGGTACTCGGGCAGTTAGGTACCTGAAAATTTAGAATTTTGTGACTCAAGCCCGACCCAGGAAATGATGAGCCGAGTACCCGACCTGGAAGGTGAACTTTTTATATAAAATTACCCAAATTTTTTTATAGGGTCGGCGAGTCAACGGACTAGGTCGAGTATATTTGAATACCCCTAGTGATTATATGGGACCTAGTCATTAGAGTTACAACTAGGGATGTTCAAAAATACTTGAGTCGTCGACCTGATTACAAATAACCAGATATTTATAATGAAATTATCCGATAACGGGCTATTTTTTACGAGTTTTTGGGTCAGATCTGGGTCACAAAATTTTCCTTAACCAGATACCGGACTACTTGATACCCAATTTCCTTTTCATTTTATTTTTGAGTAAACTACTGCAATGGTCACTTACATTTAGTCAGTGTACACTTTTGATCACCAATTTCAAAAATTGAATGTTTTGGCCACTTACGTTTTCGTTGTGTAAATTTTTGGTCACTCAAACGTTAGTTTACGTTATCCGATGACGTGCACGTTAATAAAAAAATTATTTTTAATTTCACCCCTGAATTTTTAAAAATTCATTTTTTTCACCTCAAAAAGACTCTGACCTCTTTTCAGCCATCAACTTCAACTGTCCGTCTCACCAATTTTTTTTTTTTTTGAAATGAAGAGCTCAAAAGGGGAGAAAAGAAAAAAAAATATGATGATGAAGAAGGGTCCGTCCCTGACCATAGATTGCCGATGTTTTTTCTTCTTTTGTATCACTCGTAGTGTGTAATATGTTTGTAACTTAGATCCGTCAGCAACGATATTGTGATCACCACCTTGTTTTTGAATGGGGGTGGTCATAATTATACAGGCTTTGCCATTTTTTTTATAATTGCATGGTCGATTTCGAGCAGAAAATTGCCAACGAAATGTTGCTTTTGAAAATAAAATTTCCGACAACTGATGTAAATCCTTATACGAATGCTCAATTTTTTTTATTATGGTTAAAATGGAGCTCTTATATATTTGGCCTGGCTATTCTTACCGTTTAATTCAATATATCCGTTTATCAATGTTCTCAGATTCTTTTCCACTGCTCAATCTATAGAATAGAGCCCCTTTTAATCAATATTATTACATCGGTAGGCATTCATCACATTTGCAAATCCCAAGAATTATGAACTCTACAGTCTCTACAACATGAACTCCATTTCTTCTTGATAGTGGAAACGAGTAAAGGACTATTGATTTTATGGTCAAAGAATCAAAACAAAGGTTTTGTTGATTGACACTGCAATTCATCGAGGCTGCTAAGTTCCATTAAAAGTATGTTTAAAGTGGTAACACAAAGGTGGGGAAGCCAGGTGTGGGTTCGTCGAAGGCTAGGTCAAACAGACGGTATGTAGTCGAAAGTTGGTGGTTGGAAAAAGGGTTAGAGTTTTTTCTTTTTGGGCGAAAAAAATTAACTTTTAAAAATTTAAGGGTGAAATTAAAAATGAACTTTTTTTATTAACGTGCACGTCATCAGGGTAACGAAAACTAGCGTTCGAGTGACCAGAAGTTTACACAACGAAAACTTAAGTGACCAAAACGTTTAATTTTTAAAATCGGTGACCAAAAGTGTACACTGACTAAATGTAAGTGACCTTTGTAGTAATTTACCCTTTATTTTTTGGATTAAGTGCTACTTTGCCCCTGTATTAGTCTCAATTTATCATTTTCGCCCCTATGGTATTTTCACATCAATTTGGCCCCTGAACTAGTCGAATTGTATCACTATTTGCTCCTTGACTAACGGAAGTCCACATTGACCGTTACGATGTTGACGTGGCAGTCAACGGTACTGAGGTGGCAGTCCACGTGTGAAAATGACGTGATAGAGGGGTAAATTTGATTTTCTGACCGAGTTTAAGGGCAAAATTGATTCTCTTGTTGAGTACGAGGGCAAATTTGATTTTGTAGAGAAAAAAATAAGAATTTTAAAAAATATTAAAATATTAAAAGTATATAAAAATTAATAAAACATTTAAAAAATATTTTATTAATATATTACTAAAAAATAAAAATATCTAAAAATAAGTAAAAATTATAAAATTAAAATAGCAGAAGATATTAAATTATAAATTATTCAAAAATTAAAAGTTGAAAATAAACTCTACACTCTAACCTAAATTTTTTAAATCTCAACCTTAAATCTTAACCCATAATTAAAAATTTTATAAATCTAAAGTGATTATGAAACATAAAAGTATGTATATAAATTTAATTAATCAAGTAAATGGTTTAAGTTTTACGGTTTAGGGTTTGAGATTTAAAAATTAGAGTTAGAGTGTAAAATTTAACATTTTAGTATTGAGACATAAATATGGGAAACAAAAAAGATAGAGAATTTTTATTCGGTTGAGAGAATTATATTAACCCTATTTTAAGATTCTTTCTCTCTTACATTATTTTAAGAGAAAGAAAACCAAAATCGTCCAAACTGAAAGTTTTCATAGTTTTTAATGCGTTATAAATATTTTCAAATTGTAGTTATTGAATAATTTATTAGCTTATGATATTTTAATTTTATAACTTTTACTTACTTTTAGATATTTTAAATTATTTTATTTTTTAGTCATATATTAATAAAAATATTTTTTAATATTTCATTAATTTTTATATTATTTTAATATTTTTTGCCAAAAAAATCAATTTTGCCCTCAAAGACTCTGAAAATCAATTTTACCCCTCTTCCACATCAGCACCGTAACGGTTAACGTTGACTTTCTTCAGTTAAAGGGCAAACGATGATGCAATTCGACTACTTTAAGGACCAAATAGATAAAAAAAATATTATAGAGGCAAAATCGATAAACTATGACTATTAGAGAGGTAAAAGTAACCCTTAAACTTTATTTTTTGTATTATTTTACTAAAACTCATTGTTGTCTAATACAGTAAACAGAGATCAGAGTATACAGAGTCAAATATGCAATGGTTCATGTTTTTTTTCTTCCATATTTTGTTTTGTATAATCCATAAACTAACTTTTATTCCCGACTCGAGCAACAAAGATTTTGTCGGTTGTCAAAAATCAACATGTGTTGCTTTGTACGCTGCTTCTATGCAATATATATATAGATTCATCTCCGACAGACGATATTAATTTTAGTTATTTATTACTTTTATCCAAACATCAAAAAAAGATGTAAAAGTAATTGAGTTTATAAAGTGTAAGTGAATTCTAACTATATATATATATCTCGTAATTTTTTGTTACTTTTATCTGGCATGTTCCATTTTCCTTTATAGTATCCTGATTTCGGTTACCTTGATCCTCTTGTTTGGTGAGGTGAGAATCCACTTTTATTAGATTTATCGCTTTTAATTCAACACAAGTGTAATTTACCCATCAAAAACGAAGGTATAAAATAATCATTATGTGCTAATTTTAATTTGGAAAAAAGGATTTGGGTATCTTGTTATCCGGATTAGCGGGTACCCGAGTTTTACAGCTACCCGATTATTATAGTTCGAGTTATCGGCTGAGTTTTTGGTACCTAAAATTTTATTACCCGAATATTAACACTCCTAATTACAACTGAGATAAGATGAGCAGCAAAAAGAAATGGAAAGACAAGCAGACAATGATCATCGAAACTGAAAAAATATTTTCTTGAGAGGTAAAAGACGTCTGGAAAATCTCAGAAAATTTTAACTGATGAAGATACTCGTAGAAAAAAGAAGATTAAAAAGTGGACAAAAAGAAAGTAAAAGCATTGGATGATACAGAAAAATGAAAGGAGGTTTAAGAAGAGTTAAAATTTTAACTTTGTGTTAGGACCTACAGGACAAGAGACAGTCTTAAGTAGACAATTTTTATGGGCGTAGGCCTCTTAAAAGATAACGGAAGTGTGCAAAAGTCTTCTCAGACCCACATGTATTCTCTAACCATGACGAAATAGTGACGGATCCAAAAATTTAAAAATAAAGTTTAAAATATTTTTTCTCAAATCGATATGTAAATTTTTATTTTTTTCTATTCATTAAATTAATTTTTTTAAAATTCCCTAAAAATTAAACGACTAACGAGAACCACAGACAAAAGTACATAGTCCAACTGAAAATTAAAAAATAAAAATAAAGAAAGATGATGGTCTCCAGAGAACGACCGGCTTCCGACAATGCAGAAATCATTTGAGAGAATGCTCATTAATTTTACAAAATAAAAGAGCTTCCTAAAAAGCTTTTTTTGCCAATTTAAAGGGGAGATTTTATTAGTCAGACTCTACCTGCATAGTTAACCTAAAACAAAATAATAGTATGTTTTAGTTTATGCAATTCTTTTCCTTTTCTTATTATTGTTTTCAGAGTCATTTCATTTAGAAACAAATTGAAAACTATTGTACAATATGAGTAAAACAAAGATGATATTATGAATAATTGAAGTTTTAAAGTGTAAATATTTAAGATGGTAAAAAAAATAAGTGTAAAGTTTTAAGATGATAAAAGTTGTTTGAAATGCTAATAAAAAAAACTAGGAATGATGGGGAACAAAGCCTTAAGTAAGCAAATGCTCAGTACTAGTAAGTAGTGGGTTATGGCTATTCCTTTTTATTTCAATGATTTTAATGGTTTGAGGTATATTAATGTTGGAATACTATGTTGATGATACTATGTTGGAATACTATGTTACACAGTGGTTTTAGTTTCTCCAAAGTATTGGTGTCTTACACTTACTTGGATATGGGGTACGATCCTCCAAATATATGAAAATGCTTAGAAAATATTAAGCATACCTGCATTCGACACTCTCCTCTGAGTCTGAGTTGCATAGGCTTTGGAAATCTATTAAATTGGTCTTTGGTGGCCAAAATCAGATGATGGTTCGATAGCTAGAAAGAGATGGACTTGCCCTATACAAAGAACGGCTTTGTCCCATCTGTTAGAACTTGAAATTTCATGTTTGAGGTATTGAGTTTGAAACAGAGTATATATGTGATCGAGACATTTTTTTTAAATGAGAGAAACAGAGTAATTACTTCATTTTGTAATGATTTGCCATTCAGTTTTTCCCTTTGCTTTACTTTAATCAATTTTCCTAAATTGTTCTTAAATGCAGCTGGCCATGAGTCTGCATGGATGCAGCATACCCTTTCGGGTGTGTTTCAGTGAGTTCTAGGTTATCTAAGCCCTTTCCTTGTAGTTCGGTTTTTGCATCAATTCCTCATTTGCCTACAACAGATTCATTATTATTAATCCGGAGTTCTTGGATGCAGGATCAGGATACAAAGTCCCGGCAAGTTAAAGGTACATGAAAATCCTTTTCTCCTTTCAAAATGCGCATACTTACAGTAAGCAGAATATGCTGAATTACACTTATGAAAAAACCAAACTATGTTTTCGTAAAGGCTCTGTATATATGTATGTACACATTCTAGTTTGCTTCAGAATTGCCTTTCAAAATGCATCATCGGGTGTACTTACAGTAATTGGAATGTTCTGAATTACGCTTTGTGGAAACCATTTTTTTAAAATATAAAACAGCTTGGACGATTTATTTTGCAATTAGGGTTTTCTTTTAAATTTGATTTTTATAAAGATTTAGAGTCGCCACCGGTCACTTTGGTAGACCGAACACCATAAAACAACCATAGATTTAAAAGAAAAAATTGGGATTCGGAAGTAGATTACGTGTGGGGAAGGGTTAGCACCCCACAAACGCCCGAAAGCAGTATTTTTAATTTCGTGTTGTATTTTGCCATTTTAGAATAATAATTCGAATTTAATTTGGTCATTAATTATTAATTGTGTTTATATTTGAAATGAAAATATTCTTTTTATAATAAAATGTATTTTTGATTCGAATACAAAATTAAAAACACCCATATACGCTCAGGGCATCACCTTTGTTATTACAAAAATATACTTCATTATAAAAGGTTTTTTATGCATTTATTAACTATTCAATGATTCATTTTAAGTCATAATCTAGAAAGGCATTAATTAATTCACAAGTTATTTAACTATGAATATTATTTAATTTTAAAATTTATATAGGACAACACACCATTGCTTTAAGGTACCATCTCTAATTAAATTTCAAAATTATAGATAATATTCTACTATCAATTAATTAGTCCATTTATTAAAGTAATTAATCTTATCTAGGCTCTATTTAATTAATCTAGGTTATTTTATATTTTCTAAGTTTTAACAAATATTATTTGTTCTATTAAAAAGTTTATGTTGAACAATGCCCAATTACTTTAGGGTATTATTCAAATTTAAACTCTCAAATTTTCCAAGTAATATCCATTAATTTACTACAAATCCTTGATTAAAGATCCCTAATTAAAGCTCTATGTATTAAAATAAGACTAAGTATTTAAGTTATCTAATGATATACTACATGCATTAATTAAATCATGTGGCATATAATTGACAATTAAAATACAATTAATTAAACAAATAAGCTGTAAAAAGGACTGAATTGAAAGAATTAAAAACTTCAAAACAAAGGAAAAGGACGAAATTGAACTTTATTTAAACTTGCGAGCCGAATTACAAATATACTGAAAGAAGGGCGCGGGCCCAGACAAGGGTTTGCGGGCCTTTAGTCCCGAATTCAATGTCTATTTAAAAGCAACATCAGCTCTTTATTTTTTTCTTTTTCCCATTTTTTAAATTTCTCTCTTTCAAACCCGATTTGCTCTCCCCTCTCTCTTAACTAACATCATATTTCTAGAATTTACCCAAAAAATAGATCAAACCCATGATTTTGCTTGGTGTTCATGTGGTGCTTTTCATTTTCATGAAGAACACCATGAACATTGGTAACAATCTTTTCCGTTTGAACTCCGACCGCCACCAATACCCTTTTCGGTCACCGTGATGATTTTTTCGGCAACACTTCGACTACCATTCTTCTCCTTCGGCCGTCGTGGGGAGAAATACGACCATACTCTGAATATTCACTTGACGTTCGTCGATCATCGTAGGCAATTTTCGACCACCATATCCAAACCTTAAAATCACCAATTCCCTCTCTTAAACTCTAAATCTAGCCCCGATTCGGCCGAATCACCCCTCTTCACCTGATCTAAAACCTAAACTACCCAATCCCGAGCCTTCTTTAACTCTGACATTATCTAAACACTCCGGCCTTTGATGAAACTCTTTCGATCTTACTTTTTAGTTTATTATTTATTTAAGTTTCTGCATGTACATAAACTGACATTTACTCTTTTTTTGCAGGAATATAGATGGTAGAAAGGGACTACTTTCACAACGGAAGGATCACGGTTCTGGCCTTCTTATTCGGTGACGAATGGGCTTCTTTGGCGTCGATTTGAGCCTTCAGTGGCTCTTCAGTTCTCGACGGTTTGATTCCCAAGTAGTTACTCTTTCCTCTTTTATTATTTTTTAATATGTATTGTTATTATTATTGATGATAATGACATTTCTCTCTCATGCTATTTATAGGTCTGATCAAATAATGATTCACGTTGACGTCATCTCGATCTAGATAAAGAAGAGAAAGCACAATATGTGTGCATGCTTCTAGGCCAATTATAGAGATTGTCACGTGCCCATTGAATTACAGATTTGGGCTGGAATGGTTTTGTTGGGCTAGGATTATCTGAAAATAAGTTGTACCGATGATAAAATGGGTTGTAAACAGTTGTTAAATTTTGGGATTTTGAGTTTTTTTTTTTAATTGAGGATGGGTTTTTGAATTTTTATGTGTAATGGACATTTTTATAATCATTTATTTTTGCCCGGATCGTAAATATTATAGTAATGTTAATTAATTATATGTGCCGTATGGTAATACGTATGTTTCAATATAGGTGCGGGCCCATATGTATATGAGTATATATGTTTATGTGTGGGTGTGTATAGGTATTATACGTGAATGCTGCATGTATATTGTACATACATATAATGCGTGAATGTGAATGTACAAATATAAGTATGTATTTTTAGTGATATTATTAATATTAATATTGCATGTAATATATAAGGTATGAATGCATGTTACGCATACGTGATATTGTTATTTTAACGAGACGTTTGCTTATTGTATGTATATGCATATGTATGTGTGCTTAATGATATGTATGTATAAATATATTAATGTATGAGTTTTATTATTTTTATTAATATTAATTGTAATAAATATATATAACAAATCATGTATGAAAAAGGGGGCCTAAACCATTATTTTAATTGTCTAGTCCATTTATATTTACAAAACCAAAACAAATTTACATGGCCTATTTCGGCCAAGCCTAAACCCCAATCCAATTAACCTAAGAAACCCTAATGATACTAGAAACCCTAATATCTTATCCTTATACGCAGCCGAAGGAGAATCGTTGGACAAGATCCAACGGTCTAGATTAATTCAAGATGCTCTCCAGCTGGCCACGTGTATCACAGACACGGGGTGTTGGACTCCCACGCGCGCGTGGCGTGCACGCGCTGACTATCCGAATACTTTTGCGCCATGTGTCACCATACTGTGCAATCCGCTTTTCCCCAGATCGCATCCTGGCCGTCAGATCATTAATCTGATCGAACGGCCCAGATTTTTTCTAGCAGATTATAGCCTTTTCATCTCCACCAACCGAGCCACGTGGCCGCTCCACCAGCTGCCGCCGTACGCCTCCCTCACCAATCGGACATACCAAAAACACCAAAAGCAGGGAGAAATCAGATCCACATCAAATCCACAGTTCAAGCATTTAATGTTACTTATCTTTGTAAACAAAACAACAAATCAAAAAGCAAGATATATATGTAATCAGATCCCCATTTTAGTACTGAGACAGATTCGAATGAAATTAAAAAAAAAGCAAAAAAGTTTCCAGTGGTAATCACTTCTCTAGATCTTTCTTCTTGCATGCATGTTAAATATAATAAAAAAATAAATAGAGATGAGAGGGGGAGTTATACCTGAGTCGGTTCCGCTTCCCTTTTTCGGTAATAAGCCCCTTTTACAGGGGTTAATCGGTGTTAGAAGCTAGACTTTTAAATAAAAATGGCTTCAGTTTTCTTTCAAAAACAAGGTTTGGGGGTTTGATTTGAAAAATCCAATAAAGGATTGGGTTTTAAAAGTGAAAAAAAATTCGATTTTTGTGTTTTGCGGGTTCGATCGACGGTGGCCAGTGCTGACGGTCGGCGGTCGGAGTGCCGGCCACCACCGAAAACTGGGTTTCACGGTTATTTCTGGAAAAATGATGAACATTCAAAGTTTTTTTTTTCTGTTTCAGTTTGAAAAAATAAAAGGGGAGTGGATATAAAAAGGTTAGGAGATTTTTTAAAATGGATAAACGCTGAAAAGGTGCCCGTTAAGGTCTATTTATAGACATTTTTGGTTTTTAAAATGGTTAAATTACAGTTTACTCCCTCTACCCTCTTAGTTTTTTCACTTTGGGCTTGCCGCGTGGGTATATTACACTTCCAGTCCTCCTCTGTGTTTCAAAAATCCCAATCTCATCCCTAAATTGAATTAAATAAAATTTTTAAAGGGTAAATTACGCACACAGTCTCTCTGTCCCGCTTGGTATTTTCAAAATGTCTCTGCCGCATGGGAAAATTTCACAAATGGTCCCCAACGTTTTAATCGGTTTACATTTTCATCCTTACATTTATTATTTAAAAGGGAGAACTCCAGTTTGGTCCCTCTTTTTCTCACTGTTTTGCAATTGGATTCCATTCTATCTTTTTTTAAGGACTGTTTTTATGGATTAATTATCTTTTGGCCCATGTTCTTTTAATTTCAGTATTTAATTTACATTTTTGCTTAATAATTTATATTTAGTGTTTTATCATTTTTTTATATTCGTGTTTGCATTATATTCTATACATGTTATTTGTTTTTAGTTTAATATATTATTGTTTTTTACATTTATTTAGTTGTTCATTCTTGTTGTTTATTTTTGTACGTTTGTATTTTTGTATATATGTATAGTATGTGCTACGTTGCTGTTCATGTATGTATATGTATATATTATATGTACTATATATTATATTTAATATGTATACCGTTCCGTACTATTTATGCATTATTTTATATGTATTCATGTTATGTACATATTAATTAATGTTTCATATTATGTTTTATATATTATATTAGTTAATTTATATTATGTGTATATGTTATAAATATTATATATTTTTTGTATCCTAATATATAGTAAATATTCTATATTGTAAATATTATGTTTTTATATTTGTGGTTCTTTTTAATCGCATATTTATCTGTTGATGTATGTGTATGTTTTTTAACATTTGTTTACCTTCTATTATTTTATGTATTCATGTATTTAATTTATCATGTTTATATTTTACCATGCATAATGTTAGGCCTTTTAATTCCGGTATTCTAGTGGGAGTGTCATCCCGGTCTTCGGGTGTCATCTCCTTTGGTACCGTGGATCGGGACAAAGTTTTAATGAGAAAAACTTCAATACACAATCCGTGTCAACTAAAGTTTACACAAACTTTTTAGTTTTAGGGGTTAGAGGTTTAGTTTAGGGTTTAGAGTTTAGGGGTTTGGGTTGTAGGGTTTAGAATTTAAGGTTAGTGTTTAGAATTTAGGGTTTATGGTTTAAGGTTTGGGGTTTAGTTTTGTAGGGTTTAGGTTTAATTTTGATTTATAGTGTAAATACCCAGGCTTGTGTAAAATTAATTTTACACAGCTTGTGTATCAAAGTTTTACCCGAGTTTTAATATTCAAAACTCATTTTTTTAGGATTAATTATTAAATTAAATCGACTTTTTATTTTCCTTTATAAGTACGATACGAATCTATTTGGTGCCAATTTTGGGCGTATCGGGATGCTAATCCTTCCCCGTGCGTAATCAACTCCCAAACCTAATTCGAATCTATGGTTTTGTTTTTGGTTTTAGGTCTACCTAATCCAAGTGACCGGTGGTGACTCCATTTTTTAAAATACGATTTTCCTAAAATATTCCCCCTTTTAATATTTTTTCAATAAAGCAGAAAATACCCCCAAAAAATGATATTTTATTAATTTTTTGTATCATCCTTCGATGCACCTTAGAAAAAAATAGTCGCTACAGCTTGGCGACTCCATTGAGGACAAAATTTTGTTTTCAAAAATAAAAATAGAGTTAAGCCTTAGATTCGTATCGTAATTATTTAGAAAATTTTAAATTTGGTTTAATTTATTTTTTAATTCCTAAGTCTTGTTTGTTTGTCTTTCTTTTGGCATCATATAATAGTCTTAGAACCTTTTAGGAGGAGTGATTACTTCGCTTCGTGGGGTTTTCACCTCCGTATAGTGTTGTAATTCACTCTAGGAATTCGGTCCTTATATTTCGTGAGGTTTTCACCTCTGTATGGTATAAGGGTCACATTCCCTCGAATCAATGTCCAAGCGACAGTTCGAGTACCAGTTATTTTAGAATACGACCGCATATAGTGAGACATAGATCATATTAGATCCATTCCGGTACTCTGTCCGTTTAGCGGATGACCTGTTTAATTTTTGTTCGCATTCGTGTTTGTTTGTTTGTTTTAACCTATTGGTTTGAGTGTTTTAAATTGTTTCTGCTTATTAACCATTTATTATTCTTTTCAAACTGACACAATTTTCTTTTCGTGTTTGCCTTTATTTTGTCCTTTTGTGCACGCATTTTCATATCATAAAGGTATTTATTTCGCAAGTGACCATTACTGTAGAAGGTATTCATAATGGATAAAAGGTCTTGTATTCAGATAAACCGAGCAAATCCTGAGTATTGCCAGAAGAGTTGAGAAGGTGAATCATCTGAAGAGTTTGGACAAGATAGGTTACTGATACTCTTACTGGGGATGAGCGGGATAAAGTACAAGAGTTGAAGAAACAGATGGTTGAGATGATGAATTTGATGACCGTTATGGCTAAAGGAAAAGGATCTATAGAACCAGAAGAAGAGCTAATTAAGAGTCTGATAGTCAGAATCCCATTTCCAAGCAGAGTAACATTGGTAAATATGAAAAGTCGACCCCTTTTGTGATTCGCATCAACAAACCAATGGGAAGTACATATGAATCAAATTCCCAACAAACAAAGGAAGGTCTAGAAGAAACACGAAAAGAAAGTGATGTGAAGAAGAATATCCCGATCTCTTTGAGATACACTAAGTTGCTCATGATGCTTATTAAAAAGGGCCTCATTCTCAAAAATGAGTTAGAAGGCAGTATAAATATGAACGATATTCTAAAATCAAGTTTGCAGTAGAGCGGTGATGAATTTTGCACATTTCAAACAGAGAATGCAATGTTCAAGGAACAAATAGAAGAACTTAGGACTTTCTTACATACGAGCGAGATTCGCGCTGAAGCCTACAAATAAGCTGGCTATAAAAGCGTTGAAAAGGTAATTCTCCAGTTATGAAAGGCCGAACGAGAAATACAAGAGAGGGGCAAAGACATGAAGAGTGTCATAACCCAAGTACGCATGGTGGCTCAGCAGGTGGCAGATGTGGCCGATGCAGCTATGCCATTAAGTCAGAATATGAATTCTGCACTGGATCATGAAGGGAAGATGACTCGTTTGCTAGAAGAAGTCCAAAAGTTAAGGGCTAGGGCTCATCAGTATTTGTAAAGTTTACAATACTAAAATATGATGTAACAAGCCTTTTTTATTTAATGAAAGTCTTTCTACGATGATCCCTTTGCGATGAATACCTTATTGCATTCATGTTTGCATAGTCCATATTAGGGGATTTTCTATATAAATGAGAAGATGTTCTATAATGTATAGAGATTGATAATACTACGGTTGAAAAAAAAATTGAGCATAAAACAGATAGATAAGAGACGACTGTAGAATATTGTCAATCTTTTGTACAACAGGCTCCCTTAGTTTTATAAAAATCATCCTAAAGGACTATTAATGATTCAACACTTCATTTGCATTCATTCATTTCATTTTGCACTCATTTTTATAGTCCATACTTACTGTTTGTTTTTACATTTTAGACATTTATGATGTATTTCATACATTAATAAAATAATAATAATAAAATTTACGGGTTCAATGGCAGTATCCGAGAACCAGCTGAAAAAAAGATAGAACAAAGACTGGACCAATTATAGGATAAAGTTAAGAGAGAGCTCAAGAAGAAGGAAAAAATAAATACAAGAAAGCAATAAAGCATATATATTTATACGACCAAATTTGAATCTCTGGTTTTGTTTTCGGTGTCTGGTCTACCTAATCCAAGTGATCGGTGGCGACTCCATTTTTTAAAATACGATTTTCCTAAAATATTCCCCTTTTTTAATATTTTTTCAATAAAGCAGGAAATTCCCCCTAACACGATATTTTATTAATTTTTCGTAGCAGCCTTTGACGCACCTTAGAAAAATAGTCGTTACAATTTTATGGACTGAATTATGTTTATTTATATTTGTTTTATTTAAGAGAAATATGGCATATATATTTATACCCGGGCAAAATTTGAGCCTTACAACCGCTCTTCTTTGCTCATTGTTGTGGAACGAGAATTGGGCAAAGACTGAAAAGACACAAATTTTCTCTGAACACTATGGTTGTTCTTCTGAGATGCAAGTTATTCTCATTATGAACTTTCACTCCGTCTTCCCCTTTAGAAAGCTTGAACAAGTTCTTCTCATTATGAAATTCTCAATCCTTCTGCCAAGGCTGAACCAAAGTTTGAAGTGGTTTTCTCATTATGAACTACTTATTCTTCTAAAAATGTTGATCCACGAGTTCTTATTATTATAAACTCCCTGCTTTTTCTTCTTCTGGAAAACACGAGCAAGTTATTCTCATTATGAACTTTTCATCTTTCCCATGAACATTATGTAAGTTCTTATTATGAACTTCTCAATCTTTTTGTAGATACATAATTGCGAAGTCTGAACTTGTTCTTCCCTTTATAAACTATTCATCATTCCTGGACATGTTGTTCCACTTTTCCCTGCAAAAAAGTTGAAAAATAAGTTATTCTCATTATAAAATCCTCATTCTTTGTTGGAAATGTTGATTCACCTCTATGTAAATATGTTGAACAAGTAAGTTCTTCTGCAGTGTTGAAGTCTGAAACAATTTAACTCTTCATTCTTCTGAAATGTTGGTGAAGTCTAAAAAATTAAACTATTCATCATTTGGAAATGGTGACGAAGTCTGAAAAAGTTGAACTATCCATTCTTCTGAAACGTTGGCAAAGCCTAGAACCATTACACTCTTCATTCTTTTGAGATGCTTGATAAAGTCTGAAAAAGTTAAACTATCTATTCTTTTGAAATGCTGGCAAAGTCTGGAACAATTACACTCTTCATTCTTCTGAAATATTGATCCGCTCCTACTTCTCTGAGGAGACATGACCTGTTTGAAAGCTTGGAGCTACAAGTTCCTCCTATATAAAACTTTTTGCTCTTTTTGGAAATGATGATCCACCTATCTGCAAGTGAATTCTTCTCATTAGGAACTCTGTCTTTGTTGAACAAACTCATCTCGTTATGAGTTCTTCATTATTTGCTGCGAATGCTGATTCACCTCATCTTCTGGGGGGAAATTAAACTTACAAAAATAAATGTCATATATTAAAAAATAGGGGATTTCTTGGTATTATTATGTTTTTGATAATGACATGTGATCTTTAACACTCATGATTATTGTTGAAGAGTGTAAAGAAAATGAGAGATTGTACGTTGAAACAGCAGGAACGAGGAAGATGAAAGAATAGTGAGACACTTGAGTAAACGTTGCCCAAGCAAAACAAAAAAGAGAAGGAAAAATAAAAGGAAAAAAATTAAAAAAAAACTAGTGGAAAGAAACGGCGAAAACTCGAAAGAACGCCAAAAAGGGGAAAAAGAAAAAAGAAAGAGAAAAAATAAAAGAGAAAAGAACTAGAGTGAAAACCCAAAAAGGCGCTTTGAGAAAAGCAAATATAAAGTGAAAACCTAAAAGGGCGCTTTAGAGCAAATGGTTCAAAATGTGGAAAGGGGTTCTGAAGGATGATCCCAAGTGTGAGATGGAGTACCAATACAAATCGAGATCCAATAAAGAAGTGCAGCAAAAAAGACTAGGATTAGTCTTCTAAGAAGCATGAGTTGATCGAGCGATTTTGATGTGCTACAACTCATGTATCGTACATTGATATTCTTAAACTAGGATCATGCTAACATTCATCAAAGCATTCTATTCTGTTTTGACAAGAATCTTTAAACCCAACAAAGAATACATAGCTCGTAATAAGAAGAGTTTGTCCAACAAAGAATACATATCTCATAATGAGAAAAGTTTATCAAGCAAAGAACACGGAGCTCCTAATGAGAAGAGTTCGCCCATCAAAGAATACAGAGTTCCTAATGAGAATAACTCACCCAGCAAAGAATACAGAGTTCCTAATTAGAAGAACTCTTCTAGCAAAGAATACAGAGCTCCTAATGAGAAGAGTTTGCCCAACAAAGAATACAGAGTTCTTAATGAGAAGAACTCGCCCAATAAAGAATATAGAGTTCCTAATTAGAAAAACTTGCCCAATAAAGAATATAGAGTTCCTAATTAGAAAAACTCGCCCAACAAACAATAAGGAGTTCCTAATGAGAAGAACTCACTTGTTCAACACCGTTATAAAGAGGTGGATTAATATTTCTAAGAAGAATAAATAATTTCGTAATGAGAAGAGCTGGTTCAGACTTCATGGTTTAACCTTTCCAGAAAGAGTGAGAAGTTCATAATGAGAAGAACTTGTTCAAGCTTTCTAAGGAAGAAGATATAGAATGTTCAGGGGAAAGATGAAAAAGTTCATAATAAGAAGAACTTATTCGTGTTTTCTAGAAGAAAAAGAAAAAAAACAAGAAGATCATAATGAGAAGAACTCGTCGATCAGTATGAATAGTTTATAATGAAAAGAACTAGTTAAGACTTTGGTTTAGCATTGGTAGAAGGATTGGGAAGTTCATAATGAGAAGAACTTATTAAAGCTTTTTAAAGAGGAAGAATGAGTGGAAGTTCATAATAAGAAGAACTTGCAGTTTAGAATGACGGTCAGCCAGCTCAGAGAAAATTTGTGTCTTTTCAGTCTTTGCCCAATTCTCGTTCCACAACAATAAGCAAAGATGGGCAGTTGTAATACTTGTATTTTGTCCAAGATTGTTTTATATATATATAATTCACTATAAGTAAAACTGAATAATAAATAAATAAATATGTATTAAAAATAACAGTCTAAATATCTATATACAAAGCTCATTTTTTACAAAGCCCAAAAATCTTATATACAACTCATTTCCCGCCTATTTTGGTACATTACAGCCTATTTTCAGTCAATTCCAACCCAACAAAACCAATCTCAGCCATTTCACACCCAAATGTGCCATGTGGCAATCTCTTATTGGCCCAAAGAAGAAGCACATAAAATGTGTTTCTTCATCTCTTAGCTATAACCAGTTGGCCCATGACGTCATCCTCATGACGTCATAACCCACTACTCTATAAATACAGAGAAAGAAACATCAAATCATTAAGGACGATGTAATAATTGCAAGAATTAAAAAAATAAAGGAAGAGTCGTCAAAAAGAGAAGATGGCATAGAAAAAGCGAGTTGGTCGTCGAAAAAAGAGACTAGAGCTGAGGTCACGTTACTGTGAAGGTATATCTCCTTCATCTTTTTGATTCCTGCAAAAAAACTAAAAATATTAGTAAAAAATAAAAGAAAATAAAAAAGCAAAAAATATATAAACATAAATTAGAAAAAGAAAATAGCGGTTGGAGTGCTTATCTTATTTCGGTGGTCGGAATGGTTTTGAGGTTACGATTGAGTTGAAAATAAAATATGAACGGATATATTTAAGCTTTTAGGAGGGAAAGATGAGAGATCATATTGGATTGGGCTTAGATTTAGGGGAAAATGAAGCTTTTTTAGGTTTTTAGGGTTTTGGGCGGTGATCGAAATGTCGGTCAAAAATTGCCTGAGACGGCCGAGAATTGCTTCCCGGTGGCCGATGAAGGGAGAAGGGTGACCGAAGATTTATAGACGGTGGCCGACGAATAGTAAACGGTAGTCAAAGCTCGGTTGGAAGGATTAAAGCGGCGAAAGCCACAACGGTTGGTGGCCGTGTTCTTTATGTTCTTCAATTTTATGAAGAACAATGAAGAACACTAAGCAAAGGCTTAGTTTTTGATCTATTTTGGAGGCTATTTCTGAGCATGAGGTGTTATTTAAGAGAGAGGATAAAGCGTTTCTAGTCTAGAGAGAGAATGTTGAGATTTTTATTTTGATATAACTCAATGAAAAATGTTTTGGACTTAAACAAATTTGTAAAAAAAAATCAAAGTCCAACAAACTTGAAAAAATGTTTGAAACTATTTTTGACTTGAACAAATATTTTCAAAGGCAAAAATAGGCCTTCGGTACCGGTACAGTCATTCCAGTACTGATACGAAGAAGCTCGTGCCGATACGACTTTGCCCTGTACTGATACGTTTTTTGGTTTAAGTTTTTCTAGTAAGCACTTCGCGTATCGATACGAAAGCCTCCGTACCAATACCTGAAGTACCGTACCAATACAGATGTATCTTGTATCGGTACGCTCTGCATTTATGTGCAACGGTTCTTTCTTGTTTTGGTAGGTACAGATACTCATTTTCGAGTACTGATGCCCAATGTCGCAGAAATGCATTTATGGCTGAAATTAAAGTCCCTAACGGCTAGTTTTCATCCCCAACAGCTATAAACGGCTAGTTTGCATCTCCAACGACTATAAACGGATAGTTTTTATTCCACACTATAAATACAAGCCAAAGATAGTTGGAGATAAGAGGATGAACATCTAAGCTTAAAGATCAAGAGAGAAGAGTTTTTCATTGTTTTATTTCTTTTGTAATCTCTTGTAAATCTTTAGAGTCCAATCCTAGAGAGCCAAAAAGTGTAAACACCTACTTAAAGAGATATTTTGTTTACAAATGTCAAGACCTCATTGTTGAGGGATAGATTCTAGTTGATCCTTATAAAAACTAGGGAGATAGTTCTATCTTAGCGCATGAAAAGATAGTTGTAAAGGTTATCTCTTTGTCTTATAAAAAGAAAGAATTCATGGTAGTGAATTGGAAAATCCTTAGTATAGATGCTAAGGTAGTGGATGTATACCTTGGTTGAGAAGGTCAAATCACTCTAAATCGATCGTGTCAAAATTGTTGTTTTTATTTCTGTTTTTGCTTCCCAACTTCACAAGAGACCTTTACACCTTTCATCGGCGATATACAGTTGAAGTACATCGAGCCTATTAGAGAAGCCAAAAAATGAAAGGAAGAAGGCCAATTTTGTCCTAAGATATGGTTTAAATACCCGAATCAAAACGCGACATTTTGGACCCCAGCTCAAAGGAGTTTCGTGCGTTTTGAAACGGGTTGGATATATGACCAGCGCCCTACTTTTGGGTCTTCATGATTTGGACTTAAAATTTTGAAATATATTCAATTTAGTCCCCTTATTGAATAAAATCAAAATTTTTTGAAGTTTTAATTTATGCAATTTAGTCCCAATTGTTTAATTACATGTTTATATTTATTCAATTTAGTCTTTTCCATTTTAATTATTTAATTTAATTACATTGTAAATTCTAATTAATTATCATATGATTTTAATTGAAGCATGTAGTTTATATTTATGTGGTTTTAAATGCATAGTTTAAGTTTAAATAGTGTTAGAGCCTATTAGTTTAGAATCCTTACAATTAGACTCTAGAATTAAATATTTAGACTAGATTTAATTAATTCTAGTAATTAATTGAACATTATCAAATGATTTAAATACCCATATAATGATTGTTGCCCTAATGCATTTGGGTGTTAATTCATTTGGGCCTTAAAATCATTTGAATAATGTTCTTAAGGCTTTAAAATAAAATAAAACATTAGATAAAGCCTTTAAGTTTAGGATCTTTTTAATTCTAATAATTGAATGTCATAAAATATAGTAATTGGTGTTGATCCATATGGATTTTTAAATTGGATAAATAATACTTATAAGGGTACTAATTAAACCCAATTAATTACTTGATTTAGGCAAATAGTTAGAGCTTCTTATTAAGTTTGATACTTCAAAACACACAAATTAAATAATTAATTACTGAATATGGTTTATAAATTTTAGAATTCAAATAAGGATGACTTCTTAATGCAATTGGATATTATCCTAAAATGAATTTTAAAATTAAATAAATCATATTCATTAGATTTAATTAAGACCGCTATTAAAATGAGTTAAAGCCTTTTAAGATTATTACTTAAAATGAACTTTCCCATAATTAAATGCATGCATTAAAAATCTTCTTGTATTAAAATATATGTTTAAAATATAAAAGGCGATGCCCTGATCGTATAAGGGTGTTTTTAATTTTATATTTGAAACAAAAATATACTTTATCACATAAGGAATATTTTCATTTTAAATATAAACATAATTAATAATTAATGTTCAAATTGGATTCAAATTATTATCTTAAAATTTCAAAATGCAACACGAAATTAAAAAGGTACCGATCTCGGGCATTTGTGGAGTGATAATCTTTTCCCACACGTAATCGACTTCTGAACCCCTAATTTTAAAAAATCTCTGATTGTTTTTATGGTGTTCAATAAACCAAAGTGACTGGTGGCGACTTCAGTCTTTATAAAATCGAATTTAAAAAACCTAATTCAAAATAAATCGCCCAAACTATTTAAAAATGGTTTCGACACAAGGCCACTAAACTATTGATCTAATTTTATTTTAACCATTAAATTATAAATTTTGTCAATTAAACCATTAAAATAATTTCAATCATACTACTTACTGTTAGTTTTTTACGAAACTGGTGATATAACAGTTAAGTAAATTTGATTAAATACATATTTTATTAATTTAGTTTTAATTTATTTAATAAATTTAATTCATCAACCGAATGTTATACGATTATGACATTTTTCACTAGTGAAACATGTCACACCATTTGATTGTAGGATTTCGAAACCAAAATTGGCTTCAACAAAATTCAAACCTAGGTTATGTTGGAACTACTGTTAAAGGTTTACAGCAATTTTTATTAAAGGTTTATATAAGCCAAAATGCTAAATAAGCGGATGTTTCACGCGCAGGAAAAGCACGTGGAAAAACTAGTTCTGTAATGTCGTGCGTTTGGCAAGAAGCAACCCAACCAAAAATGGCATTTAAGTTTGGAGCTGCCATTACGACTTTGACTTTTCTTATGGAATTATTCCTTCCACTTGTTTAAAAAAATTAATATAATCTTTTTAATAAAAAAAAATGAAATTTTGGATTAAGCATTGGAGAACTTAAATCATAGAGATAATTCAATTTTCTTCCTTTACAATCTTAAGATTTAATTTTTAACCATACTTAAAAGTAATTTAAGGTCTTTTCTCGGTTGACCAATCATAGTTGGTTAAGAATAAACTTTTCTTAATTATTGTTTTTGGCATTAGCTTTTTTATCTTTTCTTTCAATTTTAAATGCCCACATTTTCATTTTGAAATCTTTTTCACCGTTGAATAATATATTTCTAGACAATTTTATCAAAAAATGGCTCATTCTTCATTCCCATGATCTTATGTTCAACAGAAAAAAGGCCAAATATTTAGAATGTAAGATTTTCTTTTTCTCTGGAATTCAATTTATTGTTTTTGTTTCTTTGTTTAATGGATGCTTATGTTATTCTAATGCAGATTAAGGAACTCATAAATGGGATTTTCCAGATAATAGCAGTGATTAGGGTCTCCAACTTGAAGGCTGGAGATGTCCACCCAACATGGAAATTCTGATGCCAAACCCCCTTCTGGTAATGATCCAGGCAAGCAATTTACAGACACAACAGCTTGTCTTCCTTTTTTTGTTCTGTTCTTTTATTTTTCAATAATTGATAATCTCAGATTCTCTGAATTGTTGCCAAGAAAATGGAATCCCTGCAATTTTTAAAAACATTGTTGTTGGAATCAAAAACACATCTTTTCATGGTTTAAAACAGGTTAAAAAGAAACTATTTGTTGAATGCGGTCCATTGATGACAATGGCGGTACCGATGGCTATCTTCTGTTCCGGATCGATCTTCGTGGATACCCTTTTATATATTTAGATGTTTCATGAACTTGTCTTGACATGTTGAACTTTTTGTAGTGATTTCAAAATTAGTATTCTGCTTGTATGTTTCCGGAAATTTATGATTTCTGATCATATGTTTGGTTTGCTACTTTGTTTATTATGTTGCATTTGCAGGGTCCAATTCTCGCTTATATGATCTGCTATGTGCGGAAACGCCGTATTGGAATCGACCAAGTGATGCCGATAGTACATCTTGGTTTATCAGGAAGGGCTCGTGGAGAACATCGTGTATGTCGCCTTTTACTCTAATTTTGTGTTTGAAGCATCATATTCCAAGTTATCAACTAGCAAATACAATGATGCACACAAGGACATAGGGCCAAATTCCAATATGCTACAATGTATTGGTCCTAGCACGGATGATTTTACGGTGCTTATATACATACAGAACTCTATATTCGTAGTTTGCGAGAGTACACATGTTTTCCTTTGTGCATTCAGTAGTTCTTTGGTTTTTCCCTTTGAGGTCCTCGGCCTGCATTCAAATCTGGAACTGGGGGTAGCAATTATATCGCGTTTGGCTTCCGGCAAACCTATAACTTATCCGGTTTAATTTATATGTTTCAACTTCGATTGTTTGTTGAACAGGTGCGAAAGGAAGGCTAGAGAGATTATTGAAGGAGTCCGGGAACAGTGTTTGTGCAGATTGCGGAACCCCGGACCCGAAATGGGTGTAAGTGTTGTACTTTGCTTTATTATAAAGTTTTCTTGTCCCAGATTGTTCATTTCTAGGATATAATCTGGATTTCTTGAGACTTTGGTTTCGGTAGCTCTCCTAATGGAACAGCATATCAAGTTTAGTACTCTTTTTCGAGCATATCGGTGTTGGATGCATACCTAAATTCAACCCTTAGTTCGTGTTTGTGCATTATTTCTATCATTCTCTTTTGTTCATTTTGCCTTGAACCAAAAGTTTGTTTAATATCTGTTATAGTGTCAGTAATTCATTTGTTGGCCTATTTTGTCGCTGTTTTCGTTTTAATCCGTGCTTAAGTTTGCTATATTAACTCGACAGATCCTCCTTGTTGACTATTTTTTTCGGAATATCAGATCATTAACTCTTGGAGTATTTATTTGTATCAAATGCTCTGGTGTTCATAGAAGCCTTGGGGTGCATATATCAAAGGTATGTTTCTCGTTCTCGGATCAAGCTCGTATTTTACTTGAATGAAGTTTCAGCTGATGATATTGTCTCTTCATTTTTTCGAGGCATCCATGTCCGAAATCATGTCTAATGCATATCCAGACAAGGATATCAGGATGCATAGACGACTATCGTGTTCTCTCCACACATGCACTTAACTTCTAATTTTCTAATTTGATAAGCACTTGTGCCAGGTTTTATCAGTGAAGCTCGATGAATGGACAGACGATCAAGTTGATTCTCTGGAGAATTTGGGTGGCAATAATTTAGCAAACAGAAAGTATGAAGCTTTACTTCCTGATAACATCACAAAGCCGAAACCAGACTCGTCCAATGAGGAGCGTGCTGATTTCATCAAGTAATGCCAAAATCATCTTGCCGGTTTCTTTATTTCGGCTAGAATTCTTGATTTGTTATACTCAGTATTGTGTTTCTTGCATGCTTAGGAGAAAATATGAGATGCTGCAATTTTTCGATGGCAATGAACAAGTTATTCCGCCCCACCCGCCTCATCAACGTTCTTCGTCATCGTCTTCACAGAGTTCTTTAGCCAACCTGTTTGCCCAAGATAAAAGACAGTATGAGAAACAACCAACCAGACATCGTATAGGGCAAAAATTTCGAAACAGCTGGGTTAGAAGAGAGAACGATCATCAGAAGTCCATTAAGAAAAGCAACTCATTGGTAATAATTACTTCTTCCATCGATGCTTATTTTAATTCTCCGATTCCATATGTACTTCTTTCCTCTGGAACTAGCTAGCTGATGCATATCTGCCGGTACTATTCTCATCAAATACATTTTCTTTCCGATGTTTATTTTACCGACGAGTAGATATCTCTAAATCCGATCCAATCTTCCATACCTCGGACCCCTGAAAATTAAGTGGTAGCATAGCACGGTTACTTCATGTTAGCTTTCAGGAAATATCGATATGATCATAGAATAGCCTTCTGTGAATTTATTTCTCAGTGCCTGAAAACGTGTGCATACGCATAGAGTAAGCACATATGTGCTTATTAGAGCCGATAATTCCGAAAATGTTGGATTCCAAAGTTTTCAAAAGCCTTTTTGAAGATATCATTTCATTTTTAATAAACAGGAATTCGTATTAAGGTGTGAATGTTATTCTTTTTCTCTGTATGTACTGTTTATAGGCAGGTATGGTTGAATTCATTGGGATGATTAAGGTGAATGTGGTCAAGGGCACCAACCTAGCTGTTCGGGATATGATTTCGAGCGATCCATATGTCATTCTCACGTTGGGGCAACAGGTATGCTTCTCTTTTCCACAAATACGATGAACTGAAATGGACAAATCCGGTGAAGCAAGTTAACCTAGTGATTTGAATTCTTCACAATTTCTGTTCTTGCAGTCGGTCAAGACCCGAGTCATCAAGAACAACCTAAATCCAGTCTGGAATGAAAGCCTAATGCTGTCCATTCCGGAACACATCCCTCCTTTGAAAGTGGTGAGTTCGATTCTTTAACAAGAAAACAGGAAAATGTACAATATTCTCAACATAAGTTTTGTTACACTTGTAGTACTGTGTTTGCCTGCAAATTATGAATTCTGATTTTTGCCGAGAATGAACCTTCATAACTTTTTTCTGGTTAGATGGATACTCGTCTCGATTCATATGCAGACATCAATTTAGGGAATACCCTCTATATACATGAAAAACTTTGACAAAATTGAATATATATCCATACCTAACTCGAGTCAAAGCAACATAGGTTTCCCTTGTTATTTTACTTGTTAAACGCGCAAGTCCTGTGTTTCTTTGAACATCATGGTCTGTACTCTTTTGCTTCATTTGCATTTGAAGGCATCCCTGAATGAAAAAGTTGATTATGGCTTGTTTTCTGGGTCTTTATATGCAGATTGTGTACGATAAAGATACTTTCTCACACGACGATTTCATGGGGGAGGCGGAGATTGACATTCAACCGCTGGTTACTGCAGCACAAGCCCATGAGCGTTCCGAGATTAATGAATCAATGCAGCTCGGGAAATCGGTTGCGAGCAAAGACAACACTTTAGAAAAAGACGGTATTATCACCGTGACGGACGGGAAAGTAAAACAGGACATCTCTGTTCGTCTACAAAAAGTCGAGAGAGGGGTGCTCGACATCGAGCTCGAATGTGTCCCTCTTACTCAATAGCTGTCCAGAAACAACGGCTCAGGTACATATCGGAATGCCGAAAAATTTGCTATATGTAGCTAATTTGAATGGATAAATATAACTTAGGGAAAAAGTCATCATAGAAGGTTTTAAACAGTTCCTCAATGATGATTAAGCTGCAGGCAAAACCCCATTCGTAGAATGAAACAATGATGTGTATAATTTTGTAGCAGATATAGATATGTCAAGTTTTTTTTCATATTTGGAGGATCATTATCCTATATTTATATTTGAATATACATTTGATACAAATGCTTCAGAAAATGAACATGGAATTGCAGCTTGACATATGTATCAAATACAGATATTTTGGTGAAAATAAAGAACTCCGGTATCGTGGACATATGTGTTTATGGGTCGGGTCGGGTTTATGCATGAGATTTTCACACTTCATGTATGTCCTAGGTCAACTTTAAACATTTTTTTTTCTATTTCCAATTTAATATTTAATGTTTTTTTACATATTTTTACTTTTATTAAATTTATTTTATATTTAATTTTTATTTGATATAAATTATATAATTTATAAAAAAATACAATATATTTTAAACTTAAAAAACAGTTGAAACTCAAACTTTGAATATTGGAGTTTGAGTTTGGCCCATATCGTAAACAAGCTTTTTTTTTTCTTCCTCTAAACCCTTTTTTTTCAAGCCTAATACTTTTACCTAAATTACGGATAAACCTTTAGACTTAAACGAATAACCCGACCCTTAATCGGATCTAATCACGGGTGCCGGTCCATGGCAACCATCTCTACTGGTGAATATTATACTAATTGAAAGATGAGGATTGAAGACGAAGAGATTAATGCCTACTCCAAGCCTAGTGAGTTTTGATAGCTCATCTGAATTATGATGGTGATAGATTATCCTCACCAAACTAAGGGGAAGTGAATTAAGTCAGAAACATCCCAAATTTAAGTTTAGTTTCAGAAATTGGAAAAGTACCGAGTGTTCGATACGAGTATGTTCGGTTTTTTTATGTATTTAAAGTCTCCATACGCGTCTGCATAGCCTAGCTCTCTTCGTTTCTCAGTATTATCGGAAAAGGAAAAAAAAAGTCTCCATACTCACATCCGAACATTCTTTGGGTACTTTAAGCAAACTGAAGAATTGGAAGAAAATAGCAAAGAAGAACATGCAGGGGATGAAATGCACTGTAAAATGGGCAAAAGATTGGAATCATCTTTTAGGTAAAACAAACTTGTCAAGAATAACACAATCCAAAAATGAAGATCAAATCCTATAAGCTAAATTTAAAGAAATAATCTATTGACCAACAGAAATGCATGGCTCCTAAATAAATAAAAGACTTGTCCCACAAGAAAGGCATAGAATGAAGATAACAATAGTGTTCTAAACTATCCAGATGTAATTTACCGATATTACTCTAACTATTCATATTTTTTGAAGTACTTGCATTCGACATCTATATTCAATACATATCTAGACATAGGTACAACTTACAAGGATATGACTCTCCAGGGACCCCCCACAAAATGGCAAAACTTAGACAAATCGGACATACCTGTGGCATTACATAACAAGACGGAGGCACAAGAGCTGGGTTGCATTGGTAGAAAATTGGGGCAAAAGTAATGCAATTTAGGTATCAATCAATACATTCTTTTGACATTTGCAGAATCCATGCATCAATCTGTCTAAAATCTCACAGTATCTGCACTCGATAGTCGATACTCAAAGAAGTTTTTGCTTACGGTTTACTCTTTCCTCAAACTTATAACAATTTCAGAGCAATAAGTGATTATGTGTATCGAGCTTAGGATGTTAAACAAACCAGAAATCAATCCACGGTCTTGGTTCCGAATGAACAAATGAGAACCAAGGTATACGTGCACCGTGTCAAGGCCATCCCTTATTATATTACGACCCTGCCATGACAAGCCCGTTCATGACCGAGCAATGGTGGACCGAGTGATGATATGAGCAGTCCCTAAGGAGCTACCAAGTCAAGAATGCAAGTTGAGAAGCTTTAGGAAGATGATGAAGGCCCTATCCAGAAAGTGTCCTCATTTGGGACGAAGCAACGTTTACTCACGGCATTCCTGGTAAGTTTATTTAGATCTTTAGGGGGAAGTGGTCTGGTGTCGGGTCTCCACCATCCCCCTCGCCTGGGCTAGCGACCGAGCTTCCTTGGTGTAAGCGACCTACTCCTAGGCCCATGTGGGGCCTAGTGGTTGGCGCACTGTCTCCCCGGGAGAAATACCTAGGGACGGTTTGGGGCCATAGGGCCTCGTGGCTGAAGTACGAGGTTGGAGTGCAGCTATCGCTAGGCCCTGCGGGATTCGAAACTCTAAAGCCTTAGCGCATTGTGACCCTGAGAAGGCTAGACCGAGATAACTCCTTGGACAATGAGGCATGAGAAAGGCTGGCTTGTCTGGGTAACACCCATTTCAAGTGCCGCACGGCTGGCCAACTGAGCCAATGGGGCTTGTCCGTGACACGTGGTATCAGAGCGAGAATACGATGGACAATGTACTCATGTGACGGTGGCGTTTGGCTATGGCTTTTGATACAGTGGTGCGTATTTGTTAACCAAACGCCATAGTGCTCATGTACCAACTGGAACACTATGATGCTTTATTTAGTGGCTGTGGTGCGTGGTGACGCCAGACGGATGTGTAGCAAAAATGAGAGTTGGACTATTTGTGGATCAGTTGGTCTCACGCCAAGCGCTCCCACAGGTGGAGTAGGCAGGGTGGATCATCATGACAGGCAAAAAAAAAGAGACTATTTTTTGTGCACAGAGGTGCTGGATTGCGGATTCTACGCCAAGCGCTCCGGTAAATGGAGTAGGCAGGGTCAAATGATAGTAAACCAAGCGCTCTTTGGACTGGAGTAGGCAGGGTAGGGGGACTACGCCAAGCGTTCCCATGTGAGGAGTAGGCAGGGTGGTCTAATCCCACGCCAATCGCTTCTCTTCAAGGAGTAGGCATGATGGTGTAATGTCACGCCAAGCGCATCCATTAGTGGAGTAGGCAGGGTGGTCTAGTTTCACGCCGAGCGCCCTGTGAGGGTAGACAGGGTGGCTAGAACCTACGCCAAGCGCTTCCACGAGTGGGGTAGGCAGGATGACTTCTTATGCTGATTGATCAAGACCTAGTCAAGGCGCAAAAATGTCTAATGGTGGGTTTGGCAAGGTAGTGCCGATGTGTTACATTAGCGCGGTGGCGCGTGTGAATTAGGGCACAGTGGTGCTCATTTGTTCGTTACAGGCGTAACATTGTTGTTGGCTGATCGAAACGGCGATCGAGTTGAGGCGCAAAGAAGCGCAAGAACTTTTGTGGACGAGATTGATCTTTGCATAATAGTGCATATCCGTGATTTGGGACACCAGCTATATTTTTTTTTGGTTGCTTTAAAGGCTCGTTGAAGGCTGTCTATTGGACATGATGAAGTGTGTATTCCTCATAGCATGGGGGCACGAATTCTAGCAATATGGGGATGCATATGCATCACTCGAGAGGAGAGTCATTCCCTATGGTGGCTATCGGTAATAGTGATGCTTATTTTGATACATTGCCTTGTATCGGTAACCCTTGCTTATTGATGTTTATTTTTGTCCTGTTAGTACAAGGGCGTGTGCAGCCCGAAGCATAAAATGTGCTTATTTTTTTGTTAATCTAACCTATTGGTGCTTGTCGTTTCCAGGGTAATGGGATAAATTCTTGATTGATGGAAGTTAATGGCAATATTGTTTATCCTGGCACTGTGGTGCTTGATTGTTGCCTAACTATCTTTTTCCAGGTGAAAAGAGGAGCGGGTATAGATGGTTGTAGAGTGATACAACGGATAGTCATGGGCTCGTAGACTAACCCTGAAGGAAAGAGTTGGAGACAACTTGAAACCGTTCTATAATTACTTTGTGTTCAGGGACTTAATGCGACGGAGTCGTGTTCTTCAAGGTGGTGGATTCGCCCATTGATAAAATCAAAGGGGTATGATAAAACTCGTTTGTTGTGGGAGTACTTTGGTACAGTGTGATTTTCTAAAGGTGCAGGACAAGACTCTTAGGACCTCGAACTATTTAATGAAGTGGTCAAAGGATCGCGACGATCGTTGTATACCGGATGGAGTGGCCCCTCTCGAAATAAAATGGAGTAAAAGAGAGTGCAGAGTTATTGGTATGCTCCCTCTTGTTGTTGTGGACTCTTGTAAGGGTGGTACAAATTGGTAATGTGGGTGCATCTGAGGAAAGCTCTCCTTAGGAGCTCCTTCACAAGCAGAGCCAAAGAGTAAGCGTGGGACAGACAAGCTCGATGGGTATGTGGTGATGATTCAAGTACAATTCAGATCTCACCCAAGTATTACAAAATCTCCAATTTGGGCAGTGGAGATATGGGCTACTACCGACAAGCTAGTTGGTGGAGCGAGCTAGTAAAGCCAAGGCTTAGGTCAAAGTTGATGTATGGACCAAGAGACCAAAAGCAAAACCTGGGTACCACAGATATGTCAGTGTTACCCAAAAATAGAAATGTGGTGGTCAAGGAATTTATAACGCACTTCCCAGAGTTGGCAATACAGAGCGTGAATTGCAGTGGGAGTCGTACTGGAAAGTCCCATTGAACTTGTAAGGTACATTTCATTTTATTGTTATGTAATTGGACTAACCAATTTCGTGGTCAGTTTTTTTCCTTGTGTGTGTTCTGAAGGCAGGTGTTCCTATCAATTCCTTGAGGGATGTGGGGGCAATCGATTAGAGAACCAAGACGGTTTGAAGGTTTGGCAGGTGTCAAAAAGCCCTGGTCGTAAGCAACAAGGATAAATGTTAGCTTCATGTAACAAAGGACACGGTACAAATATCACACCTATTTGTAAAAGTCGATGTCTGTGCAGGCACAATGATTCTGGGTGTGTCGACAAGAATGGTGACAAACGCGAAAACGTGGAACAAGTATTACCCAGAGAGAGAACACACCCAGGTGCTAGGGCATCAACACAAGGTGGTGGGTCGATAGACCCTAGTCGGTTTAAGGAACTTGAGGCCGTAGTGGCTGCCATGAGAGCTATGGCATCAAATGATCGGCTTTGAGCAATAAAGGAAACGCAGCAAGAGTTGACCCAGACTATCAAAGATTTTGGTAATGGAGGCAAAAGAAGCATTAAGTCATATGAAGTTCGGACTAGATGAGATCAAGACTCAGGTTAACCTGATACAAATAGCTATGAGCAATTCGATGATAGTAGATAGGGTCCGAGGACTAGGGTTTCAAAACCTCAGCGGTATGAAGGGAACGGAGATGCTAAGGAGCTTGAAAATTTCTTGTTCGACGTCAAGCATTATTTCCGATATACGCATACTAAAACAGATAAAGACAAAGTCGCGGTGGCCTTGGTGCATCTAATAGGGGACGCCAAGTGGTGGTGGCAGTCCAAGTTTATTAATGGTGTTTGTCCTATCAAAATATGTGAGGAGCTAAAGGGAGAGTTAATGGGCTCATTTCTTTCCCGAAAATGTAAAATATAATGCTCAAAAGAAGCTAAGGGATTTAGCGAATGCAGGTTCTATTCGAGATTATGTAAGAGAATAAAGAGGTCTTGATCCTACATGAGAATACCTAAGTCACACTTAGAGGGCACAAGTGAGACATCATTTTGAAGTCCACGACACGAGACTAATGTTGATATGATGGTTGTGGGGTGCTAATACAGGTTCCTTTGTGGGCGTGATAACAAGATGAACTTTTCTAGTAAGGGGATAATGGGGAAGACATGTGGGGAACTAACTTACCTATGAAGTATAGGTCATGTGTGTCAAGAGATCAAATGTGTACTTTTGTGCTTATCAACAGTTATGTCTGTTACAAAGGGAGTGAAGGAGAAACGAAATAAAGGACCATCTATTTTGGCTACTGGAACAAGGGCAAGGTTGTTCGAGAGAATATTGGGGTGCATTCATTTGGTAAATGGTGCAGGTATAATTGAGTAAGAAGAAAACCTCACGAGTGGATGATATTAGCTTGTCGTAGAGACTGCGTTCTCAAATAGTCAAAACACCTGAGGTGTACATACAAAGGCATACCATGATTGGTGGTAGCATAAGGCAATGTGTGCCAACCAGGCAAGTACAATGCGATACGGTGTTGGCAACTAGAGATCATCTATGCATTATGGAGCAACCAGGTGCAACGCGAGCATGTGCTAGCAAAACTTGGGTTAATGTTGATGACAAATGTATGGTGACGCATTCAATACTTTGGAGGTCTCGGTACGAGATGAAGCAAAGTTGGCGAAGATGCTTAACGTCGAGGAGCAAGCTATTGAGTGACAAGTCATTACACGTCTGCTCATGGCCAGGTATGTTACTTTTGTATTTGTGTAGGTTAATGGGCAGATCGTGGAGCACAGAGAACCTACAAGGCACTTGTTCGAGTGGATCGATGGTTTGTTACTAGTCTTTTGCCCGAGCCACAATCAGAGTAAAAGTGGGGGAGCATGAATCTAAAACTCAACATGATAGAAGTGGAACTGGGTCATAATGAGTCTGTGGTCAGTCTAGATGGTTACGGAGGTACAACATAGTCAAAAAGGGGATAGAAAGAACCCAGGATCGAGGCTTGAATTAGTTGCTTGAAGGATCAAATGGCGGGACAAGAAAAACATACCAAATCGAGCACGAATCGAAGATGTGCTGCCACAAGGGTTCGTATCGGCTCAACAGGTGATGAAGAACTGGTGTCAATATCAATGAGAACCATCCCTTCCTGGACTACATCAGTAGAGAAAGTGGGGGAGAATGACAGAACCATCCCTTCTTGGACTACATCGATGAAACTATCGATAGAGGAAGTGGGGGGAGAATGTCAGAACCATCCCTTTTGGGCTACATCGATGAGGCCATCAATAGAGTAAGTGGGGGAGATATGTCAAGGTCATCCCTTATTATATTACGACCCTGCCTTGACAAGCCCGTTCATGATCGAGCAATGGTGGACCGAGTGATGATATGAGCAGTCCCTAAGGAGCTACCAAGTCAAGGATGCAAGTTGAGAAGCTTTAGGAAGATGATGAAGGCCCTATCCAGAAAGTGTCCTCATTTGGGACGAAGCAACGTCTACTCACGGCATTCCTGGTAAGTTTATTTAGCTCTTTAGGGGGAAGTGGTCTGGTGTCGGGTCTCCACCATCCCCTTCGCCTGGGCTAGCGACCGAGCTTCCTTGGTGTAAGCGACCTACTCCTAGGCCCATGTGGGGCCTAGGTGTGCGGGCAGTGGGGCCTAGTGGTTGGCGCACTGTCTCCCCGGGAGAAATACCTAGGGACGGTTTGGGGCCATAGGGCCCCATATCGCGCTCGTGGCTGAAGTACGAGGTTGGAGTGCAGCTATCGCTAGGCCCTGCGGGATTCGAAACTCTAAAGCCTTAGCGCATTGTGACCCTGAGAAGGCTAGACCGAGATAACTCCTTGGACAATGAGGCATGAGAAAGGCTGGCTTGTCTGGGTAACACCCATTTCAAGTGCCGCACGGCTGGCCAACCGAGCCAAGGGGGCCTGTCCGTGACACACCGCAGCTTCTATAAATACAAAGTGAATACAAGAGAAAGAAGTAATGCATAAACAAAAGTCCACTCTCATTGCAATTTGTCTCAAGAAATGTGAGTCCATTACATAATATAACACTAAGTATTTACAATACCATACAGGAGAAATTCCGGATCTCCTTCGGGATCGAAATGCCAAAACCAAATATGGCATTTTGATTTACATTGTACTATTATTGTCAACATCCAGTTGAACACGACAACTAACTATCATCAGCTCTCTGCTAATGAAACGCTTCATACCAAGCACATTAAACTATCACATACAGCATCTACATAAACGAGCTTCTAATTTTGTGCTAACAAATGTTTCATACCAACGAATTAAACCATTAAAGGCGACATCTACATTCGCTAAAGAAGATGAAAACGAACCTCTAAATGTATCTTAGCACCCTGTAGCAATTGAAGCTTTAAGAGCAACAATCCGGGCACCGAATCAAGCCATTTTCATTGCATTCCAAGCATCTTTTAATCGACTCTTCATCGAACACTTTTCGACTCCCACTACAGTTCCAACAAGGCACAAACCTGGCATCCCCACAACCCTGACAAACAAAACCAGGTTGTCTCTTTGGAAACCCATCAAGAATCTTAGCCAATTCCCCAGCTTCAAACATGCTTTTAATCACATCGGCACCACCGATATACTTTCCCTTTATGAAAACCTGAGGCAAACTCACTGTCTTCTGTTTCAAAACGCTATGTAACTCTTTCTTGTAAGCTGCATCCATGGAAACATCTCTCTCATCAACCCAAACTCCAAACCCTCTAAATATCATCTTAACAGCATAACAATCCTCGTAAGTCCTTCGAATCCCTCGTAAACTAGTCAAAAAAACAACAATTCGATCTTCGGTTCCCAGTAATCTTATCAACGAGTTGTTAAAGCTCGAAGAAAACGAATACGCAATCGATTTCGAGGGTCTTAAAACAACCTTGGGAGAAATTCCCTTAGGACTTGCTAAGTTCGGCGAAGACTTGGCGGAATCGAACAAACTGCAAAGCTTTTTAACTTTACCTTTGACGGAATCGAATGAATTGTAGAACTTGGAAACGGAGGCCGCCCGATTGAGCGACGAGGGGTTGTTGAGGAGAAGATGAAGTTTGGGGCTGTCCGATTCAGCTGCCGCCGTGTGCGTCGTAAACGAGCGGTTCAAGAACAACGGCCCAGGTGACGATTTTTCCTTGTTGTTTTCCATTTCTGCCATCGACCCGGATCAGAAAAATCCACAAATTAACAGATAAAAAACAAACAAATAATGAATTTTTTTCAAGAATATTGGGATTTGATGGGAGTTTTACGTTGGGTTGTTATTGTTTTCTTGATTGATAAACTGAAAAAAAAAGAGCAGTTCCGATCGGTTGAGACTTGAAAGAAATGAAGGCTTCTTTTTTTTGTTTTTGCAGAAAGATAACTGAAAACAACAGAAGCTTTTGCTTCTTTGTAGGCGTAGCATCAAAGTAAGAATCCTTTGTTTTTATTTTTTTTTCAATTTAATATTTTTCTTAATAGAGATAGAATTATATATATATATATATAATTAAATTAATATTTTTATATATCCGATCTATTAGTCGATTGATTCAGATTGGCTTAAACCCAAAAACAGCCCTCAAACTATGTTTTATTTTTGTTTTTGGCCCTTAAACTATCATTTGGGCAAAATAGGCCCTTAAACTATTATTTTTGGTCATTTTAAGTCCCTAAACTATTTTTTTGATCAAAATAAGTATCTAAATTATATCATTTTCTTCTTTTAGTCCTCAAATCTTGGAGTGTTCAAATTCGAGTACCCGGGTATTCGGGTACCTGAAGTACCGGGTACCCGGATCTTCGGGTAGCAAAAAATGTGGCTCGAGTCCCGACCCGGTTTTTACGGGTACTTGGGTACCCGGATATAAAAAATATATATTTTAAATATAAAATATTTTATTAGTTTAATATAAAAATATAAAAAAATATATGTATTTATTAGTTTAATATAAAAATATGTTTTTATTAAATATAAAAAATATATTTTTATTAGTTTAATATAAAAATATGTATATTGAATATAAAAAATATTAATTTTAAATATATCTAGGTACCCGGTTGTAATCGGGTATCCGAAAATTCTTAATTTTGTGACCCAGACCCGACCCGAGAAGTAACGGGCCGGGTACCCGACCCGGGTAAAAAAATTCTGGGTAAATACCTGGTTATTTATGTTCGGGTAATCGGGTCAGGTCATGTATTTTTGAACACCCCTTCCCAAAACTATTAATTGGTCAAAAAATCTTTTTGATGTGTCAACATCTTATTAGTCGAAATAATTTTTTTGACTTAAATAACTATCAGACTTAAAATGACCATAAATGATAGTTTAGGGGCTTATTTTGATATATGATATTTTAAAATTTAAAAAGAACATAAATATTTATATATGTTAGAAAAGCCTATAAAATGATATTTTTGTAATCATGGACTTAAAGTGATCAAAAATGATACTTTAAGGACTTATTTTGCCCAAATCATAGTTTAGGGGCTTAAAGTGGCCAAAATGATAGTTTAAGGGCCTATTTTGCCCAAATCATAGTTTAAGGGCCAAAAGCATAAAAAGGGCATAGTTTCAGGGGTTTTTTGGTTTAAGCCATTCAGATTAAATAGACTCTGTATGGGGCTGACGTTTCTAATTTAACTTACTTCATTCATAGTGTCTCGCTACTAGATAACCGATAATTGATTAAATATTTTTAAGAGAAAATGTTAATTATTTATTGAGTTAATTAAAAATACATATCTAATACATCATATTTTAAATTTTAATAAATAATAGTATATTGAAAATATATATTTTTAAAACAATAATTCAATTATCTTTATTGTTTATTACAATATTTTTTGTTTACCAAATTGAAAAAGATTAGAAAGTTATTATATGTGAATATAAAATTTTCAGAAAATCATAAATATGAAAGTGTCCGTTTGCACGAGAAATAGGGTGTTCAAAACTTCGGTTAACCAAATTAACCGAGCAAACCGAAATTTTTTTCAGTTAATCAGTCGGTTAATTTTAGGTTCGATCAGTTAACGATTAATGATTTTTTCAAACTTCGGTTATCAGTTAATTCGGTTCGAAACCGGTCGGTTAACCGAATTAACCGAAATTTTTATATACTATATATTTTTATATATTTATTTTTGGTCACTAAACTTTTAAAAAATATAAAATGGTCATTAAACTTTATAAAATTAGCACAAAATGATCATTAAATTTATTAATTATTACAAAATAATCATTAAAATTTTCAATATTTATCAATATTTTATAACGTGCAATGAGTCAATGATCATTTTGTAATAATTCGATAAGTTTAATGGTTGTTTTATAACTTTTGAAAGTTAAGTGGCTAAAAAGATCATTTTAACATAGTTTTGTGACCATTTGTGTAATTTACTCAAAGTTTTTTAAAAAATCGATTAATTCGGTTAACCGACCAAATTAACTGAACTTTTTTCAGTTCGGTTAAAAAAAATTCAAAAAAATTAATTCGGTTAACGGTTAATAGAAAAAAAATCGGTTAAGGGATTTTTGGATATTCGGTTCGGTCGGTTAACCGAACCGACCATTTGAACACCCCTAACAAGAAACTGTCAAATATAATTTCATTTAAAATTAAAAATATATACATATAATAGATGATAAACAAATATTTTTATTTAAAAAGACATGTTTTTTAAAATATATAAAATACTTATATGGTATCTATCAATTTATCATTTTTATTTTTATTTTAAATATCTTTTTCATTTTTCTAACAATTGCTTGTGACACTAGCTTCATCAAAAGTTTTACCAATGGTATATATATACATATATATAGTTTTATTTGAAAGGATTTAAACCCATTTTTATTCCATTCTTTTCATTAAAAGCAATAGTTTTTTTATCTGTTTTATTGATTATTAACTGACTAATCTATATCAAGTGTTGCAGAGATCCTTCCAACTCAATTTATTTCATTCGTAATATTAAAATTCGAATTTTTAATTTGTTCATTTATTAATTATTGACTGACTAACTCATATAAGGTATTGCAGAGATCCTTTCAACTCACTAGAGCCCCTTTAGCATTGCTTATTTAAGCATGTTTGATACAAAATTGATTTTGAAAAGCACAATCAACGCCAAACGGATGGATTCCAGCAGAAAAATAACATCGGTAAAGTGATTTTACACCCAAACGGAAAAAGTTATATTTTTGAGCTTTTAGAGTTGAAAAGTTCGTTTGGAATTAAAATGTCAAATTTGACCCTTATAAAAACAATAATACCGAATAGTACGAGTATATCTTTGTCAGGTCCTTCCTCTCTAGAACATGCATTTTAATTTTCTTTTATCAGTCAAATAATACTATTCATTAATCCGAACAAGATAAGATCATCTTTGTCTCAAATGTTTAATTTAATATTCTTTTAAAAAATATTTCATATATAAAAAATTAATAAATATTTCATTGTTAATTTTTTATTTTTAAATTAATATATTTCATATGTCATAATATTAATGAACTTAAATATAATTTAAATTAGTATATTTTAAATTTTATAACATGTCCAAAATAAATATTTTATCTTTTTAAAATCACTTTTTGCCAGCAATACTAAACATTAAAATCTTAAACTAACTTTTTAAAATTAATTTTTTACAACACCTTTAAAATTATTTTTTTACGATACTTTTCAAAGTAATGTCAAATTGGCCCTAAATGGTAGTTGGTAGCTACCTTTATAATTTCTTTCAACAAAAAAATAGATACCTTTATAATTAATAACATTTATTTTTTTCTTCAATTTAATTTCTTTTTATCCACCAAAATGAGTATATCAAACTATGAAATTTGAAGCTACTAAAAAAAGATAATTTTGGTTTACAAACAAAGAAAATAATCCTAATAAGAATATTTTTCAAAAAAGAGTGTTTTTTTTACCTAAAATTAATTTATTTTTGTTTTTATATATAAAATAAAATATGAAATAGAAAACTTACATTTTAGGCGAAAGAGGAGGAAATGAGGTGGAAACTCTCTTTTTTGAAAGACGCGGTTTAGCTTCGGCTTTCTTTGAATTCTGAGTGTACAGCACCTGTTATTGCAAATTAAAATGCATGTCAGGTCCTTCCTCTCTAGACCGTTATTACCTAAAATGAATTATTAGACTCGACTCGAGGTAAAAAATCGACTCGTTTTGACTCAACTTATAATTTTATAAATTCGACTTGACTAAAAAAATTTAAATAAAGTTTGAGTTATGAAATGAAAGTTCAAATAACTCAAAAATTTTAATAATTAATTGATCAATTTTCATATTTGAGTCGAGTTTATCAATTATGCATGATATATTATGTATGTCACATGTGAAAATATGAAGAAATATATATGTATATTATATATGCATATAGAAAGCCGTTAAAATTATAATCAACATGTGCACCGCCCAGCCCTAAGTATATGCATATAGAAATATATATGTGCACCATTACGTATATGCGTACAAAAATATGTATGTACAATTAAATTTGTATAGAAACTTGAAAACTTGACTCAACTCGATTCGAAAAAAATTTAAATAAAGTTTGAATCGTAAAATGGGACTTGCAAACTCGAATAACTCGAAAGTTTTTTACTCGACTCGATCAAACATTTAACCTTAAAATTAGGTGTACAACATTGGTCGATCTGGATTAATCAGGATAAAATCTTGGAGAATAGAAAGTGCAAAAAAATTACAAATAAAAGTTCTAAAAACTTCTTTAAATTAGTAATTAACATCTATTAAAACATATAAATCAAAGTTACAAATAAAAGTTTTAGAAAGTTAACTAAATTATTGATATAATGGTAAAAACAATTATTTATGTATTCCAAATTCGGATAACTCTCAACCCTTTACTTGCATGTATTTCATTTCCTTTCATTTAATTTTGTTGAGCTGTGCATCATTTATGCTTCGCCAATGAAAACTATTCATTTATTGTTAATTAATTTTAAAATTTTGTAACGTATATTAAAAAAATATTAAAATGATTAATAAAGAAATAAAAATAAACTATACAGATAGAGTTCTTGGGATGAATAAAAATCGACATTCATCCAAAAAAAATATGGATGAATTTTTTTCAAGTTACAAATAGGTCATTTATTTTTTAAAAGTTATAATTTAGTCATTCAATTAAAATTTTATTACAAACAGGTCACGTTGTCGTTAAAATTGAAATATGATATGTTCTAATAACAAATTTTCCCAAAAACTTATACATTCTATGAATTTGGTCATAATTCAATTAATTTAACTGATCATGTTTAAAAAATCCTAACGTCACACCCTCCTGGTACACCTTCGACCACTTTTCATACTTCTTGCTTTTGTCCGTCAACTTGATAATCAACAAATGAGATAGCTCGAAGACACAATCATTTCACTACTTGACAATTGACAGACTAATGTAATAGACCCATTATAATCGTAACGATGTCTGCTAATAGACGCGACACTAACGAATTTTTTTAATATGAAATGTTAAATTTAATAAATTATTTCAGATTAAGATAAAAATTAATATATTATATAAATTTTGAGGACTAAAAGCTATTATAACAAGTCACATTAGAGTATGCTTCAATTTTAACAGTAGAATGACTTATTTGTAATGACATTCTAATTAAATTACTACATTGTAACGTAAAAGGAAAAGTTATCCGTTCGTAACCAAACACATAATTGAGAAACTCAACTTATATATTTTGTCCGATAATTATTTGGAACAAATAATATACTTTTTTAAAAAAATTATACTATTTATGATATTATCTTAAATTGAATGAAGTTATCTTGAAAAGGTCAAACTCTCAAAAGTTTAACTCAGTTCAACCTAATTTATTTAAATGTTCATTAAAAAATCAAGTAATTTTAATAAAAGAATATCAACAATACAAACAAACTAGTATAGTTTTAAATCAAAACAATTAAAAAAGACCATTCTTAGATTTATTTGATTTTAATTTTCAAATGTTTTTAGCATTAAATTTTAAATATTTAAAGTAATTTAAATCTAAAATATTTTGAAATATATATATATATACCCGAATCCCCAAAGTTACCATAAAGAGGTGAGATATGATGGCATGAACCTACCCCACCCGATTACACCTCTAACGGTATAAAAATTGTGGCCAATTTGGTTCATGATTTGAATGAACCATTTTTCGGTAAATTATACTGGTGGTTAAATTTTTTACCTTTTATACTTTTTAACCATTCAACTTTTAAAAGTTACATTTTAATCACTTATATTATCGTTTTATCATAAAAGGATAATTCGAATGTTAATTATCATTACATTAAGGATTTATATTCAATACATTGACGGTGAAAACTTTTAATTTCTACAACTGCCTTACTTTTAGGGTTTAGGGATATAGTTTAAGGTGTATGGTTTAGGGGTTCAAGTGTAGAGGTTTAGAATTTATGGGTAATGGTTAAAATTTATGGGTTATAGTTATGATTTAGGTTTTAGAGGTTGGGGTTTAGGTTTTATGGTAATATGTTAAGGATTTAAGTTTTAACCTATAAACCCTTAATTCTAGCCCTAAACACTAAATTCTATTCACAATCACTAAATTCTAAACTACTAAACCTAAACCCCTAAATCGTACACCTAAATTGAATCCATAAACCCTAAAACTAAGGCAATTGTGGAAACTAAAAGTTTCTACCATCAATGTATCAAATAATTTTCCTTACATTAATGGCCCAACATCTTAACAAAAAATAATTAATTTATATGGCAAAAAATAATTAATTTAAATTATAGTGTGTTAGAGAACAGTGAAAAAGAGGATAATGTTTATCCTAGAAAACTTAAGTTGAAACAGTTTTGTCTGCAAGGTGTATGTTTTATCAAATGGTTCAGAAAAAATTATGAATAAATATTACATTGTAATCACCTTAAAGACTACTAAAAAATTATGGTGTGTTAGGAAGTCAAATCTTAGAATTTTTAAATGTTTTAAAAATATTTATGTTTAATATATATATATATATATATTAACTATGATGAGTCTACCAGGTGCGTCGAACACTGCTGAATACTACTAACACTTAACACTGCTGAACATTATTAAATTAATTAATAAAAATTAAAAATCTCAAGTACTAAACATATAATTAATAATTATTTAAAATAAAAATAAATTTTGAATTAAATTATTTTCATATTTTTACTATACAATTAACAATTAATTTTTTAACCTTTAGTTTCAAATAATTAGATCACATACTCAATTCCTAGATAAACAAACCCTAAATTCTTTTCTCCTTCTTGACATTATAGCCGCCGCCGTTACCCAATTGTCAGCCGGCGAGATTGTCGCTGCCACCCTTTAGTGACGTTGTTCGACATAAAGCTCTGATTGGTTGCCGGTTTAGGGTGCTTTAATCGAGCCTGCTTTGCCCGTTTAGCCGCCACCGTCGTGCATTCATAACCAGTTACTGCGCCGCGCCTTCGTCCCTTCTGCAGTCTGACTGTTGTTCTTCGCCGTTCGCGCAACAAGGTAAAGTTTCTATCTTTTATTTTTGATTTCGAGTTGCCGCCGTCACCGGCCAGTCGCCTCGTAATCTGATCGTAATCTTCTGATAAGACTGGTTGGGTTTGATTTTTTCTTTTCCTCTCTTGCTTTTTTTCATCAAACACCACATGTGACCAAAGCTTCTGATCGCAATCTTCTTACCTTTGCTTTCCAGCTATATTTATGGGGTTTCTTTTCATGTCTTTGTCAATTTGGATATTTGATCAATTTTCTATCTTCGTTTCATTTTTTAGGCTTGGATTGTGTGATTATTTCTTGGGTTCTTAATTTGATTGGTCTTAGATCAAATTATTTGATTCTAGATTGTTCATTTTATGGTTTTGGAAATTGGATTATAATGTTCTTTAGCTCTCCCAATTTTGATCTTACAGCTTTGTCTCTCAGCTGCTTCATTTCTGTAGATTTATGAACTTGCTACAAAGTCTTTGTAAATGTATATGGGTTTTGAAGCTTTTATGAACTATTATCTTCTGGAAAACAAAAAGGAATGTTTGATCATCACAAGTTTATTTTCTCAATGTGTTCATTGTTAGTAAGGCCAGTTGATAGGTTCAACATTCTCCCATTGGCCTGTTACAAATACCATATTTTGATAATTTTTAATTACAACCTACTTCTTATTGAGAATTATATAGGCTCTGCACAGAGTTAGGAGTAATAAAGTCTAAATTTGTTAACCATAAACGTTCTCAATTTTGAAACTGGGACCAGATCATATATTTTGCTTCCATAAGGTTTTGTAAGTTCTTGGTAGAGTTTTTTGGTTTACTTCTCTTATGCTTAGTGCAGGTACTTAGATAACTATAACAATTTTATCGAAATAAGACTTTGTCGGTATCATCTGAATTGTTAATCGATGGGTTCCGAAGGGCCAGCAGCAGTAACCATCTATGTGACTGGTTTTAAGAAATTTCATAGAGTGTCAGAGATTATGAGGGGAGTTTGCCAACATAGTTGATCGATGGGATACATATAACCATCCATCTGAATTGTTGATCGATGGGTTCCGAAGGGCCAACATAGTTTTATGAGGGGAGTTTGCCAACATGCATTATCTTAGTAACTTGTTTTCTATGCAATCAACTTATACCTTACAAATTCAGGCCTAACGTCTACTGCCCATTCTGAAAATATTTCTTTAGGTACATTTTGGCGTCAATAGTGATGTATGTAGATTTACTATTGAGCAACAAGCCGTAACTGAAGCTATTTTTTGTTGCCCTGATGAGATGTGATGGAAACCTTAGGTTAGATATATCTCATTGCCCCGTTCATGGTGCAAATGCAATTTGTCATGCCTCTACCTTTTTTCCTCAAACTTCCATCCTTTTGTTTAACTTATATATTATTTGCAGAGAGTTTCCATCGTGCCTGCAGATGGTGGAATTTCACGTGTACAAAGGTAGCACGATTGTCCCTAAAGTATAGCTTTTATTGCTTGGCATGGTTGAATCTCATATGATACTATGGCCTTTTCATATTTTTCCAGCATCGTTAAAGACTCTCCTCTGTTATGTTCATGCAGACTTCTCTTCCTGTTGAGGAGATCACAAATGTGTTAGCAAATAAGGGATATGAGGTAATGACATCGGATGATGTCGGACGGTTTGTGTACAATTATGTGTACTACCACTCGTTTCACTTTGTGGAGCAAAATGGGATCAAATCCCTCTTTGTCCATGTCCCTCTCTTCTTGACCATAGACGAGGAGACCCAAATGAAATTCGTTGCCTCCTTGTTGGAGGTACTTTGTTCTCTCTGTTAGCAACATATCTTATCAACTCATCTTCATTTCTGGGAATTGACACGGCTGTACTATTGTGGATCATGTTGTGAGGGATGAATGGAATGAAACATGTCTATTTTTGAAACAGATAATGAGCGAATGTGAAAGGAAAGAAATTGTATTTCAGCAGATACGTCTTATGCTTGAAAATTAGAATGTTGAATGTCAGTATGGGAATATATTACGGTTTGTTTCCATTACCAAAACATTTGTTTGTACTTGTTGAGCTCTGAGTCTCGTATTCGTTTAATGTTGTGTAACTGTGTTTAATTTAAGTGCATGTTGTCTTTAAAACTGGTGGCATGCAAAATGAGGAAAGAAAATGAAACAGAAACCGGGTGATTGTTTTATTCAACATAATGCTAAAAAAATGCATCTGACGTTTGACAAAATAGTATTTGACCCATATTCTTTCTTGAAGCAATTTAACTTTTAACGTTTTAATTTTAGTCAAAATAATTCTTCTGAAGATTAAAACTATTAGTCAATCAACAATAAATGAGTGTCTAAACTAGCACATTTTTTTATTTTAGGTGTCTAAACTTATTTTCTCCCCTTATCGGTACCTAAATTATTATTTTTTGATCAAAATAGCTACCTCATCTCATGGTTTATACATTCTCACTTTTAAGTTATATTTTATGTTATATTTAACTTATATTAATTTTTTATTAAACTTATACTAAATTTTAATGAAATTACACACAAATATGCCACAAATGAGATTAATTTTAGAAAAGAAAGTATTATTTCTGTAAAAATATCAGATATGACAATGATAGACCAATCCAGAACCCAAACATATCAAAACTAAAATATTACTTTTCATCCGCTATGTTTGTTACAATCTATTGCGAGGTTTTGATGTTTGGACAGTAAGATTATTATTGTTGTCGTCGTCTAAATCTATGCTTTTACATAACATATACATACAACAAAAATAAATTGCTTACATGAAGCAAACAACACAGATGATAATACACTTTCTCGGCTACTCTGTTACATTTTGCATTCAATTACAATCCGAGATTTGGACATTGCTTTCTCGCATGCTCCAAAATTAAATTTTACCAGAGTCTAAATCAGAACACCCTTTAATTCTAATGGACAACACCAACACCATCAATCAAACAATCAAGCATTTCTACATCTCAACAACATTCAATAACCCTGCTATAAACAAACAAAAAATGCGGCTCAATCATTTCTTACCATGAGGTTTAAGGTTAAATAATGGTGGAAGGAAACGACCATTAGGCAATCGAACATTTGGATCATGCAGTTTGTCGAAGAAATGATGGATCAAGGCATCTAACTGCAACACAATACCGATAACGGTAAAAAACAGTTAAACAAAGGAATGACCACAGATGCCATTTGTAGCACAAATATTGTCCTACTCCCACATCTACTCTTATTTCCTCCTCAAAAGCCAACCATTTATCTACAACACAAAAAGGGTAAAGAAAAATGTTAATAAATTCACTGAGATGTTATTGTTAACAATTTCCATCATTTTCTACAGCCTATATTAACTGCAAACAACCTTACATTATAAACAATCAAGGGAAACTAGACCCTCTAAACAAATATAGCAGTTCAAACTTGGCAAAAGAATGCTTAAACAATCATAACCCAGAAAAAATCAACATATAATCATTATTTTAAAAAGAAACTAACAACAGACTTCAATCAATCAGCTCAAATATTTTATATTATATTCTAAAAAATCTCAATATCTAAGATAATAATGTCTTTAATATGTAAAATGCTCTTCAAGCTAATCCAACTTAACAAACTAAAAGACCCTAAAAAGAATAACATTATTTGGCAATTTCATAAATGCACATATTGACAACGTTTTGGGGATTGATTTCTAGGTATGAATATATTTCGTTACCAAGGACTTAACAAGCAAATTTACATCAGTAACATCAAATATTATTTCCACTTAAATACTTACTAAAACCCTAAAAATGCAGGAAGAAATACATATAATTTAAGACTGATCTTTCAATCATCTTTTCGACAATAATCAGAAATAAAATTTATTCTCAAAAAGTTATCAAAAAAGATTTCGATCGAAGCTTTATATCGAACGACAACACTAAAGAGTGATGGCGACAACAACAATCTCGCCGGCTGGCAGTTGGGTAACCGCGGCAGTGACAATAATGTCAAGGAGGAGAAAAGGATTTAGGGTTTGTTTATCTAGGGATTGAATATGAGGGAATATGATCCAATTACTTGAAAATAAAGATTAAAAAAATAATTGTTAATTATATAGAAAAAATATGAAAAATAATTAATTTAAAATATAATTTTATTTTAAATAATTATTAATTATATGTTGAGTCCTTGATATTTTTAATCTTTATTAATTAATTTAATGGTGTTCAACGGTGTTCAGTGTTATTGGTGTTCAGCAGTGTTCGATGCTCGTTGTAGAATTTTCCATTAACTATTTATCACAAATGGTATTAAAAATAATTATAATCAATGTTTCCGTTTTAATGAACGTTAAAGTCAAGGAAGTGGGTAGGAGCTAATGTCTAAATTGATTTAGTTACAAGCTATGATCATTACTTCAACTTTACACCATCGGTCCATTTATTCCTTGAGCATTTGAATTTAACTTTATTTAATTACATTTTAATTTAAAACCCAACAAGTGTTCTAGTAAAAAAGCAGATAATGCTCATCTTAGGAGATACTGATTTAAATCGCTTCGTTTATAAGGTGTATGAGCATTATCAAAAGATTAAGAATATGTATGAACATATTCTATCTTGTAATTAATTTTAAATTATTAAAAATTATATTTTATTTAGGGTTCGTTTACTCTATTTAATGCAATTCATTTAGTTTTTATTGAAAGTAACATTTCGATTAAATCTTAGTTCTGGATTGATTAATTTTAAGTCATGTTTGATTAGATCAACTGTAGCTGTCATCATCTGGATTGATTATATTTTTATTATTCATTTTTATTATGACCTCTTTTATATAAAAATAAATAAAAATTGTGATTGGTCGGATTAGTTTAGACAATATATTATAACTTTCTGTATATACTTATCTAGTTCTAGTGACGGAATCGTGTTTATTACATGAGGGGTCGTAAGTAAATAGGAGAAATTATATCATGAGTCATTCACGTCACGACATACATGAGACCAACCAATAAAAACCACCTATTTCATTATTTTTTCCATGTCATATTTTTTATCAAGTGAATCTTCACTCATATTTACTGTAAATCAATTTTAAAAATAATTTTTACCAAGTGAAAATTCACTTGGTAAAAATATGACATGGAAAAAATAATGAGATTGGTGATTTTTATTGGTTTGTCTCATATATGACATGGCGAGAATGACACATGATATAATTCCTCAGTAAATAGAGAGTCAATTGAATCGAGTGAAGTAAATGGATTTGAGGCGCTCACTCTACATCTCTATTTTTGTCAAGAATTTTTATCCTTTTCGTTAGGCTTAAATGAAAAATAGGTGCTCAAAGTATGTCTTTTTTGAACTTTAGGTGCCTAAAGTATTTTTTTTATAAAAATAGGTGCCCAAAGTTTCAAAAGTTATAATTTTAGGTACCCTAAATATGCCACGTGTCAAACATTAGTTAGTTAATTTTTTTAACACCCATTAATGATAGGCACCTAAAATTATAACTTTTGAAACTTTGGACACCTATTTTTACAAAAAAAATACTCTGGGCACCTAAAGTTCAAAAAGGCATTCTTTTGGCACATATTTTTCATTTAAGCCTTTTCGTTATGCAACATGTTATGAGTACAAAATTTAAAATCATTCTCACACTGCATACGCAAGATTAAAATCATTTCCCACACCACCAATATAGGTCTCGAGACCCACCTAATTTCTGCTATATATGTTCCGTAACTCAATTCTTGTAATATTTTATAAGTATCAGTTAAATAAATGTAAACCAATTTTTAATGAAAAATTATGAAATACATGTTCTCCGAACTCCCGCCACATATGTAACATCATTCTAATTGTCTCTATTTAATAATAATAATAATAATAATAATAATAAATCGTGACTGAACCCAGTAAGTGGTCCTAGTGAAAAAGCGGATGATGTTTATCCTAAGAGACTAGAGTTTAAATCTCTTTGTTTACAAGATGTATGTGCATTGTCAAAGGGTTGAGAATATGTATGAACATATACTATCTTGTAATCGCCTTAAGACTATTAAAAAAAATCGTGACCCATTAATTGACAAATTAGAAAAATCAATATTAGTTAAAATTGAGAAATCGAGAGAGTGAGACATGAGAGTTTGTTAAAATTAGGGGAGAATTGAGAAATTGTGACTTCGTCAATGCTCCCCTTTTAAAAATAAAATAACAATGAATGTGAGTTATCGTGGTCTTGGTCTTCTTCCTTATTGCATTCATCATTTGTGTATCACTTGGATAGGTGTCACAACTGGGTTATCGTGGCATAGTGATTAGACTGGCTATGACTTAATATCCTAGGTTTACGTTGTCATCCGCAGTGATCACGTGTGTTGTCACGTGATCGCTGGATATCCTTTGTGTGATACCGTTCGCGGTCTTGCTCATTCACCACAGGTTGCGAATGGTACTAGACGGTTCGTGGGTGATCGCGCGCATCACTATGTATTCGTTGGGCGTCATTTGCCTAACTATACTCACAGGTTACATGGTCTTGACATGTGGCAGTGGGTATTTGTAGGTACTAACAATTGCCCCCATGTGAGGTAATGTTATAAAGTGACTTTGACGAACCTGATACTCAAGTAGTATTTCCCAAGCGACCGGTTTTGTGGCTCATGAAATGTCATACTTATTATTATTATTATTGTTATTTTTGTTGTTGTATTTTTTTATAAAACATATCAAAGAAGTTTTGGTTCGTGAGTATAAATAAAATTTGTTTTTAGGTTTTATTTTACTTATCTCATTGGTAGCTTTTGAGTTTACGAAAAGAGAGAATTTTTTTAAGAAGAAACATATTTGTTTTTACTTTAATGTCTAGCTCGTCTGTTGTAATGAGTGACGAATATCCTTGTACTGCTGAGTCAGGCTAGACGTTGAAGACACTGGAGTGTTAGGGCCTTCATATTGTTAACAATTTTCGTTATCGGTTCAGTTTATCGAAGGGGTTATGTCATCTGAGTGCATGTTCCGATGAGGGGAAATCGTGGTGCTTGATTCCTCTTTTTGCTTTTGAAGCCATGTTCCATTTACCGTTGTATCCTTTTCTTGTAGATTGGTTAAACTGGTTTGATGTAGCGCCGTGTCAATTAAGTGGGGCTAGTTGGTGGACTTTGGTGACATATTTTTTGAATTGTAAAATGAATGGGGACGAACCTTCCATCGATGTGTTTAGTTACTTCTATAATGAAATGGTTGGCCATGACAAGAATGCGAATTTTTATTTATTATTTATTTATTATACTTTATTATACTTTTTAGTTTTTTGATATATTTTCTATTTTGGTCAGAAGAATCCTCCGAATATTCTGGTCTTGGATTAGTAATCGGTTTCGATATTTTGGAATATGACTAGAGAAGAGAGGGAGAGGGTAAGCTCATTCCATTAGAAAAAAAAGATATGGGAATTAATTCCCAATAAATAAGAAATAATTGAGCGTGAGAGCCAAATGAATCGAAAGATTCATGTTTGGTTCGGGAAGGGATCATGGAATTTTTGAAATAAAAAAAATGAATGTAAAGATAATCTACTTTCATTAAGTGATTTATTAGATAATCGAAAAGAGAGGATCTTGAATACTATTCGAAATTCAGAAGAACTACGCGAGGGGGCTATTGAACGGCTGGAAAAGGCCCGGGCCCGCTTACGAAAAGTAGAAATGGAGGCGGATCAGTTTCGAGTGAATGGATACTCTGAGATAGAACGAGAAAAATTGAATTTGATTAATTCAACTTATAAGATTTTGGAACAATTAGAAAATTACAAAAATGAAACCATTTATTTTGAACAACAAAGAGCGATTAATCAAGTCCGACAACGGGTTTTGTAACCATTGACCATCGTAAAGGGAGAATACCAATAATGAGTAATTATGATGTGAATCTCTGCCTGGATAGGACGAAGTATATCAAAGTATAGTGTAATTTTGGAAGTTTTTCATTCCATGTTGTATGGCGTCGGTCGTTGAAGGAAAATGTTGCGTTGCCTAATGTGAAGAAAATGTCGCATATTGACTTGATATTTCTCAGAAGGTTAGAAAGTGATCCACCCTCGCGTTTTAAAGAAATATACACTCTTAAAAATGTTTGGGTGTATTGCCTGGAGGAAAAAAGCCTCAATGGTTGGGATGAAGAGGATTTCAATGTTTTCCCTGATGGCTTTTTAGCAGATATATCTATTCATGCGGAAGCTTGGCCCTTCAGTGAAGAGGGCAATGAACAAGTGGCAAAATTTTTTTGGGTAATAAGATGAATTAGAAAATTTATTTTTTGAGTACACTAGCGCCCGCACTCACCCTCGAAAGTATCGTGAAGAAGATACCCCTCTAGGTAGGGTTAGTAGGGAAGCTGCTCATATTACTCCGATGGGTTATGCTAGTGTTAGCCCATCTGGTTCTGGTTACGGTAGAAAAAGGAAAAAAAAGAGTAGTTTTAGGTTCCCCGATCGTGTCTGATTCAGGAGATGAGGGTAGCTTGCAGCGTTTGGAACTTAGGGCAAATGGGTGAATGGATACAAGTATTAGTTTACTATAGTCCTTTGAATATGACAAACTTTCTCTGTTTATATATATATATATACTTTTGTTTTGGTTCTTTATGATATCCCTTATAATATGCCTTTGTTGACATACGCTTCTCTTTTATTTGTAGGGGTAGTGACTTCTCCTCTATAGGGTATATGTAACGAATTGAGAGATTTGCCAGTGGTTTTAGATATATCGCTTTTTATGTCTATTGATGAACAATTATGTTTGCAAAGTTTGATGGAAGTGACGTCTTCAAGGGCTTTTAATAGCAGATAAATAAGTTCACAATGTGTGTTGGCTTTGAGCACTACAGCGATGTCTTCCATAGACGTAACTCCTGTTGGTCATTGTCTAGAGATTTCTCTTAATATTCAAGATGCCTACTGATAAGTGTTCAAAAGTACTATTTTTCTTACCCTTTTTACTCATAATATTGTTAGACTTAGGCTCATATTAGTTGCATAATTAGCTATTCATGCATTAATCCATGTTTCCTTCCATCGTTGAGCTTGATTACATAACTTGGTAGTTTTTGTGGAAAAGATGCTGCTTTGGTGTGCTTTGTGTGTGTATATGCAGGATCACTTGCCAAAGCAATGCCGAGCTAGTTGCCAGGGCAATTCATGAAGGAGATGTCGAGCTAGTTGCCAGGGCAATGCATGAAGGAGACGCCGAGCCAGTTGCCATGGCAATTGTCGACAAAGAGAAAATGCAATAGGGATGTCGAAATTAATGACTTTACAAGCCCAAGATGACATGGAGCAAGGCCCAAGCCCAAAGGAATTTGATTGCCATGCAGAGATTAAAGAAGAATTAAATTCAAAAAGATAGGAGAAGTTCTAATAGGAATAAAATTATAATAAAGAATTATATTCTTTAAAGATAATTTAATTCCAACTCAAACTCCTCCTCAAAAAAGGACTTTGGCCTAGCCCTATAAATAGCAAGGAGATTTCGACAACTTGGAAGAGAGAGCATTAGGGGAAATTTCGACAAGTCCAAGGAAATTTCGACAAGTCCCAGTGGAGACGATATCTTTTATACTATAACTTACGACGTGTATACTTGCACATTTGCGTAGCACTTATTACGCGCAACAAGTTTTTGGCGCCGTTGCCGGGGATTGGCAATAGCGACTTTGTTTTTATTTTCTTGCACTTTCTTTTTATTTTTCTTGTTTAAAATTCAAAGGGCTAACAAACTTTGGTTTTGCATTGGTATATGACGTATGAGTCCGACTTCACCAGAATATCCCTTTGATCCAAATTGAACGAACCTTACAAAGACTTAGCGAAGGATAAGAGAAGCAATGGCAAATCAAGACGGCAATATGAATCAAGATGTTCGAGCGGGAGGAGGAGTGATTCTTGCACAAAAAGAACTATTCGAGACTATCTTGAAGAAGATCTTGACGGACTTAACCCGAAGAGTTATCGCACCTAAAATTGAAGCCGACCACTTTGAGTTGAAACCGTAATGTTTAACATGATCAACACAATAGGTCAATTTGGCGGCTCAAAGAATCAAGATGCACGACAACATATCGAAATCTTTTCTCGAGATTTGCAACTCGTTCAAGATACACGGAGTCACCCCGATGTCTTACGATTAAGATTATTCCCTATTCACTTTGAGGATAGGCGAAAGCATGGTTGAATAGCATTCTGCGGATCCATAGCATCTTGGACTGATCTTTGTCGTGATTTCCTTGCTAGATTTAACCCTACAAATTTGGTGATAAGCTTCATAACGACATTACTTCTTTTTCGGCAGTAGATGATGAATCCATGTACGAGGCTTGTGAGCGATATAGAGAACTTCTACACAAATGCCCTTTACACGGATTCGGTGTGGACTCAAGTAACAATGTTTTACAACGCCGTGAATACACCAACAATGATCTTTGCTAGATGCCTCGGCAAACGGCATACTCTTAGATAAGTCGCGGAGGAAGCAATGCAAATTTTAAACAGCTGGCCAAGAATGATTATCAATTCCCATCTACTAGAAGAGGAGGAGTTAGACGCCAAGCCACAATACATGAACTAGGATCATCGATTCAATTTCGCACAATTGACCGCTTTAACCAAGATAGTCCGAACATGCAAAACCAAACAACACACATGAAGTCAAGGTAATGGATTCTTTTTGTGAGTTATGTGGTGATAACCATAATTCTTCGAATGTATGCAGAATCCGAATCCACTTTCTATGTGGGGAATTACAACCGAGCAACAACATGATGTCCAATACATACAATCCGGCTTGGAAGAAGTACCGAATTTTTCATGGAGTAATCCCAACAATGCTCTAAACCGTAACAATCAGAATACACAAGCATCGGGATTCCAGCAGAATATGCCACTACAACAGATGCCGCAAAGAACAACCGACAACATCTAGTTCTTTGGAAAATTCTCTAAATGCTTTTATGATGAAAATCAATCTTATATGGCCGAGAATAGTAATTTCATAAAAAGAACTGATGCTTTTATTAACATGGCCGAGATGAGATTGCAAAACCAAGATGCGGCAATCAAATCATTGGAAAATCAAGTCGGACAGTTTGCTCAAAATCTGAATACTAGACTGCAAGGAGGTTTACCTAGCGATACTGAAGTCGCAAGAGGAGCTGGCCATGAGCAATGTAAGGCGATCACCACTAGAAGTGGCCAACAACTTAGAGAGGCTCAAACCCGCTCATCAAACAAAACTCCACAAAAAGATCAAGACGAACCTAGCGGCAAAGCCTCAGATGCTGAACCAGGAATTGCCGCGGCAACCGGCAATAAGCATGCCTCGGCAACTGACGATAAAGATGCCTCGGCAACTGGCGATGAGCATGCCTCGGCAACCATAGTTGATAATGCCTCGGCAACTCCAGATGTCCCGGCAATGCCGTCAATCAGGTTTCAAACTAATGAAAGGATCGAAGATATCCGACTTCCACCACCATTCCCACAAAGGTTGAAGCGACAAAAGCAAGAATACCAATTTAAGAAGTTTCTTGATATCCTAAAGCAAGTCAACATCAACTTGCCACTGGTGGAAGCAATTGAACAAATGCCAAACTATGCCAAGTTTCTTAAAGACATTGTGTCCAAGAGAACAAGGCTAGGAGAGTTTGAAACAGATTGCCGCATGACAGGAGGGATGCATGGCAATGTTGCACAATCGTATGCCACCCAAGTTGAAGGATCCCGGAAGTTTCACAATACCATGTTCCATTGGAAATCACTATGTCGGGAAAGCATTATGCGACCTTGGGGCTAGCATAAACTTGATGCCTAAATCGGTTTTCGTAAACTAGGAATCGGGAAGGCAAGACCTACAATGATTATGCTCTGACTAGAATGACAGATCCTATGTGCATCCGAGAGGAAAAATCGAGGACATACTTGGTAAAAGTTGATAAATTTATTTTTTCCGCTGACTTTATTGTTTTGGATTGTGAAGCGGATGAGCATGCACCTATCATTCTCGGGAGACCATTCCTAGCAACAGGGAGAACCTTGATCGACGTTGAAAAGGGAGAACTCACAATAAGGGTGAATGACCAGCAGGTCAAACTAAATGTGTTTCAAACACTAAGGCATGCCGATGATCCGTAAGAATGCCAACTACTTCATGCCACGTGAGTTTAACCGATGAGGAATTTAGTTACCTCGACAACTACATTGCCGATCAAGAGGAACCTGAGGAGTATGAAGAACCGGTCGATGAGGACCAACAAGAAGAGGCAAATTGGCTAGTCAACCGACCAGGTACATACTTTGAACCACTGGATTACTCAGGTAAAGAAGGTAAACTCGAAAAACCCTCTATTGAACATCCATCAATTCTTGAGTTGAAACAATTGCCAGAGCAACTAAAATATGTATACTTAGGGACCGATAATACATTGCCTGTAATTATTTCTTCTAAGTTACAGCCTGAGCAGGAAAAGAAGCTGATCAAGATGTTGAAGCTACACAAAAAGGCAATAGGGTGGACAATTGCCGACTTGAAGGGAATAAGCTCGGCGGTGTGCATGCACAAGATCTTATTGGAAGATGATCACAAACCTTCAATTGAGGCCCAGAGGAAACTGAATCATGCCATGAAAGGGGTTGTAATGAAAGAAATCATCAAGTGGCTTGACGCTGGCATTATATACCCTATCTCCGATAGTACGTGGGTAAGTCTCGTACAATGTGTACCGAAAAAGGGAGGTATAACAGTGGTAAGCAATGAAAATATTGAACTTATCCCAACCAGGACTGTGACCGGTTGGAGGGTTTGTATGGACTATCGAAAGCTAAACAAAGCCACTAGGAAAGATCACTTCCCATTACCCTTTATTGATCAAATGCTTGACCGTCTTGCAGGTAAACCCTTTTATTGTTTTCTTGATGGTTATTCAGGTTACAATCAGATTGCCATAGCACCAGAAGATCAAGAAAAGACAACCTTCATATGCCCATACGGTACTTATGCCTTCCGAAGGATGCCGTTCGGATTATGTAACGCCCCGACAACCTTCCAAAGATGCATGATGGCACTCTTTTCAAACATGGTCGAAGACTTCCTTGAGATCTTCATGGATGATTTTTCAGTTTTTGGTAATGACTTCGACGGCTGTCTCGGCAATTTAGAGAGGGTGTTAGCAAGATGCGAAGAAACGGATTTAGTCCTCAATTGGGAGAAATGCCATTTTATGGTAGATGAAGGAATAGTGCTCGGCCACAAGATTTCATCCAAGGGAATTGAAGTAGACAAAGCCAAGGTGGACGTTATCGAGAGATTACCCCCACCAAGTTCGGTTAAAGGAATTCGAAGTTTTCTCGGACATGCAGGTTTTTACAGGAGGTTCATTCATAATTTTTCTAAAATCACTAAACCCCTGTGTAATCTGCTTGAACAGGATAAAGTCTTCGATTTTGATGATTCTTGCACCCAAGCATTCGAAACCCTAAAGAAAAAGCTTGCCTCGGCACCCATTGTCGTTCCACCAGATTGGACGCTACCTTTTGAGCTCATGTGTGATGCAAGTGATTTCGCGGTAGGAGCAGTCCTAGGCCAACGCACAGGGTAAGACCTTCCATGTGATATACTACGCTAGTAAAACTCTTAATGGTGCTCAAGTGAATTACACAACAATGGAGAAAGAGTTACTAGCTGTAGTTTTCGCATTTGAAAAGTACCGATCCTATTTAATTGGTATAAAGGTAATTGTTCATACGGACCATTCGGCAATCAAATACTTATTTGCTAAAAAGGATGCTAAACCTCATTTGATTCGTTGGATATTACTTTTACAAGAATTTGATATTGAAATTAAGGACAGGAAAGGAACAGAAAATCAAGTGGCCGATCACTTATCACGTTTGGAACGCAATAAGGAGGAGGACGCAGATCTAGAGATATGTGATGCATTCCCGGATGAACAAATTTTAGTTGCCTCGGCAACCCTAGACGCCTCGGCAACCATGGATGCACACGCTTCGGCAACTCTCGACGCCGCAGCAGTCTTTGACGCGCATGCCTCGGCAATCTTGGGAGCAGTCGCCACGGCAGCACATGCCTCGGCAATACCCTGGTACACGGATATAGTTAACTTCCTTGTTTGTGGTATTTTTCCTTATGGCATTACTCACCAAGGGAAGAAGCGGTTCCGCCATGATGCTAAGCATTACTTTTGGGACGAGCCTCTTTTGTTTAAACAATGTGTAGATCAGGTTATACGCCGATGTGTCCTTGAAGAAGAGCAACATAATGTACTCCGGCAATGCCATTCTTCACCCTATGGAGGATATTTTGGAGGAACTCGTACCGCGGCCAAAGTCTTGCAATCCGGTTTGTATTGGCCAACATTGTACAAAGATGCCCAAGACTTTTACAAGCAATGTGATCGTTGCCAGAGGACGGGCAATATCTTTAGACGACATGAGATGCCACTCCAGAACATCATCGAGGTGGAACTATTCGATGTATGGAGGATCGATTTTATGGGACCTTTCTCATCTTCATTCGGCAACCTCTACATTCTACTTGCCGTCGACTGCGTGTCTAAGTGGGTTGAGGCAGCTGCAGTTCCCAACAACGATTCCAAGACCGTGCAACGATTCCTGCAGAAAAACATATTTACACGGTTTGGGATGCCGAGAGCAATTATCAGCGACGAAGGCAAGCATTTTGACAAAATACTAATTGCCAAGATGTTGCAACGCTTCAACATATCACACAAGATCGCCACGACATATTACCCACAAACCAACGGGCAAGCAGAAATTTCCAACCGGGAATTGAAGGGTATACTCGAGAAAGTTGTAAATCCCTCAAGGAAGGATTGGTCATTAAGACTAGATGACGCACTTTGGGCATATCGCACTGCATTCAAAACACCCTTAGGTATGTCCCCCTTCCGACTTGTCTATGGTAAAACATGTCATCTACCGGTGGAAATCGAGCACAAGGCGTACTGGGCAATCAAGACCGTGAATATGGATTGGGAAAGTGCCGGACAAAAGCGCTTGATGGATCTCAACGAGATAGAAGAATTCCGTGCACTCGCCTATAACAATGCACGAATCTACAAGGAGAAAACAAAGCGATGGCATGACAAGAAACTATTGCCACGACAATTCACGCCAGGGAAACTAGTTCTCCTATTCAATTCTCGGCTAAAACTTTTCCCGGGAAAGCTGAAATCAATATGGTCGGGACCATTCGAAGTCGTCAAACCATTCTCCCATGGTGCTGTGATAATCAAGTCCATCTCTGAAAACAATGAATTCAAAGTTAATGGACAAAGATTGAAGCACTACAATGGTGCCCATGTGGAACGTAACAAAGAAGTGGTCAACTTAGGAGATGCATGAGCATGCTCTCCTTTCAATATTTTATTTTTATTTTTATTTTTATTTTTATTTTTAGGAGATATTTTATTTTTCTTCATTATCTTTAGTTTTCAGGTTTTCTTTTTCACAACAAGACTCACAACTACTATGCTAAGGAAATTTACTGCCAAGATCCTTGCCCCGGCAACCAAGGAAGAAGATGCCGCGGCAACCTACATCATGCCTGCACAAGCTGATGCCACGACAACCAACCCTGAAGATGCCACGGCAACCAAAGCTAAAGACATCCCGACAACAAGAAAACAACCATCGCGTTCAAGCAAGAGAATCAAGACACCGAATAGAAGGAAACTAATCATCTACGATGATGAACTCTCGGAGTAAGTCCTCGTATGCATTTTTATTTTTATTTTTCTCGTTATTTTAAACATGCATTGAGGACAATGCCTCACTCGAGTTTGGGGGGATTGTTATTAGTAGTTACCATGTTTAGTTACATTCATCTTAAGTATTACATTTATGATACATAAATTGCTTGCCATGCCTTTAATTGGAACAAGAATTGCTTAGATTTGATGAATATTCGATGATGACTTTGCCAATGCACTTAATTGATAGAATTTTTATTCTAGGATAACCATGGAAAAACTTAGAATTTTACTATGATGCTAAATTTGATAAAACACTGTTGTGGTTTGATTGATTTAAGGAATTCTAGTAAACTTAGGTTGATAATTAACAAATTTGGGGATTAGAATAAAAGTTGGATGAATGCTAGAGGTGCCCGAAATTGGCTCTAGCATGTGCTAAAAAATTTATCACTAGAGGTGCCCGAAACTGGCTCTAGTATGTGTTAAAAAAAATTTGATCGCTAGAGGTGCCCGAAACAAGCTATAGTCGATTAAATTAACTTAAGAAAACTAAAAACAAAACACTAGAGGTGCCCGAAATTGGCTCTAGTTAAAACAAGTTAAAAAGAACCCGATGAAGTAATTTGAAAACCTATTGTTTGCATAGAATCCGAAAAATCAACTTGCACACAACTCCGCACACACTCACAAGCATTATAGTTTGATTCCGAGTAATTCCTCAGTTTTCTGAAAAATAAAAAGCCAATCATACTTTGTGCCCCGGTTCAGAGAATTGAAATCAAGTTCAAAGCTAAGTTTGTGAAAGTTGAAGTCTTGGCAGGTAATTATGAGTTTGCATTGCTTGAGGACAAGCAATAGTTCGAGTTTGGGGTGTGATAAGTGTTCAAAAGTAATATTTTTCTTACCCTTTTTACTCATAATATTGTTAGACTTAGGCTCATATTAGTTGCACAATTAGCTATTCATGCATTAATCCATGTTTCCTTCCATCGTTGAGCTTGATTACATAACTTGGTAGTTTTTGTGAAAAAGATGCTGCTTTGGTGTGCTTTGTATGTGTATATGCAGGATCACTTGCCAAAGCAATACCGAACTAGTTGCCAGGGCAATGCATGAAGGAGATGTCGAGCTAGTTGCCAGGGCAATGCATGAAGGAGACGCCGAGCCAGTTGCCATGACAATTGTCGACAAAGAGAAAATGCAATAGGGATGTCGAAATTAATGACTTTACAAGCCCAAGATGACATGGAGCAAGGCCCAAGCCCAAAGGAATTTGATTGCCATGCAGAGATTAAAGAAGAATTAAATTCCAAAAAGATAGGAGAAGTTCTAATAGGAATAAAATTATAATAAAGAATTATATTCTTTAAAGATAATTTAATTCCAACTCAAACTCCTCCTCAAAGAAGGACTTTGGCCTAGCCCTATAAATAGCAAGGAGATTTCGACAACTTGGAAGAGAGAGCATTAGGGGAAATTTCGACAAGTCCAAGGGAGAAAGCAAGGGGAATTTTCGACAAGCATCTAGGGCAAGGGATTTTCGACAAGCTTCATCTTTTCTTCCTTGTTCGATTGGGTTCATGCTAGGGATTGTTTATCTTGTGTTTCTTTGGAACCTAGCCATGAACTAAATCTACTTGGCTATGGTTATTGTGTTTTGTGGTTGTGAGAAACTATTGGTTTTTGTTTAGGTAATAAGAGTTTGCACTTTTCTATTTCAAGGTTTATTCATTCTTGGTTCTTATGCTTGTTTGCGAGTGAATTGGGAGAGGATCTCGTGATTTCATCCATTTATCTAATATCAGGAGAGTTAGATTCAAGAAACGAATAAATATAATCTTTATTCAATCTAATGATGGTGAAGATTAATCCGGCTTAGGAATAAGTTAAGGATTTCAACGGCTAAGAGGAGCGCAAGATTGGTTGTTGTTCACCCTTGATTCACGCAGGGATGTATTATCAAGGCATGCACAAGTAGCTAGAGTTTCGACTTAGGGATAAGAAGAAACCATTAAAGAACGCTCTGTCGAACCTTGAAGGTTGCTGCCCAGAAGCCCAACTAGTTGCCCAGGCAGCCATCGATTAGTTGCCCGTGCACTCTTTTACCAAAACGATCCAATCGGCTATCACACCTCAACTCACGATAACCTGGCCTATCTCTCTCTCATTTGAATTCATCTTTTCTTTTACTTTATTGCTTTCTAGATTAGTCATTAGTTAAACTTCTATAATCCTTTACTTGTGTTTTTACTTTTTACAGTGCAAGAGACTAGATTCTTGAAGTGGCACCAATCCTTGTGGAGACGATATCTTTTATACTATAACTTGCGACGTGTATACTTGCACATTTGCGTAGCACTTATTACGCGCAACACCTACGCTGGAATTTCAGTAGATATTATAGAAGTGGCATGGGAGAGTGTGGCCAGTCGAATAAGAACTTATAGCTCTAGGAGACGTCTTTTGGCTAGTAAAGATAAGATATTGAGAAAAAGACCAGCATTAGATGTTGGAGTTGTTGAGAATTTTCCTTGTTTCAACTCTGATGTTTCCTTTGTTTCCACTGAACTACACAACTCTTATTGTTTGGTTACAACCAATGTCATTTGGACCATTTTTTCTGCTAGCTTGACTACTGCTCTGCCTATTTTCTGTGTGTCTTTAGGTACTTTAATTGGTGTGTTATTGTATTTTCTTTAATAATTTTGCTACTTAATTCAATAAGTTTTTGTTTATTGGTATCTTTTCAGGAGTAACTGTTGTGGATTCTTTTCTTGTTCACTATTTTGTATAGAATATACCCCACATGGTCGTACATGTTGAGATTGTAACTCTTTCAGAGGCTGCGACAATTCTTTTGATGTCATTGGCTGCTGATGTATCTCATGGTGAAAGCTTTGAGCCTTTGGCTCCATGGAATGTATTATATCTTTGGAGGAGGCTTTTAGAAACAGAATGATGGTTTCATCCTGAATCTACTTCTAGGAGGCTGTTTGAGTTGTATTCAAATAGTTTTGGAGCCTTCAAACCTTGTACTAGTATTAGGAGGACTATTGAAAGGGGTTAGGGTCTTATTCAGGAATTAGGTTGCATTCAGTTTAACATGGAGAGGAATGTAAAGGTTTTCTTAAAGAAAATGAAAGGCTGAGTTTGAAAGTGAAAGGTTACACTGCTCATTTGGAGGATGTGCAAAAGAAAAATAAGGCAAATACCTGGGCACGAACATAAAGAATTAAAAAAATGTCTAAAAAGAAAATTGAGTTCAATCGCACTCTTAGAATTAGAGAAGTGATGCTTCAGTATGTTGAACAAAGTTTCAAAGCTGAAATTCAAGGTCTGAAGGAAGAGCTAGAGCAGACAAAGAATCCAGCGGATGAAAGTTTTACAAACTTCACAAAGAGATTATCTGAGTTAAAAGAATCTCATAGGAATAAGATTATTGTGCTAAAAGCTACTCACGATGTGGTTATAGTTAAGAATGTTAAAGTAGCTGCAGATGCGACCTCCGTCTTTATGATCGAAGAACTAGGTAAATTGCGGGATGCCGTTATTCTTAGCTTTCAGTTAACATGTGGTTCTTTCAATGTTACTAATGTAGATTTTAATGCTATTTACGAAGTTGTTACAAATTTCAACGTGAGGAATCTTTCCGGGCCTTCATGGGAAAACTTTGTTGTAAACTATAGAGATATTATGGTTTCTCCTACTTTTGAGCCAAACACATCATCTTCCCTGAATAATCATAGTGGTGTTGCAGATGTAATAGCTGATAGCAAAGTGTTGGGTGATTGTAGAAATGGCATATAACTGTCATCGTTTTTAATTGCCATGTTGGCTTTTTCTTGCACACATATTAAAAATGGCGGACGCTCATACGACTATTTGTTTATTTTTGCTCGCTTACTTTAAAAGTAGTGATCGTTGAGTTGATTCCTTTATGCACACTTCTTGAAAGTGGCGGGCGCTCATACGACCCTTTGTTTATTTTGGCTTACTTGCTTTAGAAGCTATGGTCGTTAAGTTGATTTCTTTATGCACACTTCTTAAAAGTGGCAAACGCTTATACGACCCTTTGTTTTTTGTTTACTTGTTTTAGAAACATCGGTCATTGAGCTGATTCCTTTATGCACATTTTTTTAAAGTAGCTGATGCTCATATGACCCTTTGTTTATTTTTGCTTGCTTGTTTTAAAAGTGGCGGTCATTGAGCTGATTTTTTTATGCACACTTCTTGAAAGTGGTAGACTCTCATACTATCCTTTATTTATTTTTTTCTCACTTGTATTGGAAGCTGCGATCGTTGAGCTAATTTTTTTATACACACTTTTTGAAAGTGGCAGACGCTTATATGACCCTTTGTTTATTTTTGCTTGTTTGCTTTGGAAGCGGCGATCGTTAAGCTGATTCTTTTATGCACACTTCTTGAAAGTGCGGACGCTCATACGAACCTTTGATTATTTTTGCCAAATAATTCATCAAATACATAATATAATTAACATTCTACAAACATTGTTTACAGTGGATAACCAGTGGTGTTTTAAATAAAAAAACTTTTTGAGGTGTCTAGTATTCCATATTCTTGGAATTTCTTTTCCATCCAATTTTACGAGCTTGTTTGACCTAAATCTGATCACTTTGTAAACTTGATACGACCCTTACCATGTGGAAGCCATTTTCCCTCTCAATTGGTGGTTTCCTGACCTTTGTATTTCTTAACACCAAATCCCCTACCCGAAATTGCTTGTTGTTTACGCGCGAATTATAATATCTTGCAACAACTTGATTTCTCGCTTCCACCATCATCTCTGGTTTCTTCGAGCATATCAATATGTATTCGTAAGACTGCGTTATTTGTATCAGCATCATACTGCGTGGTTCTATATGTTGGGACACTTATCTCTGCTGGTATGACTGTTTTTGTGCCATATATGAGATTGAATGATGTTTCTCTTGTACCAATATGAGAGGTTATTCGTAGTGTCCATAATATTCCTGGTAGCTTTCTACCCATGCTCTCTTTGCGTCACCAACCTTCTTTTTAAGTGTAGACATTATCTTCTTATTGACCGTCTTAACTTAACTATTCGTTTGTGGAGATTTGACTGAACTCTGGGCAAACGCGTTGTGAAAATCTTTAAAGAATTTTTTAAACTTTTTTTGGAATTGAGTCTCATTATCTGTGATTACTGTGTGAAGAATGCCAAATCTGTAAATGATAAACTTTCATATAAAGTTCATTTACTTTTATGTGATTGTTGCTAATGGCTCCGCCTCTATCCACTTAGTGAAATAATCTATTGCGACTACCAGATACTTTCCCTGACCTACTGCTAATGAGAATGGGCTTAAGATGCCAATGCCCCAAATTACGAATGGTCAAGGGCTTGTGATCGACTTAAGTAGTGTTTCTAGTTGTCTTTGGATTGAGGCAAACTCTTGACATGGTAGGCACTTGCTTACCGACTCTTTAGCATCTCTCCGCATTATGGGCCAGTAGAAACATTGCCTGATCGCCTTATGTGCTAAATAATGCGAACCTGAATGATGTATGCCCACATTTCCATAGATTTCTCGCAGTAAACATTTAGCTTTCTTAGGTCCCAAACATTGCAATAGTGGTTGTGTGAATCTTCTCTTATATAAAACATCAGTGACAATAGTGTATCGGGTAGCTCACCACATTATTTTGAGTTATTGAGTCCTATCTTCTGGCAGCACCCCCATTTTGATGTACGTTGCAATTGAAGTCATCCAAGTATTACTCGTATCGAGCTGACATACTTGGATTTCTTCTGCAAAAAAGGATACTCTCAATACTCTATTAAAAATATACCCCTCATTTGGATCTCGAGCGTTGCTGCCAACCATGCTAAAGCATCCGCTCTAGCGTTATCTCTTCGGGGTATTTATGTTATGCAGTATTGACTAAACTGTGCTAACAATCCTGTATTATGGAAAATTAGTCCCATAATATTTTATTATATGTAAAATAAAATGTTCACAAACAATGTGATATGCAAGAGTATATGTATTTATAGTAACCTTTCACCCTCTAATAGTATTTGATGAGTATTTTGTCGTGGACCTCATATTCGTCTGATAATTGTTTAGCCACCAATTGGGAGTCAGTAAATATTTGTAATGCATTAATTTTAAGTTCAACTGCAAGTTCTAATCTTGCTACTAAGGCTTCATACTCTACTGTATTATTAGATAGGGCAAACGCGAAGCTGATCACATATAACCATTATTCCTTTGCGTTAGGTGCACTTAATAGCACACCTGCTCCTGCCCCACTGATAGCAACTGACCCATCAACGTACAAAGTCCAAGGCTGGGTACTCTTAATCTTCCCCTTTCTCAGTCTGAAAGGGTTATTGTTGTATTTCCTAAGCCTCTCTGTCAACATTGTTGTTTGACCTGTAAATGTACATTCTGCAACAAAGTCAGCCAATACATAAGCTTTGATCACTTTCCGTGGTCGATATTCAACCCCAAATTCACTAAGCTTTATATCTTATTTTAGCTTTCACCCCTGAACATCCGTCTTTCCTAAAACTTTTTTGAAAGGTTGGTCTGTCAAAATAATTACTTGATATGCTTGAAAGTAATGACGAATCTTTCTGGCTGCTGTTATTAAAGCAAAAACCAATTTTTCTATTTTCGTATACCTCTTCTCTGCTAGCTACAGGACTTGACTGATATAGTAAACTGGTCTTTGAACGTCTTCTTCCTGTCGGACCAGTATCGCTACTATAGTTTCATTAGTGGTTGCCGGATACATGAGTAAGACTTCTCCTTCTTTAGGTACTGCCAGCATTAGAAGACTGGCCAAATATGCATTTAATTGGTCAAATACTTTCTGACAATCTTCTGTCCATTGAAAAAGACCTTTCAGAGCTTTAAAGAAAGGAAGACACTTATTTGCTAACCTGGGCACAAATCTATTCAACACAACCACCTTGCCATTAAGCTTCTAAATGTCCCTAATGTTTTTTTGGGGGCGCCATATCTAAGACCATCTTTATCTTTTCTATATTTGCCTCAATAGCTCCCTCTAAGATTAAAAGACCCATAAAATTTTCTTTCCCTACCACGAAAGTACACTTTTCAGGATTCAAGCGCATCTTGTATAAGCGTAGAATATCAAAGACCTCTTGTAGGTCAACCAGATGTTGCTTAAAAGAGGTACTCTTGGTCAGCATATCATTAATGTAAACTTCCATATTTCTTCATTTCCGATGGTGAAAAATCTTGTTAACCAATCTCTGGTATGTTACCCCAGTATTCTTTAATCTGAACGGCATCACCTTATAGCAATGCAAGCCATCATTTGTAATGAAGACCATTTTTTCTTTATCTTACTTCGCCATTGCGATTTGGTTGTAACTAGAAAAAAGCGTTCATGAAGCTTATAGACTTATGCCCTGTAAAGGCATCCACTAACTTGTCGATGGATGGCAACGAAAAACTATCTTTGGGATATGCTTTGTTGAGATCGGTGAAGTCTACACACATTCACCATTTACCGTTGGAATTTTTCACCATAACTACATTTGCTAGCCATTGTGGGTACCTGACTTTTTTGACAAAATCTACCATAATCAATTTTTCTGTTTCCTGCCTAATGGTATACACCTTCTCATCCGAGGACTTTCTTGTTTTTTGTCGAATAGGTATCACTGTTAGATCAACATGCAAAGAATGCTCAATAACACTCGGGTGTATCCTGGGCATGACCATAGCCGACCATACAAAAATATCGACATTGTCTCGCAAGAACCTTATCAACCTTCTTCTACTCTGCTTGTCTAACCCTACCATAATTTTGGTAAGCTTCCCAGGCTCATCTAGGTAAATCTCCACCATTTCCATTACCTCTTTCGGTTTTGGTTTTACAAACTTTTCATTATCCCTGAGATATAGGCTCTCAATAATTATCTTGGCTTTATTTAAGATATTAACCTCATGTTCTCTCTGCTACGACGAGACTTCTCCACTAGCATGCTCATGGCCCTTCTGCTTTTGGGCTAATTGGAGTAAAAGGATATGGCATTGCCTTGCTATCTTTTGATCAACTTGCATAAAACTTTCCCCAATAGTGTGGGGAACTTGACCTGTAGACAGAAAGAGGCTATCATCATTTTGGTCTTTCTCATTAGAGGTCTTCTAAAAATAGCATTAAACATAGATGGATTATTGATGATGTCGTAACGAGATTTTTTCCTATCTCTACGAAAATAAGATTTAAAAATTTATTTCCTTATGATATCAAATAAGACGTCACCCAGAGACCGGGATGACGCTCCCAGCAGAACACCGTAAAATTAAAAAATGGAAAATTATTGGAAAATTTAAAAACATGAGAGGTGGAAAATATAAAAAATGAATGGAGTCTCCACCAGCCACTTTGGTAGGCCAGACACCGTGAAAAAATAACCAGAGATTCAAAATGTTTGGATTCGGGAGTCGGTTATGCATGGGGAAGGATTAGCACCCCACAATGCCCAAACTTGGTACAGCGTTGATTGAATGTTGTCTTTGCAAGAGAACAAAAATTTTGATTTTTAAATTTAAAATTCAATCCCGAAAAAAACAAAAACGGTCTAAGGAGAACATTTTCTTGTTTACGAAAATCGAGGAGGATGACACCTGAATAAGTTGGGATGTTACTTCCTAACCAGTTATTCGAAATGAAGTGGAAAATATTCCCTTAAATTGGCCGAGAGATATTAAAATATTAGAAATGAGGTTAATATATATATATATATATATATGAATAATATAATATGCATATAATATTCATCATGATATCCACATACAAATATATATAAAAACTTTACATACATTGATATTATATACTATAATATAATAAATATACTATATATAATACCATATATATATATGATGTTAAGAAAATATAAATATATAATAGGTATATAAAAAAATAAAACATATATATAATGATAATAATAACATACACATAAATATATAATATAGATAATAAAAAAATACATATATAATAAAAACAAATAAAAGTAATAATAATAATAATATATACATTATATGTACGTACTATATAAATACATATATAATAATAATAATGATAATAATAATATTAATAATAATAAAGTAATAAATAATGAAAGAAACAATGACCAAATTATAAAACAAATAAAGTTCAAAACTAAAAAGGGACGAAATTGAAAGAAAATAAAAGGGGAAGGCTTGCAGAGGTAATAAAAAGAAGATGGAGGGGTTAAATGGGTGATTTACCCATTGAAGTCGGATTAAAATAAATTTTGGTGACCAAATTAAAAAAGGTTAAAAAAACAAGGACCATTGTTGAGAATAACCCACGGGGCAGGCAAATTTTAAAAAACACGATGGTAAAGAGGGGTTTAGTGGGTAATTAACCCTTATTCTCATACCACTATATAACTTAAAATCCAAAAAATCCCATATTGTTTCATTATTCAAACAAAAAAAAGAGAGAAACTCTCTACCTAGGCCGGCCAAGGTTGGCTGCCGCGGATCACCACCGCCAGTGGTCAGAAATACAAAAAGCGGCGACTTTCTGACTCTCTTCAACGTCCCAAATCCGAATCTGAAGTCGGATTTTGAAAAAAAAAGACTCTACGCGGGTAGATCTGAAAAAAAGGTATGGTTTTTACCTTTTCGAAACTATTTCCCATTTTATCTTTCGAATCTATCTTTTTTTATATTCGAATGGACTCTTTTTTGGACTGAAAATAACTTTGTGTTTTTTATTTCATTTGAATCCCAACCGTAACTTTACAGATCTGAACCCCATCTTTTTCTCTATTTTTCGAACCGGGAAATCCCCCTTTTACAATCGATTCGTATGTGTTTTATACCCATTTTGATACATGCATAATCATAAAAAATACTAACACTTGATATGATTTTTGCATGTTTTGGGCAGTGGAGGACGGTGGCCGGCGCGCTTGTCGGCCATGCGCGCGGAGATTGGGCGAGGGCGGTGGCTGCAACCACCTTGTTTAGGCTAGGGTTTTTTTTAGGGTAAAGGGTATTTTGGGTATTTTATATTTGGGTATAATAATAATAATGGGCAAATGGATTTTTTGGGTGTAATGGGCTTTTGGGTTATATTTTAATTTGGGCTCAAAGCCCAGACTAAAATATGTTACTACAGATGACTAGAAAATTAGCCATTTGTGTGACCTTACTATCACCATCTCCTATAATTATGGGGAGTTGGATGGAGCCCTTAACCTCAATAGGTTGATTGCTAAACCCATATACCAGGCTCGTTGGCTTCAATTTCGAAATTGGAATTCCCATTTGCTTGAACGCACTCCAACCTATCACTTCTACAGTACTACCCGTGTCAACTAAATTTTTTTCCATCATAAAGCCTGCTATTATAGATGTAACAACGATGAGATCATTGCTTTCTTCATCTAGAATATTGTTCTTTTCCTTCTCTGAAAACGAGATTTGCCACGAATCTCTATATTTCAGCGTTTTCATCATTCTCGCCGAAATTAACATTATTCTTTATATATACACCTTGCCCTTGGAGCTCGATTGGTTCCACCTCTCATCTGCTTCAATTATCATATGTATAGTACATCTATTACCCTGATTATTTCTCCTGTTGTCCTTCGATCCCAGCTGTTGAGGCTCTCCATCATCTCTGACTTGTCTGTAACAGGGAACTATAAATATTTCTAATTGCCTAGTCTCACCACAGACTTAATTGCGTTCCTCAAATGCATGCAATCATCTATAAAGTGACTTTGGACTTTATGAAACTCATACCATCGTCTGAAACGCTCATTGTGCTCACTCTGACTCAATGACAATGATGGTCTCAAAATTCTAGTATGCTCAATCTGGTGTAATATCTGCAAATGCGACTCTGTTAACTCATGGTAAGTTTTGTACCTAGATAACCTCTCCTAAATCGATTTTCGCTGCTAATTATCTCGTGTGTACCATTGTGACTGACCACTGCTTTGAATATACTGCAGTCCACAGCGATGTTGTTGGTTTCATCTACCAACTCTTTGATAAAGAGGGGGCCTGCCACGTCCGAGACTACGATTATCTTATCTTTCACCCATATGCTGCGAATCGTGCGCAATAGTCCTCGTGTTGTTCGCCTCCTCATTTTCAGTGTATAGCTGAACCTTCTTATATAACTCTGATAGTTTTGTCGTCTGTCGATCCAGTAAATTATTCTTAAGATGCTGATGCGAAGTGCCATTGATGAAAGCAGACATGACAAACTCATTGGAAGCCTCCTTGGTTTGCATAGTTACGATGTGAAATCACTAGACAAAATCTCGCAGAGATTCGCCTAGCCTCTGGATGATAGACATGAGATACGATGGTGATCTTTTTAATACCTTGTTTGCTAAAAAGTGACTCATAAATAGATTAGCCAACTAAGCAGAATCCTTTAGAGTTATTGAGAATTTCCGACACTTAACTTGATCAGAAGCATCAAATAAAACCATATGGTTTAAAAAGTGATATAGGCGATCTTAATGGTCACTTTTCCCGTTGTACATTAGTTTCAGGACCTTGAAAGATGTAGATACATGATGTTCCAAAATACTTACAGACAATGATTTATTTTTGTACCTTCAGGGATTCCTAGAAAGATCGCCTTGTCGAAAATTCTGAATACTTTGAAAATTCTTCTTTAATTGCTCCATCTTTTCTCTTAGTGCCTGTTGTTCACCGTCTTCTGCAGGACTATAGTTCACATCCTTTGAATCTTCATAATCCTCCTCCAGCTCTTGAGGCTGTTGCCATTGGGTTTCTTGTTGGGGGAAATATATGCTCCTCTAAATACTCCTCTTGAACCGCTTTACCTCTATTCTTTCTGGATAATTGCTTGATTAGTTTTTCATTTTTCTCTTCCGCAATTCTATGCCATTTAGCCTGGTCCAACGTGAACTTTTGTTGCTGCTCAAATTGCTGTTTTGAAAGCAACAAAAATTCTTCCATGCTCTTTATCTTTTCCTGCATTTTTAGAAATTGTTGGTTGCTGCCCTCTGACGGTGATGCCCCATCGTCTGTTGTGCACCATGTCCCATTACAAACCACGAGAGGGGGTTAGTCCCAAAATTATTATTGAAAAATCTGCTAAAATTGATGTAGCTACTGTATGGCTACTACCGCTGATTGATCTGACAAGTTATCATCATCTATCATTTTTTCGCCTGGGTGTTCTGGGTTATCTCCTCCTATCTTTAGGTCCTTCAAACTTACTGAAAAATTTGAAGATCACGTGTTCGCTCCAGGCTCACCGTACCAATTATTGACTGATAAAGTGAACAAGGGTTAAAGATGGTGGTCCGATGATGGTCTTGGTGGTGACTATGATCGTTTCTCCTGGGTTTGGCCATTTGGGTGTCGTTGTCGTCCCTCTTAGAATGGTCTTGGTCTTTTTTTCTTATTGCATGCATCCTTTTATATCACTCGAACATGTGTCACGACTGGGTTATCGTGGTGTAGTGATTGGACTGGCTATGACTTGACGCCCTAGGTTTGCGTTGTCATTAATAGTGATCACGTGTGTTGTCACGTGATTGCTTTATATCTTTTGTGGTATACCGTTCGCGGTCTTGCTCATTCGCCATAGGTTGCGGAGGGTACTAGACAGTTTGTGGGCGATCGCACACATCATTATGTATTCGTTGGGCATCATTTGACTAACTATACTCGCATGCTACGTGGTCTTGACAATTGGAGGTGAGTATTTTAGGTACTAACAAGTTTCATATTTAGTTAGACAAAAATTAATTATTAAATATTAAATTGAATAAGGAGTCAAATTTAAGTACTAATTTAAATAAAAAAGTCGAGTTCATATAGGTTAATCGGATAAAAAACTTTAAGTACCAGATTGAACATCGAAACGAATTTCACATACCAAAATATAATTGTACCCTTCTCATAAAACGGAACCCGTTTCTCGTATAAACCTTATCCATTTTCATAAATGGGCGAAGGACCAAAACCCGATTGAATTTCATTACCTTTTACACAAAATCGACGCTTGCTTTCCCGCTCCTAAATCCCGAACAGAATTTAGGGATTAGGGTTTCTATTCCAGTGCTTTGCAAGTACACACACTCCAGTTCTTCATCGTCGTATGATTTAGTTTCTCCCCCGAGGTTTTCACAATGATGTACGGTGATCCACAGCAGCAGATGAACCAGCCGCACCCGCAAGGTGGGGAGTTCCAGAGAGGTCCTCCGCCTCCGCAAATGATGCGGCAGCCCTCAGCATCTTCCACTACTCTTAACTCAGAGTATCACCACCATGTTTTTGTTCCTCAGAATCCGCCTTATGACGGTAGAACAATAATTCCTCAGTTTCTTTTGTTTACAGTTTCGTATTTGTTTTAGTTCAAACTAGTGGACATTGTACGAATTCTATCAAAGGCTAGTTGGTTCTTGAAATTCAAAGTTTAGATGATTGAATACTAAAACACATCTAAAAACAGTTACTTGCTTCTATTGGTTGTAGGCCTCATGTATTTACACTTTTAGGTTTATTTTGTACCATGAGCCTTATGTTATGGTAACCCCTATATAGGGGTGCTTATGAAGCCAGTCGATAACGAGATGAATAGTGTTCGACTTGAATCAAAAACTGTTTAACTTGTGTTCCACTCGATACTCGATAAACTCGATTAAAAAACTTGTTGCTTGTTAAGCTCACCAAAATTTTTACCTTATATTTTAACAAAAAAATTAACAAATTTTTACCTTGTTTTGCTCGACTCGTTGCTTGCTAAGCTCGTATGCTTAATATAAACCTAAATTAATAAATTTAACAAAAAAATTTATCAAAATAGTGTGTGAATCAATTTCAAAATCTAAACTCAAGAGTAACAATCCACAAGAACACCAAAGTAACATATTATAATAAATTAATGAGCTACTTGCAAACTTATTGAGTTGACTTGGGTCTTGCTCGACTCAAATTGTTAAGGTCTCGAGCTGAGCTCAAGTTTGATTCGAGTCAATTCGAGTCGAACGTTGATCGAGTTTTGACTGAGTCGAGCTCGAGCTGCTCAACTCATTAGCACCCCTACTTTATAAGTCTAAAAAATTTGGCTAATCTCAACTGCATGTTTAGATCATGAGTTGCAATTCACTTGAAAAATTAGCTAGCTAATTCTTTTGGTTTTCAATTAAATGCTTCTTCAGCTCATGGCGACAATTTTGCTGCAAAAAGAATGAGAAAGATGACCCAAAGGAGGGCTGTTGATTATACCAGCACTGTTGTGCGATATGTGCAGGTGATATTTTCTTGTTTGGACTTTGGCCGCTTTCATATGTATTTTTTTATATCTTTCTGTAAGCGATTGCAGTGTCAGATTGGCGATTCTTGTTAATATGGGTGCTTATGTTTGTTGTTAGATGGCTTTGATGTTGCTTCCATAATTTTTGTGGTTGATGGCCTGCTCTTATATCAACATGGTCGTTCTCTACCTTAGGAATCAGCCTGCTTTTTCCTTCTGTAGCTTTTTGCTCAAGTTTATTATTCAATTTGTTTGACTTTTGTATTTTAAAGTTCCTAACGCTTTGTAGCATTATTCTTATCCATAATTCTATCTCTATGATTGCTTAAAATATCACTTATGTAGTTGTGTTTCGTAATGCTGATGGAAGATCCATCTTAATATAGACACAAGTAGAACTTGGGCCTGCTTGTCAATCATGTATGGTGTTAAGCTGTACATTTTTTTTGCTTCACAGGAACAATATTAAGTTGATGTCCAGAAATGCCTTTTATGCTATGTTGTTTGTAGTTGCTCATAGTAGCTTCTTTTAATTACTTTTTGGACCAATATCAGTCAACCACGTGTATCATATTATTCAGTTCATGATTCATGAGTAGATCCTGTGATTACACCCATTAATCACATTTCATGATTAGGGGTGTATTCGTTTATATTCCTAGGAAAAGTAAGGCAGAGTATCTGAATCATAGTTGTTGTTATATCTGTGTTTATTTTGTTTGAGGGGCATGTTCTCTTATACGGATAGCAAACTCAATTTTTTGTTTCCTTTTGAATCTCAATTCTCAAATGAGGTTGACGTACTTGTAATCTAATAGCAGTGATTCTGCAGACTCGAATGTCACAACGGGATTCAAGGGACAGGACAACATTGCAGCCTACACCAGCAGCAGCAATCGATGTTACTAAAATTCTTTTTCTTTATTCTTTTGTTTCTTGGATTATGAATTGTAAGATTTAACTCATACTTCTGTTGATCTTTCATGCAGATGTTGCCTGCAGCTGCCTACTTAGATAACCCATCCACAAGCTTTGCTGCCAAATTTGTTCATACATCTCTAAACAAAAACCGGTGTTCAATAAATCGCGTTTTGGTTAGTATAGTTAGATTAGAATATTTTCTTTTGGTACAACTATTGTTTCCTCAGTGAGTTAGATTAGAATCAATTTCATGCAATTCTGTTCTAGTTTTTCTGTGATTAAATGCTTCAGTATTGCTTGATATGGAGGAAGTAATGGGGCCCAAAATTATTTGGCAGCTGACTTTGGGTCTTTTTTTTTTTAAAGTTGAAAGACTCCATAACTAGCTTTTCTTGCAAGAAATGATAATTCACGATCTCTTAATGTGTTTAATGTGATCACATACCCATCAAATTAAATTAACTTCTAAAAGTGCAGGAGCAAAGGCTGTCTCAATCAACAGTTGGATATCAGATAGATAAAACCATCCGACTTATCTTAATTATTTTTTATCCTCAGTTTACTATTAGGTACAGCGAGGTAGTGAGACCTAATAGAAGCAACTGCCGTTTTATTCTTGCATGTTGACATGACTTATCTCTTGATGTTTTTATGCGTAATGACAGCTGATGCTGTGCAAAAAACATAACTTGTTATTGTTGCTGCTTCTTTTTTGCAATTGTTTATAACTGTGTGTAGGAAGATATTTGGTTCTACTGTTGTTTTTTTTTGCTTTCTCTGGAATACCAATTTAATTCCCCTACTTCCTAAAGGGAGAAAAAGGTTTGAAGTTACTAAATTTAGAGCTGTTATACTGTGTTTTTTTCCCTTTAGTGGACTCCTACTGGTAGACGTCTCATCACAGGTTCTCAGAGTGGAGAATTTACTTTATGGAATGGACAATCATTCAATTTTGAAATGATTCTTCAGGTATGCTTCTATTATTTATCGTATTTAGTTAGGATTATTCATTAGAGAATCTAATTTGATGTCTTTTGGACCATTTTCCCCCTTAAAATACATAGGCCCATGATCAAGCCATCAGGTCTATGGTATGGAGTCACAATGACAACTGGATGGTTTCTGGTGATGATGGGGGTGCAATAAAGTATGTAGACTTCATATTCTTTTGGCGATTTAACCTTACTGCTTTCATGCTTGTGGATTTTTGTTTGGCTTAGTCATATTGTTTTTGCTGATGTAAGTGTATTTGTGAATTTACTTTCTAGATATTGGCAGAACAACATGAATAATGTTAAGGTCAATAAGTCTGCTCACAAAGAATCAGTTCGTGACCTAAGGTACCTTTTCTGCCGTTCCTTTTTTGTATAAGAGTTTTATCTAATATAGAATTTAAGATGTACTCTTTGAACAGTTTTTGCGGGACAGATTTAAAATTTTGTTCCTGTTCTGATGATACTACTGTAAAAGTGTGGGACTTTGCCAGGTGCCAGGAGGAGCGTTCCTTAACCGGTAATGTTTCTTGGCTTGTAAAGTATTAACTATAAAAATTAGTATGTTTCCCCAAATAATCTTTTCTTGATGGTATTTTTCCTCATTAGTATCTTCCCTATATAGATTTATTGTATGCATTAATTAACCTAAGAGTTTCATACATGTTTTGAACTCAGGCAGGCCATGGCTGGGATGTCAAAGGTGTTGATTGGCATCCAACAAAATCCTTACTGGTTTCAGGTGTGTATCAAGGCTATTTTCCAAGCTACTTTTGCATGGTATATTTGCATGTTGTCATTGTAATGTCATGCTTGGTCACTCTTTAGGTGGAAAAGATAACCTTGTGAAACTTTGGGATGCTAAGACAGGGAGAGAGCTTTGCTCATTGTGAGTAACTATCTTGGTGAAACATATATAATAGCTAATGTTTTTAACTTTTTTTTTAGAATTAATGCAAATCTTTTGCAGTCACGGCCATAAGAACACAGTTCTTTGTGTCAAATGGAACCAAAATGGGAATTGGGTGTTGACTGCTGGAAAGGATCAAATCATCAAGGTCAGCATCTTCTTTATCACTGCAAAGCTGTTATTTGATTGATGGGAGTAGATATATAATTATATATGTTTTTTCTTTTTTCCTTTTGTTTCCTCATATTTACTTTGCCCTTTTCAGCTTTATGACATTAGAGCTATGAAGGAACTTGAATCTTTCCGAGGACATAGGAAGGATGTGACTGGTTAGTCAGACTTATTCTATGTGGAACCCTTGCATATGGATATTACTTAAAGCACCTGATCATTACATATATGCTTGACTGCAGTTCTTTGGTCACCAAATATGAATTGTGATAGAGCTCCTAAAAAGACTGGGTTGATTGTGGCTTATAGTAATTATCGTGCTTGATCATTTATTCTCCTCTTGCACGATTTCGATAAAGATAATTCTTATACATATTGACCTCTAATTTTTCCAGCACTGTCTTGGCACCCATTCCATGAAGAATACTTTGTCAGTGGGAGTTATGATGGATCCATTTTCCATTGGCTTGTTGGGTAAGTCTTCTGATTCAAAATATTCCATGAAGAATATTTTGCTCCAGCTCACAAAGTTTGTATGATTTTATTTGTTTCACTATTACCTAGGTTATTTGTCGCTTGTAATTTATATTTAGGGTGTATTATTATTAAGTTGCCGTGTGCAATGTCAACTATAAGAGACATCAAAACATGTGAAAAGTTTATAGATCTCGATGAGGTTAAAACTCTTAGTCAGAATTATAAAGGCTGATAATACTGTAAGGGAAATAGAGTTCTTACTAAAAAATTGTCCTTTTTTTCTTTCTGTTTTTAGCTTTTTTATGTTAAATTATTTTTCATATTAAACTTCATTTTATGATGTTTGTCTATAAGCCTGCTCATTTCTTTACTATATACATGTACTAGATTCTTGATGACGACTCTTCATATTCATGTACTAAATTCATGATGCCTCAATAAGCCTTTAACCTTTGTAATCAAATAGGTCTAACCTTTAACTTGTACCTACTAAAAAATTAAAGAATAATTGTTTTGTGTGGAATAAGGATTTATTTGGATGAAAATTGAGGGTTAAAAACTTATTTGGGTACAATAAATGCATAAAGGCTTACTTTGAAAAAGTGAAAAGTTAAGGGGGATTTACTCTTTGGCATTAGTGACGGGTGATCTTTTATAACTTACGATTGCTAAAGATTATTCTGATGTACAGGCATGAAACACCGCAGGTTGACCTTCCCAGTGCACATGATAATAGTGTGTGGGATATTTCCTGGCATCCTATTGGTTATCTTCTATGCAGGTAAACCCATTCTAGACTTATGATTGTCCTGCATGCTTCTTGTTGATATCTGTTAGAGAATATTATGGGTTGATAGAATATTATGGACTGTGTATGGGTGAATGTCAGGTATATGGGTGTGTTATTTGTTTAAGTACTAGTGTTATTGTATATACATGTATGTTTTCTACCTTCCATAACACATTATCAAAGTTTATTTCTCATCTTCTACCTTTAACAAATTCCTTGTAGTTTAAGCATATTATATGAAGATTAAAATAGTTGAATGCATACCTATGCTTGTATTTGTCAAATGCGTATACTGCTTGATGCTTGACTTTTTGATGACTAAATGAAATTGGTTTGTGGACATTTGTGAAACTGAAATATTATTTGACCCTTGTTTGACTCGATACTATTTGATGTAAATGGAGAGTGTATGATTTAAAAGCAACAAAATTTTTAGAGTTGAAGGGTTTACAGTGAGGAAATTCTAGAACATTAAGGTTTATTTACCCTTGGTTGATCAATCCCTGAAGGTGACAACTCTAGTTTCAATATTCTAACAGAAGGATCTAAGGCTTGTGGAGAGTAGTGTTTAAAAAGGCGCATCTGAGGTGCGCCTAGGCGCTAAGGAGAGGCGAGGGTGAAGCGCCTAATTGAGTCTAGGCGATGCGATTTTAATGAAGCGCAGCAAGGCGCGCCTAAGGCGCAGAAAGGCGTAACCTGTCAATTTTTTGATCTTTTTGTCTTTTTTTTATTATGTTTTACATACTAACTTGGGCCAAAAGTGGGGACCACACAAAATAACATTAATCAAATGAAATTTAAATTAACCTAGTCGAGTTAATGTGTAATTTGAACTTAAAGCATAACACACATATATACAAACATTAATTAAATTGGATCGAATTTAAATTCAAATTAATTTGGTTGAGTTTTCAAACTTGAACTAAATTTAATTGTTTTAGGATTTAGGTGTAAGGTTTAGGGGTTTAGATTTAGTAGTTTAGAATTTAGTCAATGTGAATAGAATTTTGGATTTAGGGTTAGAATTTAGTGTTTCTAGGTTAAAACCTAAATCTTCAACATGTTATCTTAAAACTTAAACCCTAACATTTTAATCCTAAATCCTAACTCTAACCCCTAAATTCTAATCATTACCCCTAAATTCTAAACTCCTAAACCATACGCCCTAAACTGAGTCCCTAAAACTAAGGCGCTTGTTTTAGTTTCCACCGTTAGTGTATTGGATATAAATCTTTAATTTAAATCATATTATCATATATTCTTTTTGAAATTATTATATAACTAGCTTTGTTTATTTACAGTATAAAAAATTCCATATTGCATGATAAAATGCAATGTCATGCTTTTTGATTGGAAAGTTAAAGGTAAATGAAATGAAGAGCTTTTGTTGAACTTATAGTCCTTTTTAAAGTATTAATTTTTTTTCTTGTTTAGTACTCTGCTTCATGTGCATTTATACATTTTCGTTGATTGGTTCATGTTGAAGTTAAACATTCAAAGAATCTCATTATTCGTATCACTCAGAATTTTATTGAATGTAAAGAATTTTGAAGTGATGCTTAATACATAAAATGCTGATGATAAATATTCTTTGGTGTTTACATTGCATAAATTGTTCTTTATGCTTGACTATACAACTAGAAAAAAACATGTATATCTCTTATTTTCAAAAAGTGCGCCTTACTTCAATAAGGCGCTCGCTTTGCTCCTTGGCTATAAAACCTCTATTGCCTTAGTGTGCCTTGCGCACTTTTTAACACTGGCGGAGAGTAATTGGGATAATGGGCTAAAGCTGTATGATTACTCTGTCATCTCATTCTTATTTATTAGTTGTTGCATTAGAGTGAATGAGGAAATCTTTAAATTTTGACATATTTCACACATTTAGACGTAAATCGTTATCCAATTAATTGAAGTTAATTCTTTTTCTTATCCATAATTTTCAATCCAGTTTTAGTCTCAAAATAGTCTTTGAATTGAGCCCAGTGGACAAAATTCGTACATAGCTTTGAGTTCTTAAATACTTCTAGGTTTGAGTATGTTGTTTCATATCATATTTGATTTTTTTCCAAAAATATAATAAAAAGATGGATATGCTGTAGAATTGGTTTTAAAAGGCGCTCCGAGGCGCAAAAGGTCCCTAGAGCCGAGGCGTGAGGCGAAGGCGCTCGCCTTTCGTAGGCGAGGCGCCCTTTTATCTTAAAAATTATAAATTAACCATATAGCATATTTAGTACTTAAACATTATAATTATATTATAGATGTTAAAAGATAAAAATATTTTTATTTAAATTTGTACTTAAGTCTCAAATTAAACAAATTGATATAAGAAAGCAACCAAGCATAGTTCAAATAACAGTATGATTAAATTGAGCAACAATATATGATGGAATACTGCTCAAAATTGAAACAAAATAGCATGAATTAAATTTCCAAGCCTCTTCCAGTGATTAAATTTCCAAGCCTCTAACGTGAATTGAATTAAAGCCTCTAACATAATTATGTTTAAGATAATTTCCAGTAAAGTTGATTAAATTTCCTCACACCACAAATTCACAATTTGGGGAATTGAAAAGAAGAGAAAAGAAAAGAGTGAACGGGAAATTGAAAAGCATAATAGATAAAGAAGAGTGTGAAAGTTCTAAAAAAAGAGATTCCCAATTTTTCCCCAACAATCTCTGAAGAAACAATCTAAGGAGAGGTCAAATGGATCAAAAGAAAAGTAGATTCCCATTTTCCCCTAACAATTCTTCTTTGTGTGTTTATTGTGAATTTTGGGGGAGGCTGGCTAGGGTTGAGACTTTGTTTTAAAAGGATAAAGCACATGTTTTTTTTTAAACGCCTCAGGGGTAAGAGGCGTCGCCTCGCGCGCCTCATGCCTCAGACGAAAGCACTCAGAGGCGCGCACCTTTTGTACATTGCCTCGCCTCAGCCTTCGGATGCATTTTTTCCAGCGCCTCGCACGCCTCGCGCCTCAGGCGCGCCTTTTAGAACTAAGGCTGTAGAACACATTATACATTTAGTTTTAAAATTTTGAGGGCCAAGTCTCCTGGTATGTTGACAGAAATGATATTTATTGTCCATGTACATGTGGACAACAGGACAAGGAGTGTAGTTGGTATTTATGCCACTCTATGTATGCCTGTCTTCATGTAAGCTAGTATTCAATACTGATATGGCCTAGAGCTGTAACAATTAATAGTCATGTGAATGGCTGTGGAAAATGTTTTAACGTGCTCTTATAACTTTTAATATTCTGTGGAACAAGAATACATCATGTTTCTTAATGGTGATTGTTGTTACTGTTTTTCCTTTTTGCTGCTTTTAGTGCTAGAGCTCGTCTGGTTTTATTTGGTTCTCTGCTCTTTTCCATTCTAGCTGTATTTATTCCAGGCTACATCTGTGTCCTGATAAGCATCAAGTCTCATCAGTCTGTAAATTATATGTCAAGCCTATCATCAGGTGTTTAACTTGTATAAATAATCATGCAGTGGTAGCAATGATCACACAACAAAGTTTTGGTGCAGAAATAGGCCTGGAGATACTGCTCGTGATAAATTTAACATTGGTCAGAATCAAGGTTTGTACTTATTGCCTTGTTTTTTTTTACTGTTTTACATCTCCCCATCTGGAAAGAGAATAGGCAAAAAGAAAAAAGATGTTTAAGCTGTTATTTATTTTGTCCATGTTATCTGAATAGTTCAGTCACACAAGTCATTGTATTTATTGCACAACTTCTGCAAATATGCTGGAGTTTTTATACTTTGGTTTATACTTAATAGCACTATGAACTGCATCTAGGCTATGGTGAGCAAAATCCTGCATTAGCTGGTCGCATGCCTGGCAATTTTGCAGCACCTGAAGGACCAACCACCCCAGGACCATTTGCAACTCGAAATGAGGGAACAATTCCTGGTATCGGAGTTCCTATGCCGTTATCGGTTCCGTCTCTTGATGCATCTTCTCAGGGGGACCAAAAGCAGATTCATCCAGGTTCCGTTCCTTTTGGAGCTCCTCCTCTTCCTCCTGGACCACATCCATCTCTTCTAGCGAATCAGCAGCATGGATATCAACAAAACCCTCAACAAATTCAGCAACAGGCAATGCAACAGCAAATGCCACCGCCAAATATGCAACACCTACAACCTCCATTGCATTCTCATATTCCCCTGCATCCTCATCCTCATTTACAACGCCCTCCTTCCCAAATGCCTCCCCATGGTATGCCTTCGCCCGTCCCGTCCTCAATGCCAGGATCTTTCAATCCACCTTCATCAATGCCTGGTCCAATGGTATGGCCTTTTAAATAGCTCTACTACCGATTTTTCTTTTTTGCAACCGTGGTTTTCATTTTCAAATTATACGCTCCAGCGAGTTGTAGTTAATTTGTTTCCAAATCGAGCACATGTTTTATTCTCTATGGTTCATTTGCCTGACTTGCTGCATATATGGATGGCATGCATGTGATATTTCTAACGAAACTAGGTTTTTGAATATGGGTTGGACAAATTTAAGAAGCTTGAACAAACTTATTTTAAAATTTTAGGGAATGCAAGGTACTATGAATCAGATGCCTCCTCCGTTACCACAAGGCCATTTTATGGGCATGAATCCTATGCACTCAGGATCGTTGCCCGCTAGTGGTGGTGGCCCTTCAGTTGGAGGTTTTCTAAATAGTATGCAAAATATGCAGGGCCCATCAAATATGGGCAGCGGTCAAATGTATCCGCAGGGAAGCGCATTCAATCGTGCACAGGGGGGTCAAATGCCCATGAGGCCTGGGTACAATCCTTATCAGGTAAATGATGTCATTCTCTGTCCTTGATCTTATTCTGTATGTCCCTGTTTTTTTATGTCAGTGACTGGATTCACGCCGTAATTAGTGATAGAACATCAGTCAGAATCACTAAAGTGGGTACATTCCTTCTTTCTCGACGCTCCCCTTTTTAAATGGCAATGTGGTAACCCCGAAGCTTAAGCAGGAGCGAGGTTGAACCCTGTCCCTGCATAGTCAATACTTCAATGCTCTCTTTAGTTCCAGTGAAATGAAAGCTTAACAAAAACTATTATTGCTTTCACTTGTTTTCTTACTCATGTTAGATATTCCACCACTATGACTACTATAATTCTTATGTTTTACAATATTTAGAATTTTTTTTTTATGATTCTTCAACTCTATTTTTTCGTGAAGTCTGTTTTTGCCACTTGTGTCTAACATGGGAAGAGGAATATGACCTCCTATAGATCTAAAAACTTAAAAAAAAATGAATATACCCGTGTCAGATATATATCTGGGTCCAACATTTATATCAAGTTCGAGTTATATAGTTTATTTGATTCTGCTGCCCAGGATGTATAACCAGAACACGCCTGCATTTCATGCAGCTTCACTCGAGTTCATATGAAACTAACTTCTTGTTGCTTCCGCTTCTTGCAGTCTGGTGGTCAGTCCGGTATGCCGTCTCAGCCACCAACAGGTCCCCCACCTCATGGCCAAATGCCACAATAAGACCTATGATTGTAGAGAATTTGTACTGTTTTGGGAGGTCTCAGTTAAAGACTATTGCTTTCGTTGAACCTGAACATTGCAACAATTGGCATCAGTTAGCGAATGGTTTTTGTTTACTTGTGTTGCATGTTTTAGTGTATGAAAATTGGAATGCTCGAAAGCTTAATCCTCATAATTTTTTGCATTCGTTTCTCAACTTTGATTTATTTAATTTATATATATAACTCCGTGCAAATAAAAAAGCGGTTGATATTAAGATGTAATCGGATTAAGTCGGATTTAAATTATAAGAAGTCAAAGTTTGAATTTGATTCAACAATAATTAGACGGAATTCAAGTTTTATTTAAAAGATGAATGACAACTTCACCTAATTCTGAAAGGCCTCGTTACCTATTAAAATTCGAACTTTAAATTCAACAGATGATTGTTAGAACCAAGTCCTAAACTCATCATAGTAAAAAGGGCAAAGAAGAAATATTTATGTAACATTGAGGAGGTCGAAATATTCTCAACCCACACAAGGCAAGTGAACATAACCCAGCCTTAAAAACGTTTTAACTTAATATCCAAAGCCAAGCACCATCCTGAGATCTACAATCTCTAGGCCTTTAAGACGAACAATGAATTGGTTTAATTTGACTTCCCACAATGGATTAGGCTTCCCGCACCCAAGAACAGTCCGAATATCGCTGCACTACCCAATGTGGTTTGCCCGATATACCAAATCTTGAGCAGTCCTGGTACCTGCACAACCTGGAAAATATGAATCTCGAGATGCACATAGCCATTTTATGCCCGTCACATGGCCGGATATCTTATTAGCTACCTCCGACACCATGGAAGCAAGAAAAACAACAAAGACACGGCATACTCTTTTCATGGTTCATAGAAATATGGATCATATATCCATGGAACACTATTGTAATTCGTGCCGTAAGATATCCACAAAAATGAAAACTTAACAGAGAATTGACATCGTTTCATCTCTAGAAATAAAAGGTAAAATGTCGGACAATACCTTGTACCTAATAGCCTCATAAGTCCTCATAAGTCTCTTTTATGAATTTGGATGATCACCCAGAAATCCTCTTAATCTAGTCACCACCATTAGAAAAAAAATGTTCTTTTCAGTCCCCAACTGTTAAATCCCTAGTGATATTAATGGTAAACCATCCAGTTGATCACTTAATTTAGAGCATTTTCATTTTGGTCACCAATTTTAATAACCCAACCATTCAATCCACTAACAAATGTTGATGTAACCTTGGACCAAATAATATTAATCTTTAATCTCTGATCAGCTTCTTTCTCCCAACCGATTAAGCCACTACTTTGACACCTATTTAACTCCGTACATGATCTACTTTTATCGGACAACGATATGCTTCAAATGGTTTTCAATTTTACATTCATGAAGATGTAACAGTATGATTACCAATAACATAATCTTTATTTTACAGCTAAAACAATCAAACTATAACTCACAATTTTTCTTCCTAAGAACCCTACTAAAATTAAACAAAATCTTTTAGAATTATTTGAAACCTCGATGTAACATAAAACAACGATTAAATTGTTCAAAGATTCGTCTATAAGAACTCATAAAAAGTTTGAGTTCTAATTAATTTCAGTCTAAACCCATTTTGATATTAATTAAAAAATATTAAAAGTTATGTAGTAAAATGCACTTAACCTAGTTGGTTTTGTTCCCAACCTTTTTCCTATAAGTCTCTGGCTTGAAATTTGCTAGGGAGTTAAGACCTTTCATTTATAAAAATCATAGAAAATAAAAAAAAAAGTAATAGTAAGAGTTTTTTTGATATTATCAGTTGCTTTATATCAATGGCTGATGGAGGGGGTCACCGGCGTAAACTTTTACTCTAAATCTGATCTCGCCCCGACTCTATCATTCTCAAAATCCATCCTGACCTGCCCCAAACTTTGAATTAAAAAAAAACCCTATAGGGTCCGGTCGGGACCCGTGGGGTTGTATCAAATTGCCATAAGTTTAGCTTATGAATGCCATACAAACAATCTGATCGTTGGTAATTTCTTATACATTTACAATCTGTTTTGAATACAAGGCCCTCTGCAGCCTACTTACAAAGAAGTCAATCAATTCTAGCAACAGTAGTTGCAGTTTATCTCCTAAATCAACGACAGTACAAACATACATTTACAGAGGAAATTAAAGTGCTGAAACCAAAATTCGCATCAGCGAACTACTACTACTACACACCCTCCTAAACGAAAACAAAATTGAGGGCATCTTACCTTGGTTCACTCTCGAAAGCTGAAACCTTGAACGAAGCACTTTGGATTCTGTAGCATGATTCAGCAGGTCAATGAGCTAACCCTTCCCTCTCCACGCCACCAGGAGGTTTGTCAACCATGGGAACATTGTATCTTTGATATATTCTAGCCCTGTTGGTTGCCCACCACTGTTCTGCTTGTTTTTCACTGAAACGCCTCCGGCTGCAAGAACGAGAAACAATCCATTGTCAAATGATTTTCAAAGGTAGCTCATCAGTTACTAAGCTTCCATAATGGTGGAGAACTGCGGTTTGCAGTAGAGAATAATGATGTTTCTAGAAAGGGTTTAATGTATTTGATTAGCAGTGCAATTAAATGAGAACCACATCCGTAAATAACCCTACACTCGTATGTTTTACCAGAGCTGAGTACTAACATTCTAATCAGATGCGTTGGTTGGTTCAATCGCTTTAATTGACGTTCTAATCCTTTTTCTGACAATGCAGTTTGTTTAGACCGTAAAACTCAGAATCTTGGGCTTTGTTTAATTTTAAGTGCAAAACAATTAGGGGAGGAAGTTGGTAGGGGTTATAACAAACCTGAACCGAACGCGCTTAAGATCTATGATACCTCCAGGCAATGCAACAAGGGTAATGTATACACCAGGCTCATCTTGCTCAACCCATTCATCCCCATGGGTGGGTTCGACTTTTGTAGTTCGGTTCCTATTCCTTGCAGTTCCATCCGGATGATACATTTCAGAGTGTGTTGAAAGGTGGTTACTAATGGTTCCTGACCTATTAGAATTCACTAGGCCGTTAGGTCCATTTGAATCTATTTCATGGCAACTCATGGGGCCACCTGATTGGTCACTGCCAGTAGAAGAAACATCCCGAGGAGGAGTTGAGCCAGAATAGAAAAAGGAGGGTGAATTGATGCTTCTTTCCGCTCCCATTGGTAACCTTTCAGCCATATCCTTCAGCTGCCATAGATAAGCAAACTTGTTAAATATTGGGTGAACTCTTCATCTAAGCAAATCTAGTTTGGCCACATAATGGAAGTGTAACAAAATTAATTGTCAACCAAAGAATACTGAGGTATGTAAGAACCCGAAATTAGGTGCTCGAGATTGAACAATAATTAGCCAAGCATTTTGCATCTCCAAATAGTTGCCTTCTAATAATAGTCATGAAAAGTGCATAATTTGCAAGTGAAATGAAGTTATGAAGCTGCATACACTTTTGCAATTGTTAAGCTGACTTGGGTTTTAGCAAATTTCATGAAGGAAATCATACAAATACCTCATAGAAAATAAAGATTACTAATAATGGTATTAAGGTAATAAATAAACAGCTTAAACTCTTCATAAATAAGCTTTAGGAATGAGTTAATTAACTTGCCTGAGCAGTGAGTGACTTTATGACTTCCTTTGCTGCTTTGCATTTTGCAGTCTCTTCTGTTGCTACTGCTATGGCTTCCTTAAGCTGTTTAGTAGTATTTTCCAGCTCAACTTCCTGAAGTTGTGCTTTGCGAGTAAGTTCCTCAACCTACGTCAGATGGACAAAATCAAGTACAACAAACTTTAACACCCATGTGCAAAAATCAAAAGTTGAAAGACTAGAAAACAGTTTGGTTCATTCCATTCTGATATTAAACTCAAGAGCTTGCTATTTATGATATATAATTAACTTTATAAGCATGAATTTGCATACAGAATTTACTGAATCTCAAACTATTTCATTTTTCCACAGCACATTGATAAGTTCTATCAACAACTAATGCTGAGAAAGGTGAAAGAGAAACGTAACTAATAAGAAAAACAAATTTCCTGGGAAATAATTTAAATTGTAAAAATACCTGAGTTCTTAAATTAACAACTTCTTCGCTTAGACCTTCATTTGTCCTTTTAGCATCATCCACAACTTTCTTTGATGAAACTCCTGACAGAGTTGGTGTTGGTGTAGTAGCACGATGTGGGCTGGATCGTCTAGATGTAGGTGATGTTGCTCGAGATACGATTCGTGATGTAGGAAGTGAAGCTGAAAAAAATTTCCTAGATGACCCAAATAGAGCATTCGATGTTTTGGGGTTGTTTTGAGGAGCACATTGAGAAACTCCATTTGGGAAGGGTGAAACTCGGGTACTATTAAAATCCAATCTCTTGTTTCTTGAAGATCCACTGTCGAACCCTTTAGATGTTTCAATTGAAGCATTTCGACTAAGTTGGGCATGGTTTCTTGAATCCAACTTTTCAACCTCTTCAACACTGTCATTTGATCCCTGATTCATACTTCCTATTCTACTCAGAGCATAATGGTTCGAAGAGCTGGTTTCAGGAGCTTTTGTGAGTTTGGCAAAACAATTATCACAAACGCGATAAGGTTTGTTAGTATTTGGTGCCATGGAAGCCTTAAAAGACTTCTTACTGCTGCATGCATTGCAGAATACAAGCCCACAATTATAACAATTATGACGTTTTCTTTTGAAATTAAACAAAAGATGGCAGCCAGAGCATTTTGATTGATCAACACTGGACACTGATTTATGAAGACAGATAGCTGCAGTAAAACTTGTACCACAAACAACACTCTTGACCTGTTTATCTTTTAAAGCTTCAACAAGAAAAGGAGAACTTCTATCATCTGTATCCCCATGACCTAACCTTCCATTTGCACCCTTTCCCCAAGTGTAAACTTCAGTCTTTGAAGTTAAAACAGCAACATGATAGGCACCACAAGCTATTTCTTCAACAAAATTCTTTGTGAGCTTCCCCTCGACACGGATAGGAAGTTTTCCATCAGCTTGAGGATTCCCCAATTGCCCATAAACAGGGCTTCCCATAGCATAGACATGGCCATTGGTTGTAAGCGCAATAGTCATGCTATGCCCACAGGATACTTTGCAAAAGATAGGCTCAACCAGAGCAGCAACACAAGTTGGCACTAATCTAGCTTCTTTGTCACCATGGCCAAGACGACCTTTATCTCCATCCCCCCAAGTAAAAAGTTTCCCTGAAGAGCAATTACTGGTTCTTGGAGACCCAACCATAACTTCAACTACAGCAGCAGTGTGCCAAACACCACAAGCTGCTCGGACAGTGCGTAGGCCCTTGAGGGATTCCACTTCCCTGGGTACAGATATGCTTTTGCAATCACCATGTCCCAAAACACCAAATGTTCCATCACCAAAAGTAAATAATTGTCCAGCAGAAGTTACAACAGCTGTGTGCCACGGTCCACAAGACACCGACGAAATATGTATTCCCTCCAAAAGTCCATTTAATTTCTTTGGAACCCATTGACTTGTTTCACTCCCATGACCAAGTAAACCAAAATTGCCGGAGCTACCACCCCATGTATACATTTCACCAGAAAGTGTTACAGCACAAGAATGGTACTCTCCACATGTGACAAGTTCAACGTTTATATTTTTAAGAGAATCTATAAGTTTTGGATGGGAGACATTAGAATCCACACCATGCCCCAATCTACCACCAGTTTCCACTCCCCATGAGAAAACCTCTCCTTGCTTGGTTACGAGAGCAGCATGTTGCCCACCACAAGCTATGTTCTGAACATCCAAAAGAACTACAGATTCCAAAGCTTTAGGCAGAAGAGAATCTGTCTTAATACCACTACAATTTCCAATTCTATGTATTCCTCCACCTAACACACCCTCACCGGTGCCTTCGCCCCAAATAAAGACATCACCTAAAGCATCACCATCATAGTGACCAGACCCCTGACTTGATGAACTAACTGCACTAGATAAACTAACTCTGTAAGCATCCCCATTCAATCCCTTCATGTACCCAGCTGTTCCATCTGAACCTGCTGACGACAGAGAATGGATTGATCCACAAGCAGATTCTGAAGGATATAACGCCTTGGGGGGCACAGAATACAATATGACATCTGACAATGCCTTCTCTAAACCGGTTCTAGGAGGACTCTCATGTGGAGTGCGAAGGCGAAGGGAATCCATCCCATCCTATATCAGGAACAATATAATTCTCTCAATAAATATATAAAAGATAGAAGTACATGACAGAAAATGGAAGGGGGGAAAAACCTTCTGTGAACTACCACCGCTACCAAATGGAGAGCTCAAAGGCGAACTTCTTCGGGTATGTTCTTTAGGACTAGTTGCTTCAGATGAAATTCCATCACTTCTAGATTCGGGTCTGCCTTTTCGATTGTGGCCATGTGATATCAATGCCTTTAGACCTGTAAACCATACTTCTGCTTCATCTTTATCCTTGCAAATCTGGTGCAAAAGAGAAGCTGGACTCATGGACTATAAAAAACTATGTAATTAATTTACAATGCAATGGTTATGCATGCATGGAGAATAAAAAAAAATAGAAGTTAGGCACAAGTGTGCAACTCTCTGGCAAGGAATAAAAGGAATTCTTACCAAATCAAGTGATCTATCATGATATATAAGGGAAAATGATTGGTATTCTTTTTCAGGCCGAGGATACCTCTGAAATATTGGCTGCAATGAGCAGAAAAGAAAAAAAAATCAATAAAATTCCAAACACCAAAGAGTTGCTCATTTGCATTTCTTATTGCTGGAACTAAAAATGGAATTCAATTTATCAACTCCAGGTTAAAATATTTTATTTGAATAAAAGTAACTCATAAAAATAACTGCTATCTAAACCCATCTGTTATAACCAAGGAATAGTGCAGCTGAAACATGTACGATACAATTATGCATGCTGATAAGATGGCTACACAGTAATCTGCCTCGAGCATACCGTGTTATTAAAATCTTTACACATTTAGAATTTGGCTAGTAAAAGATACAACCACACCCCTTGAAATTCAGGAAAAGAAAATTTCCGCTCAACAATATTTAAAAGGAATAACCTTAAAACATTGCAACCATTATTACGGAGAATCAGTTGAATTTAAGCAGGCTTAGTCTTTAATGCTTGATATGACTAACAGACACACGTAACAACAAGAGTAAAGAAAAGATTGACAGGGATAAACTTACAGTGCGCTGACCAGGTATAATTCTGGAGACCTGGTTTAGTTTAAGGTATTTTTCCTCTTTGCCAGAGATCCATATTAGAACAGATTCATCCTGAAAGAAACAAGGTAAATACATGTGGTAAATGAAGTTTTAGGTTACAGTAGGTCCTTGATGCATACACCGACAAGATAACTGTTCTTGCAGAAAGGAACAAAAGAAATGAAATACAGCCAGCAAAATTCAGTGTAGACATATTATCGGTATTCTTCTAGCAACTAGTCATGACAAAACATCATTCACAAGCAGAATAAATGCCATTACCAGATGACTAGATGAGCACATTTGAATTACCTCACATTTTTTCCCAGGAAAGTAACATACAAACAGTAACGACAAACATTTTAAGGAAGCCACCTGAGAGTCTGAGACTGCTCTTCCCTTTTCAAATGGTATTACCTTTTCTTCTTAGTACTGTTACCTGGATCTTACATATCTGATTTTAGTCTGACAATTGCTATTATCCAATAGAATTGATACGTAAAGCTTCTTAAAAATCTAGTAAAGGAAAAGAAATACCAATGTATAAAAATTGCGCAAGACAGCAATCAGAAAGTATTGAAGCCCTCATACAGAGTCCGTTCATCACAATCTTGATGGTCACTTCCAATTGTTCATTGCTTTAATGATACACCAACTTACAAAATCTCCATGAATAATTTCTATATTTTTTCATTTATGCCTTTACATATAACTGTTGCAATGTTACTTATAAGACTGAATTCAAACCCAATTCTAAGGCTTGTTCGTAGAAAGGATTAAAAGCATTTTAATCTAATAATTAGGTTTCATCATCACTTTCCTGCTTTGTAGTTTACCCATTGTATTAAAATTGAGCCTTTGCAGCTTGTAAGCAACATAAGCCCACAGACTTAGTTAATGAGAAACCGACACTGGTTAATACAAGAAAAATAGTTGCTCCAACTGTAAATTCAAAGCCACCGTTTTGTTAGAAGATACCTTCCTTGCACGTCTTACACATACGAAGCTCAGGTGACCATCACATACAACTAGATTTTATAACCTTTTCCACCGAGCTTTATGAAATTCTAGGTAACAGAACTTCTAAAATTAAGTCTGTTAAAATTTATTCAGGAAAGAAATATGCTGAGGTTGCTACAACAATCCTTTTATACTTAGTAATCTGATATCTGTTGAAACAATATTAATAAAACACATCAGAGCTATTCTATCATTAAGAAGAGATCATCTAACACCCCTTCCCGGCATAGATATATAAGGAATTTCTGTTCGTTTTCAGTAGAATGACAGCTTCTCAGCATCTAACTTCCTCAAAAGCAATAATTATCATCAACTTTTCCAAAAGCTCCATCATGATACATTTTAAATAAATAGTAAGCCAGAGGTGGAACTAATTGCGTTCAAAGATGACTTTCAATAACAGGAAAAATGGTTAATAATTGCAGAATTATTAACGGAAATGTAAGCAACACTTAACATATGCATCTTCAAAGGCATTCGTTCTTACATTGGACAGCCGGAAGGGGCAAAATTTGGGCTTTCCTCTACGACCATATTTGAGCAATGGTGCACCTTTTTTAAGGGCAGTGATGGCCTGTCATAAATAAAAAATGAAAAATATGAATTAAAGCATAGAAAATCCAACTTGAAAACTGAACTTCATATAGAAAGAAAATATTCCAAGTTGTGGATATACATAAGAAGAATTTGAGTCAGTAAAATATGAATATGAGATTATATGCAAGTATAAAATAACAAAAATAAAAACACAGTGAACATCAGACATTAGCTTAAATCAGAAAGTTGTTAGAAACCAAAAACAATAATACTTGGAGAACATCTCCACATTTCAGTGAAGTTTTGATTTCATAAAGAATGTAAGAGAAACAGTATTACTGGACATCAGATTTGTTTCACCCTGAAGCTCCAGCTAAGTATGGCTAATTGTGAAAGTTAATTTCAACATTATTCAATAGTAACAATTTTGATGGTCTATTTTATCAACATTATTCAATAATAACATGATCTATTTTATAGTTTCCTCAAGTGAGGCACTGTAATCAAGTTCTATCTTGCTTGTTTTAAATATAGACACATTTAGTAATCATATGTATATTCCCTATCCTAGTTACCTCTTCTCAAAAAAATTCTTCTACCATATGGGGGTAAGACATGACACTCAAATGCCGGCATATATATATATATATATATATATATATATATATATAGAAACTCAAGCTTTTCCCTTTCCACTGTAGCAAGTAACAATTATTCCACCCAACAAAATAAAATCCACCAACCACAATCCAAATAAGAAATGAAAAAAATCCCCAATTAACAGCATGCTTAACGGTTCTGTATCTGAAATCTAGAAACAATGCTACTAATAACAGTAACAACAATTTTCTATTTTCTACATTGTCACTATAAATGCTAAGATATTATAAAAGAGGAAAGTAATAGCCATAATTCACTCCATATGTCCCAATCGATTCCCTTCTATAATTAAAACATTCTAAAAAAGGATCAAAGTAAAAAGGTTTACCAACTCAATATCCCTCTCCGGTACATCCGCCGCCCTCAACTGCTCCGCCCTGGCCGTAGCCATCCTTTCCGACTAACAATAGATTTCTCCAATCATACTCCGATCCATCACTTCCCCCAAAATGCACCCGTTAAAACCTCTCTGACTCTTCTTCACCGCATTAAACCATTCCAAACAAACCCTAGCTCGATCGCAGCTAACCCAATCCCGCGTTTCACGTCGGCAACAAACTTGAAGCAAAATCAAAACTCCAGAAAAAGAAATTCCTTTGAAAAATCAACTTCTTTTCATCAGGCAACAAAAATAGAGCTAAAACCGAAAAGAGACAGAGAAACACAGAAACGATTGAATCATCTTGAGGAAAAACCTAAGTGGGGGAAATGGGTTTTCTAGGTTCTTGAAGCAAAGAGACAAAAGAGAGTAAAGGTGGAGGGAAAAAAAAAGAATAAAAAAGGTGGAAAATCCTAAGATTCTCTTTGTACTTTGGCTTTTTTATTGTTCTTTTAAGGTAAGGTCGCGTTTGGTTTGAGGGATTCTTTTCGAGAGAAAATGAAGGAAAATGCGAAGGAAAAAAAATGAAAGGATCAACTGAAAAAAGACATCAGTGGGTAAGGACGAGAGCTCTCAAGTGTAGAGAGTGGAAGGGAAAAGAATCTGATGGAAAAGTTTGTTGAAAAAGATCGATTTGTTTGGTTGGAGTGCCCTTTCAACTTGTTTGCTTCCTCTTTCTAAAGTCAAGCCACCAATCGTCTTTTGCCACATCATTTATAAGCTCGTTTTATAGATTTAATTCACGCACTTACAATTTGCACATTTAACATTTTTGTTTTTTTTTTTGCATGAAATGTGCACGTAATATATATAGAAAAGTTTGATACACAGTCCGTACGTATTTTTTAAATTTAAGGGTTAGGGGTTTAGTTTAGGATTTAATGTTTAGGGGTTTATATTGTATGGTTTAGAATTTAAGGTTTAGGGTTAGGGTTTAAGTGTTAGAGTTTAGGGTTTAGAATTTAGAGTGTTAGGGTTAGGGTTTTAGATTTTAGATTTTATAGAAGAGTTGTATAAAAATATTTTACACGGGCTGTGTATCAAAATAAAACATATATATATATATATATATATATATATAAACTTTCTATCATTGTTCATGTCCACTTCTATTCATACATATAAATTGTTTAGTGTTTCTCTTGGTAGATTTTTAGGTTGGACATATTGAGTTAGTTTTCTAGTTTAGATCATAGAAGATTTTTAATATACAAATTTACGTAAATTAAAGTTCATACGTATTGTTAAGTTTAGGGGATACAAGTTAGTTTATGGTTTAGAGATTTAGGTTTAAGGTCGTTTTTGAGCTTGGGTAGAAGGGGCATTTGTCCAGAGTCCAACTTTTTCTCTCTCAATATTTGCTATTATGGTCCAGTTGTTTAAATACTTTTATTAGGGCATACTCTTAGAATTCAATTTTTTATATTTGTAATTAGGAGCTCAATTGTTTCCAATATATGTTATTATTAACTTATTCTTAAAATTGATTTTTTCAGTATTTATTATTAGAAGTCTAATTTTTTTCCAACACTTGTTATTAAGGACCCAAAATTTTAAATACTTGTTATTAGAGGACCAATTTTTTATAATATTTGTTAGTAGAGGCTCATTCTTTTCCAATATTTGTTATTATGAGCATACTCTTAAAATTACTTTTTTTCAGTATTTATTATTATGAGCCTAATTTTTCTCAATAATTGGTATTATAGCCCATTTTCAATACTTGTTATTAGGGTCCATTTTCAATATTTGTTATTAGGAGCATACTCTCAAAATTTATTTATTTTTCCAATATTTGTTATTAGATGCCTAATTTTTTAATACTTGTTATTAGGTGTCTGCTCTTGAAATTCGTCTTTTAATACTTGTTATTAGGGGCCTAATTTTTAGGTTAGCCCTTAGGTAAATAAAATCTCATAAATGAGCATATTTAGGTTGTATGTTTTAGAATTTATGATTTATAGTTTAAAGTTTAAAATTTAGGGTTTAAAATATAAGGTGTTAGGGATGTATATATTAAAATTTAAAGAAGAATTGTATAATTTTTTATACAGTTTGTATATTAAAATATAATATTAGGCCTTATAAATTTATATTTTTTGAGTTTGAGGCTTAAATTTTCATATACGATTATTGCGAGTGACAGTGGCTGAAGGAGTAAAAACATATTCACACCAATAGGTTGCCCGCGACTAATCCTAGCTAAAGCTAGGAGTATGTAACCCCTCAAATCGATAGAGTAACCCGATCTGATCTGAGGTGTCACATTTAGTGGTATCAGAGCATAATGAATTATATGAGACTCATGGTAAACTAAAACCAACAATAGCCATATCTCTGATGGTTAAGTTACCATGCCATCTTACCAAGGGGCACGGGTTCGAAACATACCACTAAATGTAACCCATCAGATCGATAGAATAACCCGATCCGATTTAAGGTGTCACATTAGGGTCACAAGAGCAACTTACAGTAAAAATTTCAAATAAATAAATTCTCAAACATTTAAAACCATAAAACAAATTTTGTATTTAAAATATAAGTCCCAAAAATTATTCGAACAACGAACAAAAATCATAGTTCAAGTTACAATACAAGTTTCAGACTCTGATATAAAAACAAGACGTTACATACATGCCTACTATTTATACAGATACCGTTCTCCGCAAGCAGTGCCGAAAGAACTCCTATACAGATGTCGATAATTAACCATGTTTAATCCTTTAGGACCTGCGATGGTAAAAACAATGCGAGTTTGGAAAAGCTCAGTAATACAAAGCTACCAGATGATGATGTATGCAACAAGTAGGTAATTAGTTAGATAGAACTGATGCGATGAGCTAGAATCAAAAATGTTTCGGCACGAATTATAATTCACATTGTTGTTACGCTTGAAGGTAACAAGGTTGTTCTTTATTCGATCACACCAGTATCAGGTGATAAGCCTATAGCCTGAAGATTCAGAAGATAGATTACAGAAGTTGATTATGAGAGAAAGCTTAGTATATTGCACTAAGCGTATAATAGAGACATATTGAGAGTTTCTGACATTGATAAACTAATTCATTTGGGTAGATTTCAGAAGAGACCATCAAGTTTTATTTTAAATTATCTAACTACCCTCTAACCTTACACCGATATGCAATACCTCATAACTGTATCTAGAAAGACTTACCATAAGCCCATTAGGCCTAAAAGCTTACAAAAAGACTTACCCTAGGCCTATTAGGAGCTTACCTAAGGAGATGCCTTAGGTCCATAAGGACTTACCAGTGCTAAGCCTACAGATCTTCAATCATATCCCAAAAGTACCTTAGAGTAAGTTGTTTAGTGTAGTCAAACAAAATGGGAAAAACAGAAATCAGACATATATTCCAGTATATCTGAAACCAGATAACATGTTTTTCAGATTAGACAGAGATATATATAGATTTTCAGACATATAGAATCTATGATTCAGATCAAAGAGACAATCTTGATTTCAAATCAGAAAGGATATTCAAGTGTACATGAGACCCACTAGATAGTACAATTATCTCATGGGGGTACTTGATAATTACCAGAATGAGAACAATGGTATTTGTCAACATCGAACGAATTTCAGAATTAAAAGTTCTTATAGAGATTATTCAATAACTGAGGCTCTAACAGATATTCAGAAGATCGGTACATCATTATCATTTAGAGTATCAGATATATCACACTTATTCAAGATTCCAGATATATTAAGAGTGTTCGAGTCAAATTTTTCTCATAGGGCATTGGTTATTTTAACTCCAGGGGCAATTCGAGTGGTTGGAAGCATTGCCAGATTGATTTGTGACCGCTTGTGAGACGCGAGAAATAAACATACTCTGATGGACAAGTTTCAGTAAGTGAATAAAGAAAATGATAGTTTTTGCATTCCTCTGACTCTAGCAAATTTTGAGGACAAAATTTTCTTTACTGGGAGAGTTGTAACACTCTGAGTTTTTATATGTAATAATAAAGTAAGGAGGATGAAGTAAAAAAAAGGAAATGAAGGTGCTGCCAAAGAGTTTCGAACTCGTGCCCCTTGGCAAGATGGCATGGTAACTTAACCAACAGGGCTATGGCTATTGTTGGTTTTAGTTTACCATGAGTCTCATATAATCCATTATGCTCTGATACCACTAAATATGACACCTCAGATCGGATCAGGTTACTCTATCGATACGAGGGGTTATAGAGTATAAATGAACCAAGCTTGAATGAACGAAATTATATTCGTGTTTGTTTTCTTATTTTTAAAGGTGTTCATGTTTGATTCGTGTTTGTTTAAATTTTTAATGTTCTGTTGGTGTTTGTTTGTTTAGTGTTCACGAATGTGTTCGTTTGTTTAGTGTTCACAAACGTGTTCGTTTAAATGTTTACGAACGTATTCATTTATGTGTTTGCGAACATGTTTGTTTAAGTGTTCACAAATGTGTTCATTTAAGTGTTCACGAATGTGTTCGTTTAAGTGTTCGCGGACGTATTCGTTATTCATTCGCGAACATGTTTGTTTCTATGTTAAATTTTTTAAAGTAAATTAACAATAAATAAATAAATAAATAAAATAAGAACAACAAAATAAAACTTACATTTTAACATTAACTTATATAACATACTTAGCAACAACAAAAATTAGTATTTAGATCATCCAAAAGTATTTTTATCCTATAAACGAGCCTACAAACAAGCTTATAAACAAGCTTGTTCGTGAACATAAACGAACCGAACACACATTTGTTTTTGTTCGTTCGTTTATTAAATAATATAAAAAATTGTTCATACTCGTTTATTTAGCATAGTAGACGAATGTTATACGAACGATTCATCGAATGCTCTGTTCATTTAGACCCTTTACTAAAGCATCAGCCACTTTGTTCTGCATCCAATGTATGAAACGAGGCTGCACTCGCTAATCATGGCTCAACATTGCATTGATCTTCTCCACCATTGAATTGCCTTGTAACGTCATAGACATGCCCATTAAAATACAGACAAAAATTTTCTGTTTTTTAGTTCTTTTTATGTTCTAATACTAAAAAAATTTAAATTTTAGTTATAATCTTAAATTTTAAATACTAAACCCTAAACTATAAAAATACATTTACCACATAATTCTCTAAACTCTAACCATAAATCTTAACATTAAACATTAACCCTAAACCTTAAACTTAATTTTTTTAGTATGAAACATTGGAAGAGACACTGAAAAGAGTAGATTATATATATTCTTAAAATATAATAATAAAATTATAGTAATAATAATAGTTGTGAAAAACTAAAACAATAATTAATTGTAATAGGCTCCGTATTGGGCCCATAGGACTAGGCCGAATAAATGAAAAACCATATTGGGCCTCAACAAACCTAAAAAGAGAACCGGGTCGGGGAAACCAACACAAGCGCACCCACAACATGACCCGAAAAAGAAAAATCTCTTAATCTACAATTTCCATACCATCTCTTTTATATTATACCTGTTTGCCGCCGTCGCCGTTGTTCTTCAGCTGAGCCACCAATTTTAACGTCGCTAACTGAGTTTCTTGTTGACTGATGTCCCTATTTTACTGCTATTTTTTTGTCTTCCGATGAAAATAATTTCCGTTTTCTAAAAGAATTATATGAAAAAATTGAAAGATGGTGACGGGAAAGGAGGGGTAGCCATTACCGTATGTGTTGGAGATAGTGTTGAAAAAAAGGAAAATAAAAGATGAGTTAGCGATTACGAGGAGGACCCAGTTGGAATTGGGCAAATATGGAGCGAAGAAAAGCAAGAAGCAATCTAATGTTTTCGACATCAGAAGACCTGAACAGTTCATAAAAGAGTTCAGAGACAAGGTAATTGTTGCTATATTTTATGTCTCTTTAGCATATGATCATGTTTCCTGTTTCCTGAATTGGGTGTTTAGTCTTTGTATTATTGTTTTCAAAGCTTTTACTGCTACTACATAAATGGTCACCGAACTTTTAGGGTAGATTCATTTTGGTCACCTTACTTTTAAAATATTCGATAAGGTCACCCAATTTTTAGTTCGATTTCAATATAGTCACCGAACTTTTAGGGTGGATTCATTTTGGTCACCGTACTTTTAAAATATTCGATAAGGTCACCAAACTTTTAGTTCAATTTCAATATAGTCACCGAACTTTTAGTTCACTTTCAATATGTCACTCCCGTTATCTTTCGTTAAAAGATGACGTTAGTTTTCATTTTCCTTAATAAAAAAATGGGCAAACTACACCAATCATTACTCAACATTATTCCCACTCCTATTTTGGTCACTAGAGTTAAAAAAAATTCAATTTAATAACTTAACTTTCGAATTGTTCATATTTTGGCCACTCTCAAATGACATGTTTATACAAATAGAAAAATTCGATTAATCCTTAAAAGATTTATTTTGGTTAATTGGTAAATTTAGATTATTCAATTCTCGATCTTATATTGTATTAATTAAATTAGATAATCGATTAACTAGTTAATTGAAATATTTGATTCTGGAAATGATTTTTTACTTTGTTTATTAAAATATCAAATATGATAATATGGTAAATTTAATAAATTTTTGGTTGTGATAAAAATGTAAAAACAACTAGAAAGTCAAAAAATGAAAGTTCACTTAAAAAAAATCAGAAGTGTATCAAAATCATTAGACTATAAGATATAGTAATGCATAACATTTAGAAATATTATATATACTAGATCAGACCAGTTAATCAATTTTGCTTAAAACTGTGAACCGTAATCAAATCAAAATAATTTATTTTAAAAATTTGTACCGAAATCGGGTTCAATTAATCCTTAAAAATTATTTTGGTTAATTGCTAAATTCAAATTATTCAATTCTCTATCTTATATTGTATCAATTAAATCAGATAATCGATTGACCGGTTAATTGGAATATTTGATTCGAGTAATAATGTTTTTACTTTGCTTATTAAAATATCGAATATGGTAATATAATAAATTTAATAAGCAAAGTGAAAAATATTACCCGAATTCTTTTTAAGGATTAATTGATTTTTTCTATTTGTATAACATGCCATTTGAGAGTGACCAAAATATGAACGACTCGAAATTTAAGTTATTAAATTGAATTTTTTTTAACTCTAGCGATCAAAATAGGAGTGAGAAGAATGTTGAGTGATGATTGGTGTAGTTTACCCTTTTTTATTAAGGAAAAACAAAAACTAACGTCAGCTTTTAACGGAAGGTAATGTGAGGGACCATATTGAAAGCGAACTAAAAGTTCGGTGACTATATTGAAATTGAACTAAAAGTTGGATGACCTTATCGAATATTTTAAAAGCATGGTGACCAAAATGAATCCGCCCTAAAAGTTCTACTATATTGAAATCAAACTAAAAGTTGGGTGACCTTATCGAATATTTTAAAAGTATGGTGACCAAAATGAATCTACCCTAAAAGTTTGGTGACCATTTATGTAGTTTACCCTTATTTCTTTCGTTAAATGTAATGGTGTCCATTATAATGTTGAATACTGAAGCACCACTTCTCCAAATTCGAGGTGGAGCTCGAGCTAAATCCCGACTAGCTGGAGATCGAGTTGAGTCGTGTTTAATACATGAATTGAGCAACTCATGAGCCCAACGGCGACTTTTGTTTTCATTATAATCAATGCTAATTTACCGCTTCTTGTTTGTTGAGAAAAATCCCCTTGGAATCTTCTTGTTTGTTTTATTTGCACATGGTTGTGCATTTTGCTGCTCATTGAGTGTTTGGTTGCCGAGAAACTGAACGAAAGTGGAAGAAAATAATCATAGGTGAGAGTTTTTATGGCCAAGCAATAGTCGGTTTAACCAGCCAAAACGATCAAAATCGATTTTTTTTGTTTATTCGGTTCGGTTTAGTTTTGGTTAAGATCAGTTAGTCAAGTTTGTTTAACCAGGCATATTCAATTGGTTTGAATTTTTTTATTTTTTCAAATAGAACCCATATAACAAACCAGCACTTCATTTAAAAAGAAAATAAAAGCTCACAAAATAAGTGTTTAAACTATATGCGTTAAATTATATGAAATGTTCACTTTTTGGTGTCTAAATTATTTTTTTAGAATAGATATCTAATATTTTATTTTCTTAATTTTAGATGTCTGGCCATTAAAAAAAATTGTTAGCCAAATAAAATGCGACGTGACAGATTTTGGTTTTCAATTTTTTAATTAATATTTTTAAAAAATAGAAACTTAGATTTTTTAAAAAGCCCCTCAAAAATCTTGAAATTTAAAAAAAGCCCTTAATGCCTAAATACCCAATTCCTTTTGATACGACCACTACCGTCGTCGTTGGCCACGTTGTCAGCGACGAAATAAAGTGCCTTTCCCTTGTCAAAAGATTCATACACCGTCGTTCGTTTAGCCACCTTTCGTCGCACATTTTTTGAAATAAATTTTTGAGTATGTCGACCTTTATATTGATTTTCGGACGACGTCAGTTGATTTTCGACGACGAAATGGTGGGATAAATGGTCGTGGTGGTCTGACGATGGATGAGATGGGCAACGACGTGGCCGTCAACGGTGGAATCGACTCAAATTGGGATTTGAGGAGTTAGAGATTTTGAATTTGGGTTATTTTGTGAATTTTGGAAATTTTAGTGTTTTTTAAAATTAAGTTAAAAATAAAACAAATTAAAAAAGAAATAAAAATAAAATAGAAATTTAGTTCTTTTTAAATTAACGGTAGTTAACTGCCAGACACCTAAAATTACATAAATAAAACGTTAGACACATTTTTCTAGATAAAATAGTTTAAGCTAGGTGTGTAAACGAGATGAGTCGAGCTCGAGTAATTTTTTAATGAGCCTGAGAAATCCGAGCTTGCCTCGGCTCATTAAGAACCCGAGTCAAGTTCGAGCTTGCTTCGAGCCCAATCAAGTATTGACCGATCTTTGACCGTGTCAGACTCGAGTAGCTCGAGATCTGTCACGTCTCATTTAAAGCTCTATTAGGAAAAAAAATTGATACATAGTTGTGTAAACTCAAGCTTGTTAATTTTAGGGTTTAGGACTTATGTTTAGGGTTCATATTTTAGGGTTTTAGGTTTAGGAATTTAGATTTTAAATTTTAAAAAATAAAAATGTAGTATATTATAATTTTGACTAGCTCGCGAGCTTTTCGAGTTGGGTATCAAGTAGCTCAGCTCGGCTCGTTAAGAGCTCGAGTCGGATCCAATTGAGTCAAACTTTGACCGAGTTGAACTCGAGTAGCTTGTGATCTGTCTCGTCTCATTTATAGCCCTAGTTTAAGCATAAAAAATAAGCAACATGTCTAGTTTAGGTGCTTGTTTTGCTATTAAGCCTTTTAAAAAATAAATTGATAATTTTGCTGATGAATGAGATTTGTACTTGCATTCTCAACAATTCTAAAGTTTAAATTTTGTCACTTGAGATAAAATTTCATTGATTTTTAACCAACGAAGTTTGTTTTAAAAAATAGGATAAAGTTCACAACTAATCACTAAATTTTGTTAAAAAATAAAATAATAACCAAACTTTCAAATATTATAAAATATAAATTAAACATTATGTTTTGTAACACAATGATAACTTGACTGTTAAACCCCGTTAATGGGGTAACGTTGCAAATATTAAAATTTGGATAATACCGTATTTAGTTCTCTATATTAAGGTTGTGTTTTTGGGTGAGGCGGAAAACGCCCATTATCACAAGCTGAAAAATCTAACTGTGGACAAACGGGTGTTTGACGAACAATCACTGACATCTGTTTGACAATAAAAACAAGGCGATAACGGCCGTTTGGGGCGCAAACTCAAACACAAACGGAGTCTAAGTATTATACTTGTTTTTCACTTCTGGTTTTTTAGGTCTTGGAAGTTTTCTCTGTTTACGCTGTCTCCATTGATGAAAGCTCAACTGCTGTCTACATAAACATAACTCTGTCACTAACGAATAGGAAAAAAAAAGGGAAAAAAGCTCTGGTCTTGACCTTTTCAATTTGTATCTAGATCCCTTGTGTATATACTGGAAAAGGGTTGTTTAACAAATGGGCATTCGTTGAATCTCTTCGATCATGGATCTGGAAATTGGGGTTTACCTAAAGTATGTTAAGGTTAGATGGGTTTGATTATCAAATTTGTATTGATTCCTTGCTTTTTACTGAAGACCCATTTTGTGTTTTGAGTTTTGGAAGTAAAATAGTGCCATTGATGTCAGGGTTCTAATTGGATTTACCTTTTTTTTTGCAGAAGGAATCATGGAGAACTGTATTGACTTTTTTAATTTTACCCAGCAATTTATTGGGATGGTTTGAGAAGATGAAGGAGGGAAAGGGGTTAAATTTATTGATGTTTTAATTAGGACTAAATTGATTGAATCTATTAATATAAAGGACTAATTGTGTTATTATTCGAATTTTTATAATTGCAACGTTACTCCTGTTAACGGGGTTTAACGGTCGAGTTACAGTTTTGTTACAAAACATAAAGTTTAAGTGTCATTTTGTAACATTTGAAAGTTTTGTTTTTTTAACAAAGTTTAGTGACCATTTGTGAACTTTACCCTAAAAACTAATTGACATTTACCCTAGTTTTTTCTCTGCCCCCTAGCGTCGTAGCCTTTTTGATTCTTTTGTTTCCTTGGCCAGTGGTCGGCAATCAATTTTAGTATTGGTTGTCGACCATCGAGGTTTATTATTTTATTATTTTTTTTAATAAGAATCTCTGTCTTTGTGGCACGCGTTTCCTCTGCCCTTGTGTCACATTTTTTCTTTTTTTTTTTGGTTCATTTCATCTGTTATTTTGGTATGATTTCAACATACTTTAGTGGTCTTTTGGTGCTCATACAGAGATCTTTACGACGCTAATTTCTTATTATGATTCTGTCGGTGGTCATAGAAAGATAGATTCCTACTCGATTGATGACTGTTTGTCGATGCAATCAGACCTTGGTAGCGGAACAATCTCCCTGATAGTTTGGTCACTCACCACTCCTTTTTCACCCAGTAAAACATCTCATTTGGATAGAGACAAGGATATTCATGAAGACTTCTGAATTTTGACGATATGCTATCTCTATAGAAGTATTTACTTTTCTTTGCACCTTTGAGTTTTTTTTATGAGATTTTGGTGGACTAGTCCTTATTATTCTCCCTTCTAGATACGTTGTATTTGTGATATCTTCCATAATTTTTTTAATAACCATTGTAAAAAAAAAAGTAACAGTTGCATGTCGAAAGGTCAACGACACCATTATTCTAGACAAATAAGGAGGAAAAATTGAAAAGAAGTTTTTAAAAAGAAGTTTCTAGACACCATTTTTTATTCATGATATTAACATAATTTATAATATATATAGAAAATAAAGAAAAATATATGTAGAAGCCAATAATTTTAACATGTGTAAGTCTCATTGGTTTTATTGATGCAGAATTTAATACTTTGTTAATTTAAAAGAGTAATTTTTTATACCCATGACATACTTTATGAAAAATATTTACATGCATATTTAATATTTTCTTAGAATTGTCATGGACCGCAAGTTCAAGTTCTAGTTACATGCACACATAACTGCCCAAGAAGTTCTGATGGAGATTTTAGGTTTGATGAAATCACTAGATTTAGCCCGTTCTGAGTTGAATTCTAGAAGACTTATTCATCTACACCTATGTGAACACTCCATGTGAACATAAAGATATTTTCCTTAGATAGCTTTTGGAATCTAGGGAATATGCTAATTTTGTACTATTGTGGTTTGTGAGTTTTATCGTAGCCGTCGATGTAAATCATTGGAGTCCGTCAAATGCAAGAGGACTCAACTATAAATAAGATCTCCCTACCTCATTTGTATTATTCATCTTTTAAATAATCAAGACATTTACTCTAAAATTATCTCATGCGTTCTTATTTGTTCTTGAGTGTTTGGGATTAGCGAGACATTTATACCATGCAATAGCTATCAACATGGTTATAAATAGAGGTAATGGCATAAAAAAAATGACAGTGATGTGCAAATAAGGGTGCCTTTTTGTTAGCGGGCTCGAGTTGTCAAAGAACATTATCAGTGCTATAGCTGAAATGTTTGCAATTATGCAATATGTAACTTTAGCTGTAGTAGCCATTTTGAAAACGTCATCACGAGGACAAAAGATTTTAGAATGTGGGGGGGGGGGGTTGCGTAGAAATGGAAACAAGACATTAGGGCTTTGAGCAGTTCCATTAGAGACGACCATCTGGATAAATGCATCAGGCTCGTTCGCATTAGATCTTTGAACACCTGTTCCTGCAACCGGTTGGTTTTGGTGGTCTCGATAATTCAAAAAATTACGGATAGCTAATACAACAAGACACCCAACGGTGGAAAATTAGTTTTAACCGCAAGATTGTCAGATTTCACTGAAAAGATTTTAGATAGAGTAAATTCCAAAAAAAAAATAATGAATGAGAAAATTGGCACCGAAAAACCATCAATCGATTAAGTCAAATTAGAAAACATACAGTAACTAGTGCCTTGTAAAAAAATCTCATATTTTCCTTATTTCCATAATAAGAACTAGGCAAACAAGGTTTAGAAAACTTCCACACAGGATTTGAACAAAAATCCCATCTTTTCGAGAGAATAATAAGATTAACAAGACATCTATACCATGTAGTAGTTATCAACATGATTATAAATAGAGGTACTAGTATAAAAAGATATAGTGATGTATAAATTGTGGTGACTTCTTCTTAGCAAGGCTTGAGTTGTCAAGGAACATTAGCAATGTATTCAGAAGTGTATCTATTCATATACCTCCTAGGTCACGTGATGTACCAATAAATTTGTTCTTAAAAAAATTATCGTTGTCAGCTTACTTTAGTCTCAATTCTTTCTTTCATTCTTTCCCCTCAAACTTAAGTGTTGGGCTCGAATCGATCAACCGAAGATCGCCAAAGGGTTGAAATGCTTCTCGAATGAATTGGTGAAAAACCAAAAAAATAGTAGACAATTTGCACAATCAATTTTAGAGTGGTTCGACTTCTAAACCAAGTCTACGTCCACTACCTTAGCACACCACTAAGGATTTCTCAATTCACTACTTTGAATTCATGCTTTTAGGACACTTACAACCCCTATCTTTTAATGGCTAAGATAGAACCACTCTAGTTTTTACTTAGGTTAAACTAGAATCTCTCCCTTTTACAAGGTTTGTGTTTGGTAAACTAAATACCTCACAAGGTGGATGTTTACAATTGTTTATGCTCACAAGAGTACAAAAGATTTACAATTAAAACACTCTCTATACAATATATACAAGAGAAATGAAGAATAAAAAACTTAAAGAATATTTCTCTTGATCATGCTTGGATGTCCTCTAACCATCTTCAAGTGTCATTGTGGTGTTTATATAGTGTGTAATGAGTTTCTAGCCGTTTATGGCCGTTGAGAATGAGTCATAGTCGTTGGGATGCAAAATAGACGTTACCTACAAAAAATTTAGGATTTATAGCTAAAGGGATCGACCTTTTTTAAAAAATATGTCCGTTACAACAAAAGGGATCGATCCCTTAAACTAGGGGATCGATCCTTTTGCACTTGGTTGCTAGAATAAAAAGTTCGAAAACATTCTGTCTTCAAAGGGATCTATCCCTTGATCTAGGGGATTGATCCTTTTGCCTTGAGGTCTGGAAATGACCTTTTTAAAGTGCAAAAATGGAACAAATTGATTTTGAAAAAGTTCAGCTAAGTTGGAAAATATTTACAACAAAATTTGCAAGTCATTTGGATTTTGAATTATTTTTGAAATCTTTAATCATGCCCAAATTTTTTTCCACATAATTTGTTATATCAAAATATTAATTCAACAATATCCCCTTTTTTGATGTAGAAAAACTCCTTGAAAAAATGTTTTTAGAAAATGCCCACGTAGAAAAATATTATTTTGAAAAAAAGTGATTTATTTGAAAAATATTTAAGCTCACACCTTTTCGTTTGAAAATTGATTTTTTTTCACTTATCTCTCCTTTTTTGTTATAAAAAATAATTCAAATGTTAGTACATAATAACAAAGGTGAATAAGATAAATCTTTTGAAAAAAAAGCTCCCCTCAATAAAACATTCCATTAAAATTTTAGCTCAAATACTTGACACTTAAAAATTAAATTTCAATATAGGATAAAATCACTATAATAACATAAGAAATTCAATTAATCCACGACTTTTAAAACTTTATGCAATTAATCAAAATGACTCAATGATACACATATGCATAAAGTATCATAAAATGTCAAGCACCAAATAAAAATTGAACAATCAAACATGCATGAACATTTAAAACATCAAAATAGGCAACCAAATATATAATCAAAAGATTAAGCTTAGAGGTTACCCATCTTTCTTCATATGTGTGACTAGAGCATTCAAACATCTTTGCCTTTCTTACCATTTCTCCAACACACCTACAATAGACAACGATTTAATTTTTGGTATCCAAATTGTTTTGGATCCATTGACATTAATTCCAATGTCTCTAAGTCCCTTAGGAACCCATACTTGTCTAACTTTATAAGATTTTCTTTTCTTAATTGGACAATTATATAAAGAATGACCATGATAATGACAATGTGAGCATTTTGCCGTTATGGAACAAGATGAATTATTAATAATAATTTATTTTTCTTTAGTAAAGTTTTCAAGCTTAACTTTTAAATCAAAATTTTATTTTGCAAAATATTCACACCTCATTTCTAAAAGCTCTAAATTATTTTTCAAAATCAACCTTTGTATTCAAAAGAAAATCATTTTTTAAAATTTGAAATTATTTTCTTGTATTTGGAATTCATGGTCTCAAATTTCAAAAATAATTCATCATAAGCATCTTGTAACTCATCAAAAGAATATGAATTTAATTCACTTGAGTTTGAAGATACCTCGGGCTCATCGAGAGCCATTAAGCACTCCACCTTTTGATTTGAGAGGAGGTTTGTACTTGATGAAGCATCAATTTTCTTCTATTCTTTCTCATAAAGTTTCTTAAGCTTCTCCCATATCTCTTTGGCACTTTTGCATGAGGAGACTCTTTTGTAAACTTCTTCATTGAGACCATAAAGAAGAGTGTGCATAGCCTAACATTTAGTTGTGCATTTCTTGTTTCATTGACACTCGTTTTCTTCTTATTAGGAACTTCAATGTAACCTTCTTCGATGATCTTCCAAACATCAAGATCGAATGCATGGATGAAATACTTCATTAAATTGCTCCATTGGAAGTATGAATCTCCCTTGAAGAGTGGATGGCACAATATAGAGTGGCCTTCTTCAAAATTTGTTAATCTAGACCCGATAACCATTTTCTTAGAACGATGGACTTTGAGCTTGATGATCTTTACTCTTGATTGTGAGACCTTCAATAGAGACGAGGCTCTGATACCAATTGTTGGGCTCGAATCGATCAACCGAAGATAACCAAGGGGTTGAAATGCTTCTCGAAAAAATTGGTGAAAAATCAAAAAATAATAGACAATTTGTATAATCAATTTTAGAGTGGTTCGACTTTTAAACCAAGTCTACATCCACTACCTTAGCACACCACTAAGGATTTCTCATTTCACTACTTTGAATTCTTGCTTTTAGGACAAAGCAATAACCTTACAACCTCTATATTTTAACGGCTAAGATAGAACCAATCTAATTTTTACTTAGGTTAAACTAGAACCTCTTTGTAATGCCCCAAAAATGGGCTTAGGAGTTTTGGCGATTTAGGCTTGGATCGGCTAAGATAGAACCAATCTAATTTTTACTTAGGCTTGGAAATAAATATTTTGAAATAGGAATTTCAAAGGGGATAAAATTTGGTTAAAACTTTTAAAATTGTTTAATATTTATATTAATCATTTTGGGTTGAAATTGAAAATCGATTTAATTAATTGAGATGACATTTTGGATTTAGTGATAAAAATTTAATAAATACAAAACTGTTTTTAATGACAAAACTATACTAGGGAAATGCTAAGAATCCTTAGAGAGCTAATTTTCCTAAAATATTAATAGCATTTCCCACCATACTTAGCTAAAGAAATTGACTGTTAATTGTTTTGACAAAGTCATTTTCTCTCATTTTCCCAATATTTTCCTCCAAAACATTTTCTCATTTCCTCACCATTTTTTCTTCATTAGAGGTGAGTCTACCAGGAAATCCGTATATCCAATGTGGTTTTAATGAAATAATGGTTTATTTAATGGACACTATACTTGCCAATATATGGGAAACAAGTGGAAAACTATATTTTGCATATGGTTGTTATGCATACCTTGCTTTGAAAAGAGTTTCAAAGGTGTTGGCTTTTATACTCATGTTTTTTTATTTATTGATGAATGTGGAAGAGTGGCACCACTAAGCATATGTTTGCTTACACTCTTATTCTTCTTTGCAAAAAATTGAGGATTGTGGGAGCATTGGAGCGAGGGGATCCTAAGACATCATTTGACATTGAGTATGGTTTAGCTTAAAGCTTTTGGTAATAAGGCAATGTGTTATCCAAGTTTGGGTATTTGTATTTGATTTGTATTTGTTTCCAAGGATTGTTTTTTGACGGTTGTTGGATTGCTATTTAGATTTGTGATGTGGATCGGTAGACTTACGCTTGAATTCATTTCCATGTATGTTGGTTGAAATGTTTAGGAAACATGTCTATAGTTTATGCTTTCGTGTCCAAAAATGTATATTTGATGGTTTGGTATGTTGTGGACGTGTACCTAACATGATAAATATGTTTAGTATGCATGCTAGGTTGTTTGAGACTAGTTTGTATTGGTTTGGAGGTCAAAAACTAGATAAAATGGGCATTACAGGCATATGGATATCGGTATAGAGATTTATTTATCGTTATGAGATACCTGAATCACGCCTGAGAAGTGTAAATTTGGTTTGGGTACCGATACTTGAAGAAGTGTATCGTTACGGTTTTTGGCTACTGGAATTTGTGTTTTATCCATTTAAGCTTGGGTACCGATATGCCCCATAGCCGTATCGATAGGGCTTCGTGTATTACAACTTGGGTTATAGTACACGTATTTCTGTACTAGTACAACATTAGTGTATGAAGCCTGGTATCGGTACGGTTACCCGTGTACTGATACTGAAGGTATTATGTCAGTTATTTGGCTGCTGAAGTTTAGATTATTTCATTTTAGTCTATGTTTTGAATGTATGCAAATTGAGTATGTTTGATTAATTCGTTTTAGCTAAAATTGAACTTGTAAGCGTGAAATCCGACTAATTAAGGGTTGGTAACCTTAAATCTATAAAAGTCCTTATAATTTTCTAGGTTTGCAATTTGGTCCCTAAATTACGAATTCATACAATTGGATGTCGAATTGATGTTCGATTCAGTTGTGATTTTAATCGCTGCCATGTTGTACACCCTAGGTTCTAATGATACATCTAGATAAGATATAAAGAAAAAATAGACCTAATTTGAGATATTCGGTTTATGTTTGTTATAGCAAACCTAATCTAGCTCGCTCGATTCGACCTAACGTCTAGGCCAAGTTAAGGGGGTTATATTTGTTGATATCAGAGCTAGGTTACAAAAGGCTGAGATGGTTTGCTGAATGTTTTGATTATTGTTGAGTTGTTCTACGATGTTAATTGTGTTTAAGCATGACTTTTAACTATAATAATGTTGTTTTGCTTTAATGTGGGTTAAACGGGGACACATTGCCTATTACCATTATTTTCAAATGATTCTTTATAGGTTATCTTGGATCTTTCGCCAAATGTAAGCCTAAATAAAATTGTTTTTGTATGTTTTAATTTTTATTGAATATTGGCCTTTGATGTAAGACTCGAGCTAATATGAATGGCGCTCAGAATAATTAGAATTCTGAGGATGACATGATTCCTCGTACCGAGTTGCCACATCCTCTGCCTAATCTACTAGTTGGAATGGGTAGAGGAAATGTACCCCAAGCCCTGCAAGGACCTATTTTTGGGGACATAACACCTTTAATTCAGGCAATGACCAGAGCTTTCCAAGCAACTTTTGTTGGAGTGCAAGTTTAAGCACCAGCCTCAGTAATTGTGGCTAATTATGGATTACCGCTAGAGTGCCTACATAGCTTGGGAGGGGTTGAATTTTGAGGGCTGAACCCTGAATCTATAAAAGAGTGGCTCGAAAGTACCGAGCATATCTTGGTCAGATGAAATGTACGGGTGTATGAAAGCTCGGTTACATTGTGTCTCTATTGTCTGGTGATGTTTATCATTGGTGGGTAACTACTATAACTGAAGTACCAGATGTTGATGTTACTTAAGAGTTTTTTCGAAGGGCTTTCAAGAGGAATTACCTTGGTCTGTAGTATCAAGATGCGAAAAAGAGAGAGTTCATGGCTTTGGTACATGATCGAATGTCGGTGGCTGAGTATGAGGTGAAATTTGTCCGTTTGAGCCAATATACTCCTGCAATGGTTCTGGATGATCGTCAATGTTGCGATGGGTTCTGATATGGCCTTGTAAAGGACATCAAGACATATTTGCTTGTGGTTAACTACACTAATTTTGATGCGTTAGTCAATAGGGCCAAGGATATTGAGCAGTTCTTGGGTTCAACTTCTGAGTCAGGTAATGTTAGTTCAGGAAAGAGAGCCGATGAGTCTAAATTTTTTGGTGGTCAGAACAAGAGGTCAAAGGACAAATATTTTAATTCAGATCATAAGCGGTGTTGTAGTAGTGGTAGATTTGGTCAGAATGCTCAAACTGCCATGGCCGCTGTCGATTGTGAGTGTTGTAGGAGACGACACCTAGATAAGTGTTGGGGAACACATGAGGCTTGCTAGGAGTGTGGTTCGAGAGAGAATCAGAAACATGATTATCCAAAATTGGTTAGAGATGCACCGATTTAAGCAGCTGCTATGGTTGTACTTGCTAGGGGCCAAAGCTGTGGCATGAGTAATTTTTAGAGGAGTAACGAGGGTCAAGGAATTGTTGCTCATACCGTGGCTATTCAACCAAAGAACAGAAGGTAGACAAGGGTGTATGCACATCATGAGGGCCATAATGACACCGATGTAATCATAGGTACTTTTACTTGGCAGTCTGTCATTATTTTCTTTGGTTGATTTGGGTTCTATGTATTCATACATTCTAAGTAAACATGCACAATTATTAGATATTCTTATTGAGATTTTCAATGTCGGTGTTCTAGTAACTAGTTCTCTTGGTGAGACAGTTACTGTTAGAAGGATGTATAAGAGATACCCGCTGGTAGTTCAAGGCCATGAGTTTGTTGTTGATTTAATGGAGTTGCTATTTTATGGTTTTGATGTCATCTTGGGTATGGATTGGCTAAGTGAGCACATATCTGTTATTGATTTCAAAACCAAAAGAATTTCTCTAAGGCTTACCGATGACTATGTTATTGTTTTAGTAGGTGAGAATGCTAAATTTTTGTTTAATGTCATTTTGGTATTACAAGTCGATAGGTTGATGAATGAGGAGTGTCAGGCCTACCTGGCTTTTGTGATGAATCTGGTTACCAAAGGAGTTTAAGTACATGATATTCGGACAATATATGATTTTCTAGAAGAATTACCCGTGTTGCCACCAAATAGAAAAGTTAAATTCTGTATCGAGACGTACCATTGTATGATTTTGGTATATATTGCTCCCTATCGTATGGCACCAAAAGAGCTGAAAGAGTTGAAAACTTAACTACAATAGTTGTTGGATCGTGGTTTCATCTGTCCAAGTGTTTTACCTTGGGTTGCACCAGTGTTGTTCGTAAAAAAGAAGGATGGAACTATAAGAATATGTATTAATTATTGGCAATTGAACAAGTTGACGATTAAGAACAAGTACCCATTGCCATGGATTGATGATTTGTTTGACAAATTCTGAGGTACAGTTGTGTTCTCAAAGATTAACCTAAGATCTGGGTACTATCGGTTGAAGATTAAAGAAGTAGATATGCCTAAAACTGCATTTCGTACAAGGTATGGGAATTATGAGTTTTTAGTGATGCTGTTTGGTTTAACCAATGCCCCAGCTGCTTTTACAGACATGATAAACATGGTGTTTCATAAGTATTTAGATCAATTTGTGGTTGTGTTTATTGATGATATCCTGGTGTAGTTCCGTACTGAGAAAGAGCATGATAAACATCTTTGGATATTGTTACAAACGTTAAAAGAGAATCAATTGTTTGCTAAGTTGAGTAAGTGTGAATTTTGGCTTAAGAAGGTGATGTTTCTTGGTCATATAGTATCGGTAGAAGGTATTCGTTTGGATCCGCAGAAGATAAGGCTATCCTTAATTGGAAAAATCTAAGACAATATCAGAAGTCCACAGTTTCCTCGGTTTGGTTGGGTATTATTGTTGCTTTGTAGATGATTTTTCCAGTATTGCTGCTTTGTTAACAAGACTGTTGCAAAAGAATGTTCTGTTTGTTTGGATGATTCAACCAGAAACGTGTAAGAAGTTTGTGGTGTATAGCGACGCATCGTATGTTAGATTGGGTTGTGAGCTAATACAGGACGAGAAAATGGTGGCCTATGCATCGAGACAGTTAAAGGTTCATGAATATAATTAACTTAAATATGACTTAGAGCTTGTTGCGGTGGTATTCACGTTAAAGATTTAGAGACACTATCTATGGTGAGTAGTGTACCATTTACACTGATCACAAGAGTTTGAAGTATTTGATGTCTCAAAAGGAGTTAAATTTTAGGCAACAGTGATGGGTTGAGTTCCTTAAGGATTATGATCTATCAATTGAATATCATCCTAGAAAGGCTAATATTATAACAGGTGCGTTGAGTCGGAAAGCAGTTGTCGAGCTTAGGGCGATATTTGCTAGGTTAAGAGTGACACGAGATGGTGGTTTGTTGTTAGAGTTACAAGTTAAGCCTACGTTGTCTCAAATGATTAAAACAAGACAATCGTATGATGATGTGTTGGTTTCGCATGTTAAGGATATCGCGGATGGTAATTCGACAGATTTTTATTTTAATGATGATGATGCTTGTGTTTTAAGAGTCAAATAGTTATACTCGAAGATTCAGAGTTGAGGTGCACTATTATGACTAAAGCTTATTCTAGTCCTTTTGCTATGCACCCTAGTAGTACCAAGATGTACTGTGATTTAATGGAAGAGTATTACTGAGTTGGTTTGAAAAAGAACATAGCGGCGTTTATTGCTCGTTATCTGGTGTGTTAGCGAGTTAAGGCTAAACATCAGTTTTTTGCTAGGTTATTGCAACCTGTGCAAATTTTGAAGTGAAAATGGTAAACGGTCACTATGAATTTTGTGATAGGGTTGCCTTTGACACTGACCAAAAAGACTTCTATATGGGTGATTGTTGACCAGTTTATGAAGTGTGCATATTTCCTGGCTGTGCATACAATGTATATATTGGATAAGCTAGCGGAGATGTATATCGCTGAGATTGTGAAGTTGCATGGGGTTCCAAAGTCTACTATATCGGATAGAGATTCTCATCTTACGTTAAGTTTTAGGAGAGTCTATAGACGACTTTGAGAACCATGCTTAATTTTAGTACCTCGTATCACCCTCAGACGGATGGACAGTCTGAGCGGGTTATTCAAATTTTGGAAGACATGTTACGTTGTTGTATCATTGAGTTTTAAGGGACGTGGGAGAAGCAACTTATGTTGGTAGAGTTTGCTTATAATAACAGTTATCAAGCAAGTATAAAGATGGCTCCCTATGAATATCTTTATGGACGTAGATGTCAGACTCCGCTTTGTTGGGCAGAGGTAGGCGAAAAACATGTCACTGCACCTGATTTGCTTATAGGTATAGATGCAAAGGTGAAGCTTATTAGTGATCGTTTAAAGACAGCTTCAGATCGGTAGAAGTCTTATACAGATTTGAAGCGAAGAGAGATTGAGTTCACCGTGGGGAATAAAGTGTTCCTAAAGGTTTCTCTTTGGAAAAAAGGTTATGAGGTTTGGGCGTAAGGGTGAGTTAAGCCGTAGGTTTATTAGACCATATGGAGTGCTTGAGTGTGTTGGTCCAGTTGCTTATAGGTTTAAGTTACCAGCCGAGTTGGAGAAGATACATGATGTTTTCCATGTGTCTCTTCTTTGAAGGTATAGGTCAGATCCGTCCCACGTTGTGTCAGTGGAGGAAATAGAGTTGTTCAAAGGTATTGGATTCTAGTACAAAGGTTCTTCACGGTAAGACCATTGAGTTGGTCAAAGTGTATTGGCGACAATGAGGAGTTGAGAAAGCCACATAGGAGATAAAGGAGGATATGGAGAAGCAATTCCATCATCTTTTCTCTTTAGGTAAATTTCAAGGATGAAATTTCTTAAGAGAGGGAGAGTTGTAATGCCCCAAAAATGGGCTTAGGAGTTTTGGCAGTTTAGTTCGTTTAGGTTCAGATCAGGGAACCGGGTTTGGTAATTAAAATACATTTTAGGAAATAAATATTTTAAAATACGAATTTCAAAGGGGATAAAAATTGGTTAAAGCTTTTAAAAATGTTTAATAATTATATTAAACGTTTTGGGTTGAAATTGGAAATTGATTTAATTAATTGAGATGACATTTTGGATTTAGTGACCAAAATGTAATAAATGCAAAACTATTTTAAATGACTAAATTGTACAAGGGGACAATGCTAAGATTCCTTAGAGAGCTAATTTTCCTAAAAAATTATTTGGGTTTTCCACCATAATTAGCAAAAAAAAAAAGTTGATGTTAATTGTTTTGACAAAAGCATTTCCCAATATTTTCCTCCAAAACTTTCTCTCATTTTCTCATCATTTTCTCTTCATTAGATTTCTGAAAAGTTGATTGTTTTCAATGAGGATTATGTCAAAAGATTCCTCTCTCTTTGCTTTGCAAAACCTTATCTAAGATTTCTAAAAGATTTCTCCAAACTTTATTTTATTCAACAAAGAAAGTTTACGTCAAATTATGGTGGAAAGGCTTCAAAGGGGAGATTCAAGCCTAGCTCGTTTTGTGGAAATCGGTTCGTTTCGAACACTTGAAACGCAATGGAAAATAAGGCATTGTGCATTGGTGTGTGTATATGTGTTTCGAACACTCTTAAAGGTTTGAACAAGGAGTTGGGAGTTTAGACTAAGCCTAGAACCTACCTTGTATATTTGGAGGAACCCTAGTTTTCCACACCCTAAATACTTCTAAACCATCATCCAAAACCCCAAATAAATGCATAAAGCTAGACAGCTCCTTCACCAAGAGCCTACCCTGTACATTTGGTTACCACAACACTAGATCAGCATTCTTTTGGACCAACACAAAGTCCCCAATCGTAGCATGTATCTCTTGTAACAAACCTCATTCCCTTATCCTCAATTCTCTGCTGGAAAACTCTCTCAATACACATGAAAAAATGATTTGTCAATTTTATAATCACCAACCATGGTAGTCTTGCACCTTGCCACCCTAAATTGTCGCGAGAACAACACAAATAGCGGTTTGCTAGATCACCACCTGTCATGCCAAAATAACATACGACTACCATCTCAAACCTATTAAAAAAAGATGAATCCATAAAGCGAGCTACACACTCATCTTCTTGCACTTGCACAAATTTCTGCCACATTACGGACATATGCTTCGGTCGAGCCATATTAAATATCCACGAAAATACTTGTTCGCCATACTTCTCACTAATAAGTGATCGCCGCATCGAGTCAGTCTCACATGTATACCTTTATGCCCATTTTGCAAGTAGCGCTAAATTTCTATAACATAAATTTATGACACCTAAACCACCCAATGCTTTCGGCTTACATACTGTACCCTAATCCACTCTACTTATTTTCCGCTTTAGTGTTGGATGAGGGTCCCACAATGTGGGTAACCCACACCGTTTACGCCCTAAAATTCAAAGGGGTGGTTGTTTATCTGCCACATTTGGTGTTTGTTTTTTGACTTTTGTAAGCCAATAATTATGGCTTTTATTAGTATATTATAGAAGTGGGCAGATTTGAATTGCAAATTTGAGAGATTGAAGAAAGCTCAGAACTTTGTTCGAGAGAAAATAGGGGAAAAACCATTTTTCCAACTTTGAGTAGTTTTGATCAACTCTTCGATTAGAGGTCCATCCGTGGTTCGATTGAGCTGATTTTTGGAAAACAGCTAGGTGACTTGGTGTTCTTGACTTTCTATGGTCGGATTTTTCATCCAAGCCCTGTAGCGTCGAAAATCCCCATTTTACAGCAGCTGCATTTTTTGGTGATGTTCTCTCATTTTACTCTATTTTGTTAAGACTACTTGTTATTAGTCTTGTTGGAGTTGAATGCTTGTTGTAGGTTGGATATTGTAGTCTTGTAGTTGAACATTTGATTATAGTGGAGCTTTTGATCATACTCTAAAGTCCAGTGGTTTTTACCCTTGATTTAGAGGGTTTTCCACGTAAAAATATCGTTATCTCGATTTACTTGTGTTGTGGTTGCATTATTGATTTGTGATTGATTAGTACTGCTAGAGAACATATTTTTGATATTGTTCTTGCCATAATTATTGACTTGAGTTATAGGGAGAGAAAGAACATCGGTTGTGCTTCCGCTTGGTTTCGATTGTTCGGTTTCTTTTCCAACAAACTAGTATCAGAGCTTGGTTATTGTGTCAGATAATTATGGAGATTAATACGAGCAAGATGATTATGTTGAATGGCACGAATTATCAACTTTGGCGAAATAAAATGAAAGACTTGTTGTTTGTAAAGGCTTTGCATCTTCCGATATTTGCTACTCAAAAACCCGATTCAAAAAGTGATGAGGAATGGGAATTTGAGCATCAACAAGTATGTGGCTATATCGACAATTTGTTGAAGAAAATGTTTACGACCACATTGATCAGGAGACACATGCTCGCACATTGTGGGAGAAGCTTGAAAGTTTGTATGCTTTGAGGTCGGGCAATAACAAATTGTTTTTGCTAAAGAAAATGATGACGTTGAAATACAAAGAAGGAACGTCTACAACTGACCATGTTAGTGAGTTTCAAAGAGTGATGAATCAATTGCTTGGTATGGGTGTCAAATTTGATGATGAGATTTTAGGGCTTTGGTTGCTTGCTACTCTACCGGACTCTTGGAAGACTTTTCAGGTCTCACTCATTAATTCTGCTCCACAAGGTATTATTACTTTGGATTTGGCTAAGAGTGGTGTGTTGAATGAAGAGGTTAAAAGAAGATCTAAGGGTTTTACACCATAGTCCGAGGTGTTGGTTACCGAGAACAAGGGGAGAAACAGAGAAAAAGATTGCAAGGGTCTATAAAAGTTGAAGCAAGTCAAGATCGAGATATAAGAATCTTGAATGTCATCATTGTGGTAAGAAAAGTCATATCAAGAAATACTGCTACAAGTGGAAGAAAGAGAACAAAGGTCGTGGTAATAAAAACGATCAGAATGATGATGAAAAACCCGAACGTGTTGCTACTACTATTCGTGAAGATCTATTGGTCATTTGTGATGAGAATTTGGTCAACCTAGCATACAATGAAATTAGTTGGGTGATTGATACTGGTGCTTCAATCCATGTCATGTCGAGGAGGGATTTCTTCATATCTTATACTTATTGTGATTTTGGAGTATTAAAGATGGGTAATGACGGTTTGGTTCCAGTTATTGGCATGTGAGATGTTAGCTTGGTGAGCAATAATAAAACAAAGTTAACTCTCAAGGATGTCAAACATGCACCGAATATCAGTTTGAATTTGATTTCTGCATGAAAGCTTGATGATGAGGGATTTTGTAACACCTTCAGTGAGGGGTAGTGGAAGCTGACTAAAGGCTGCTTGGTTGTGGCTCGAGGAAAAAAGAGCTCAAATTTGTACTTGATGCATGCTTCAACTTCCAGAGACACTGTGAATGTAACAGTAAATGGCTCAACTGAGTTGTGGTATAAGCGGCTTAGTCACATGATTGAGAATGGGCTTAATTCTTTATCCAAGAAGAATTAACTTTCGGGTTTGAAGAATGCCACATTGAAGAATTGTGCTCATTGTCTAGCGGGGAAGCAGATAAGAGTTTCTTTTAGAAGTCATCATCCTCATAGAAGATCAGAGTTGCTAGAGTTGGTCCATTCAGATGTTTGTGGTCCGATAAAGGTAAGGTCACATGGTGGTGCACTTTATTTTATGACTTTCATTGATGATTGTTCAAAAAAGCTGTGGGTTAACACTTTGAAGTCGAAAACCAAGTTTTTGAGGTATTTAAACAGTTTCAAGCATCAGTTGAAAGAGAATCAGGGAAGAAGTTGAAGTGCATTCGTACTGATAATGGCGGCGAGTACACAGGGCCATTTCATGAGTATTGTGTGCGACAGGGAGTCAGACATCAGAGAACACCACCGAAGACTCCACAGTTAAATGGATTAGCAGAAAGAATGAGCCGAACATTGATTGAGAGAGTCAGATGTTTTCTGTCAGATGCAAAGTTGCTAAGATTGTTTTGGGTTGAAGAATACAGTGGCACATGTGATTAATCTGTCTCCTAGTGTTCCTTTGCAAGGTGATGTACCAGATAGAGTTTGTTTTGGTAAAGACGTGTCATATGATCACCTGCGTGTGTTCGGTTGTAAAGTATTTGTTCATGCTCCAAAGGATGAAAGATCCAAGTTGGATGTCAAGACTCGTCAATGCATCTTTATTGGTTATGGTCTAGATGGTGAGTTTGGTTATAGACTCTACGATCCAGTTCAGAAGAAGCCCATGATAAGCCGAGATGTTGTATTTATTGAGGATCAGACCATTTATGACATTGATAAGACAGAGAAAGAGGATTCACAAGATAGTGGTGACTTGACCGATGTGAATCCAGTTCCCCTAGATCCTTCACCGAATCCTATTCAGGACGATGTACACGGTGATGTTAATGATGACCAACAGGATATAGGTGACTTTGATGCTCCCATAGATGATGATGTGAATGGTCAACAACAAGCACCTATAGCTCCATCAACAGTTCCACTTCGAAGATCTTCTAGAAATCGGCGATCTTTTGTCAGGTATTCTTCTGATGATTATGTTCTTTTGACTGACGGGGGAGAACCTGAATGTTATAAAGAGGCTATGGAAAATAAATGCAAAGATCATTGGGTTGAAACAATGAAAGATGAACTTCAATCCTTGCATGATAACCATACCTTTGAGTTGGTGAAATTGCCTAAGGGCAAGAGAGCTTTGAAGAATCGGTGGGTTTAGAGGTTGAAGCAAGAAGAAAAGTCTTCATCTCCATGATACAAAGCTAGATTGGTCGTCAAGGTGATGTATAAAAGATAAATATGAGAAATATGAGAGTTGATTTTTCTAGTTTACCCCAATAGGGTATTTATAGTATTCTAAAACCCTAAAATAACTCTAAAAGATAAATCCTAAAAATATCGAAATTAAATACAAAAAGATAATCCCAAATTTAAATTTTAAATTTTTCTGATAAGTTATCCAAAACGCGGTTGATAAGCTATCAAAGAGCTGACATCATCTTCTAGAATCGCTGATGTGGCGTCCATCAGATTTTTCATGCCCGTATTCATGCCCACTAGCCCAGCCTTGACTCCAGAAAATAAAACTGTAGAACTTTGCCCTTTTTAGCACAGTTTCTAAAATCCAATGTCCTGCACAGAAAATAAGAGAAAATGCAAAATCAGCAACATAAACTGACAAACAAGGAGTAATTAATAACAAAAGAATAACTATTTAAATCACTCATCACCGTCGTTAGGAGTCTAAAACTCTAGCTATTTTGTGACAGGGGAGAAGTGTATTACGGGCCGTAGGGTGTAGGCTGGGAATTAGGTTTGGCCCAAGTGCATGGGGAGCTTAGAAGTGATGGGCTTGGGTGTTGGGTAAAGTGTAGTGGACTGCTGTAGGTGGTTGGGTAGAGGGCCCGTTTGGAAACATTTCAAAGGAGTGGCTTATGAGCCCGAGTTGTGGGAAGCCGAACTGATCCAATGAACCGAACTAGACCAGAATAATGACCGAACCGGCTGGACTCGTTTACCAACCCGACCCGTTGACCAACCTAACCTATTGATCCGACCCGTTGACCGACCCGACCCGAGCTGACGTTAGCCTTTTTGGCTAACGTCAGCGTTGACTTTTTGGCTGACGTTAGCGTTAACTTTTTGGCTGACGTCAGCGTTGACTTCTTTGATGATGTCAATGTTAACTTCTTCCGACCCAAGTTGATTCTACATTTTTTGGTGTCCCGATTCCAAATCCGCTTCCCGTTTTCCCAAATTCAAACCCGAAAGACCATTTTACTATCTACATTTAATTATAGTCAGTATTTTAAGAATTTTGAATATCGGATTCTGACTCGGATATAATTGTATTCAAGTGACGTTGACTTGGAGCCTGAGAATCTTCCTCCTCCTCCACCTGTTCGACCTCCTTCTGATCAGCCTGCTAATTTTACACGTGGGTATGGTTTCGTTTAGTAATTATGTTAGTGTGGCATAGTAGTAGGGTATAATTATGTTTTGTTGACCTGTTGACTCTGTCCGACCGAATACTAGAGCTGAGCGTGGGAGACGTCACTCTCGACGTTGAGTTATTAGCTGCCTAAGGTGTGTCTCTTCTTGTGCTATACCTTTTTGTGCTCTATGTTATGCGTGCATGTTGTATATGTGACTAAATGAATGATCTGTGATTTATGGTATGTTTTATATGATGGCATGATACGCATCGGATATCAGAATCGGACTAAAATAATATCGGACATATACCGTATGCATTCAGATTAAATTAATATATCGGATATACTCTTGGATTCGGAAAATATAATCGGAACATGCCATATCATTTGGGTTGGTAAATTGTAAGGGGAAGTTCAACGGGTTCACCCTTCGGGCTTAATTCTGCTTTGGATCAGTGGTTCTACCTTCGGGTCGTTCCACTTCGGATGGTGACGATGTAGTTAGGGTGGTTCTGGGGAACCTTACTCTTCGGATGGTGTATGGAGATGGGTGCATGACATTACATTTTATGTCTCAGATTGTTTGCATATGTATATTGAGATGATTGTTGAACTATGTTTGTTGTTCGGATATCTGTTATGTGTTTTTATCTGCACTTTAGAGACACACTGAGCTTTATAGCTTACTCCCCCTTAGTTCACTTTCAGATACTCAGGCTTAGGCGTACGGTACTTGGAGGATTTTCATATCATCAGACTTTACCCTATTTTACAGTATGATTATTCAGACATTTGAATTTTCCTATTATTATTATTATTTCGGACGATTTTGTATTTGGGACATTATTATTTTGGAGACTTAATGGTTTGTCATGCATTATCGAATTTCTTTCGAATTTTATAATAACTTTTGGAAATTTTATTAAACGACTACGTTTTATTTAAAAGATATAGTTTTGTGGTTTCGATCTTTTGTAACTAAATTATAATTTGAATTATTAAACCTAACAACCTTTCTTGAGGGACAAGTTTTCCAAAATTAACTTGCAAGATTCGACTTAAGAAATTAGGTCCAATTTAGGAGGTTACAATTTATTACTCTCATCTGACGGTCCAAAAAGAGTGTAAAAGTAATTGAGTTTTACATAGTGTAAGTGGATCATAACCAAATATATATATATATATATATACCACAATGGGTAAACTAAAGTTTACATAACGTGTGTATCAAAGTTTTTCCCTGTGAAAAATATAATGTATTGTATATGGTTATAGAAAGCTGTTTAGATTGGAATTAATTAGTACCGTAACATTATAAATGTTTACAGTTAAATTTGAATAGAAACTAGAACAACTTGACTCGAAAAAAATAAATAAAATTTAAGTTATAAAATATGACTTGTCAACTCGACTAACTTAAAAATTTTTCCTCCACTTGATCGAATTCTCACCCCTAAGGTCACTTTCGTTGCTCGATTGATATTACAAAAAAGGTGAAAATATAACCTTATGGGAAATAAAGCTAAGTCCGATACAACATGAAGTAATAGCAAGTAGGGGTGATAATGAGCCTGACTGGCTCGCGAGCTACTCGGGCTCGGCTCGGTCAAAGCTCGGCTCGAGTGAGCTCGACTCGGTCAAAGCTCGGTCGGGCTCGGCTCGAGACCTTAACAAGCCAAGCCGACCCAAGCTCAGCTCGAAAAGCTCGTGAACAGGCTCGGAATAATTATATATTATATTTATATATATATGCTACATATACACTAAAAGTGATCTCTTTAGCAAAAGAAAAGCAATAAAATAAATTATGGGAAAATCTACTAAAAATAAATTAACTAAAATAAATTGGGCACTCTTTTCCCCTTCTCCTATATTGAATTTTATTTTATTGTTGATTATGAAAGAGGTTTTTAACGAGGCCCTATCTTTTATAAAAAAAATTATAGCAAAATTGTTCATTTCGAGTCAAGCCGAGTCGAGCCCAAGCCGAGCTTGACGAGCTTCGAGCCCGAGCCGAGCTGAGCCCAATAGTATTATTTCCGAGCCGAACTTGAGCCTAAAATTTCGAGCTCACCCCTAATAGCAAGCCCATGGGAAGGTTTTAACACCACATAAGTGCCTGTGCTGAAAGCAACCGCGAGTGCAAGCATTTGCATAATAAAGGAGCGAAGCAGCCTGTTCAACTGCTGAATTATGCGGATTTGAAGTGAAAGGAGGCAGCGCCTTAAAGTGGAAGGAGACAGCAGAAAGAGAGAAAACAAAGGCTAATGCATTTGTTACAATAAATGCTTTGAAGGCCGCATCGTGAATCAGGAAATGAGTGCCCTGCTCTGAGCCGTCTTCAGTTTTATAACCACCTGGAACAGTTATTGCTGCTGCAAATGTGACGGTGGCTATAAGTGCCGCCACTATGAAATGAAAATCTCTTCCCTTTACTAAACTATCGTCAGTATCTGTAGAGACATTTCGCGGAGCCTCGTCAGCCACTTCTTCGTTTGCAATATGTTCAAACAATTTCACAATTTGTTCCTACCACATTATCCAATTATATGTTGTTATGTATGTCGAATAACAAAGGTGGAGATGGAATTGCAATTCAATGATATTACAGCTAGGACTTACCATGTTCTTGCTAGGCTTAATGTTGTTCGATCCCTCGAATAGATTGAAAGGAGATGCATCATAACTTGTCGAGGTGTGATTCCATGGACATCTTTTGAATCCATCCAATTTCTGACCGATCGACATTGAGAGGTAGCATCGCCATCTTCGAACATGGAACGACTTAAGCTGGAAGGAGAATTTCTAAACGCCACAAAATGCAGTAAATTCCAACCTAGTTTGTCTACTTTTTGACAACAATCTGGACTGACAGAGAGGATCTTAGTTACTACATGTCCATGGCCTTGCCTGGCTGCCATGAGAAGGGGTGTCATCTCCCACTTTTTATCAGTTGCATAGGCAGCAGATTCATCCCATCTTAAGAACACTTCCACCTCAGAAGAGTGACCCAAGTGTGCAGCATAATGAAGAGGGGTGTGACCATCTTCATCTCTTTCCTTTGTCAACTTCCTTCTCTTCGTTAATATTATGCTTGTTGCCTCTAAATACATGAAAAAAGATTCCTATAAATATAGGGGAGCAGTGGTGGATCCAGAAATATTATAAAAATTGAAGGATTAATTCATAAAATTTTTAAAAAATTAAAGATAAACGTGTGAACTTCGAAAAACACCCTACATTACATGTAGATCCGCCATTGAAGGGAAGGATGAATCTATTTTCTTTACTTGATTCTAAACAACAACGATGAGCAAAATAGTTACCTGCATCTCCGGCCATAACCGCCGCATGCAAGGCTGTTCTACCGTGTGGACCACCATGAGCGACCGATTCCAATTTTTCTAAAATCATATCCAGCAGGGGACCGTCTCCTCTCCTAGCCGCAATGTAAAGTTGACTCTCTTGCTTTGTATTGATAGAATATGGGAAATCAGGATCTTCAAACTCCAGCAATTCTTGCACCAACTCGCGACGACCATACCGAACCTTACAGCGAAACAAACGACCCTTAATTCAAAGTTTAACCCAACTTCCAGCTATTATTAGCAAATTTGAAATGTAACGGCGGCCAGCGGGGACAGCGGTGGGGACTTAAGGATTTAGGGACTATTTTAGAAAATTTTCTAATTTCAAATTTTTTTTGTAAAAATTTAAATTATTAAACAAAAAATAATTTTAAAAAATAAAAAATTACACGTGTCAAATTTGTATTGGTTAACATTTTTAAAAAAAACTTTTTTAACAGCCGGACACCTAAAATTCTAACTTTTGAAACTTTAGGCACCTATTTTTACAAAAAAAAAAAATACTTTATGCACCTAAAGTTCAAAAATAGTATACTTTGAACACTTATTTTTCATTTAAGCCTTTAATTAAATTCCTAGAACCAGGCATAATTGAGTCGCCTCCTAACGCCTAGGCATAGTGATGGGCTGATGGCTATGGATTGGATTTTTGGTCTATCCGTGTTTGACTCGAAAATATAACGCATTCAAAAAAATTGATCTAATCTGATATTTTATGATATTCTACCCGACCCAAACTCGACTCGAATTTTAGAATAGAAAATCCAACGCGGCATAAATAAAAAATTATCTTTTATTTTTATTCGATAAAATAAAAAGTTAATTAAAAATATACAAATAGAAAGGGACATTATAATAATTATTCTATTTTTATTAGACAAAATAAGGAGATAATTGAAAAATATATATAAAGAGAGAGGCATTATAGTAATTATATATAAATATTTAGAATAAAATTAAACTATTATTTTGGGTTGGATCGGGTCGGATGTTTTCACCTTAAACCTAATCACGACCCGACAAACTTAAAATTTTCTTTAAAAGCCTGACCCTATGGAATTGGGTCAGAATCCGTCAAGTCTGGATTAAATTGTCATCCCAATTTAAGTAAAACCGGTTTCAAGATTTTTTTTTTAAATAAAGGGTCTCATTAAAATTCCTCCTCTAAGCCTAAATAGGGGAAAAGAGTACCCAAATTTATTAAAATGTAGGGAATAGCAAGTACATAGTTCAATCAACAAATAGAACAAAATTAAAGCGCATCATACTTTCTTAAACACATTACAATAACCTAGCAAAAGTCGTTTGAACTATTCAATACGCCAAAGCCCGCTGGCTTAAATCAGTCCAGAAACCAGACCAAATCAACACTCCTATTCACTCATTCCTAGGCAAGATTATGGGCACTGCAATTTGCTTCTCTAAAAGCAAAGGAGATGCGCTAAAAAGGATTTGAGCAAAAGGCCCTGCACCTCGAGATTGGATCAGCAAACATAGCCGGGAATGATCTAACATGATTGATCCACTTTACCGCCTACGAACTATCAGCTTCGATGATCAAAGGCGAGGGCAAGTTCTACTTAGAACCGGTGAAAATTTGGCAAGCTTCGATGATGACAGAGAGTTTAGTCCCAGTAGGATCTGTCAAACCAATACATTGGAGAATTTAGCCAACTGTCTGCCCCTAGAATCCCTTAAGATGCCACCTATGCCCCCTACCCCATAACTTTCTTTCATGGAAGCATCGAAATTAAATTTTTAAAAAAATCAATCGGGAGAGCGATCCAAAAACCTGAAGGATGTCTAATCGACTTCATAGTAAGCACCCTACACAGATTAAGATGACGAACAAAATCCAAAATGGACGGGATTGATGACGGCCATTTGCTTTAACACAAAAACCCAATTCTCATAATAGCAATATCGTACAAATTCTCTTCACTAAAGACTTTATTGTTGTATAGAATCCAATTTCTACACAACCAAAATGACCAGACAAAACCAAAAAAAAAGCAAGACACCATACTGGTTTAGCCAAAGAATTCAAAGGTTGATTGTTCCACAGAATAAGGAACTTCTTCAGATTATCCGGCATAACTAAAGAGATGCTCCAAGCATAGCACCATTTCTGCCATAGTCTCTAAACAACCTCACAATGACAGAATAAATGGTCCACTGATTCGTAGGCCTTTGCACAAAAGACACACAAACAAGAACCTAAACTCAGAATGCCACGCTTAGCAAGCTATACTAAAACTGGAATTCTATTCTGGACAGCTTTCCACAAGAAAACTTTCACCTTCCGAGGGGGGCAAGATTCAGACACAAATTTCCATATAATATCAACTTTAGAACCACTCACATAGATAGCAACACAGTAATCCTTGACCTTGTAGCAGCCACTCGAAGCACCACTCCATTTTCAGACAATCAATGGCACAATTACCCTTAGAAGCACGATCCAACATGCGCAAGAATTCTTCCCACAGCTCTGTTTCTCAAACAAACAATTCCCTTCTTAAATCTATATTCCAAACCCACGTAACTGAAGCATTTGAGCCAAACTCATAGACTGTGCCAGACTTTTTTATAACGATACCATAAATTCTAGGGAACGCAGTCTTAAGAGAAGGGACCTCAGTCCAATATTCTTCTCAAAACTTGATCAAACTGTCATCTCCAAGAACAAAGTAGAAATTTTTAGTAAAGAAATCATTCGGGTTTGACAGCGGATTCATGATGTTCTTCCGCACCCATGAGAGATTTCTATTAGGTCGGCTACAAGGAAGCAAACTATTGGAGGGTAACCATATTTAGCAGCAATGACTTTACGCCACAAACTCTCGGGTTCATTGTTAAACATCCATACCCACTTATTAAGGAGCGCACGATTCCTCAACTTTAAATAAATAAATAAAACCCAAACCACCGAACTCTTTGTCTTACTAAGTTACTCCATTTAATCCAATGGATTGGTCTTCCCGAGTTAGGTCCTCAAATAAAGTTCGCGATACATTTAGTAAATAGGTAGGCTACACAAAACTGACTTAACCAACGTTATATTCACCCAACGAGGGATACAAACTTCCCTTTTCAACCTTCAAATCTATACAAAAATTTGTCTATAATGGGGTTCCAGATAGCAACAGAATTTCCATCGGTAAACCCAAGTAAAAAGTAGGAAATGAGCCTTTACTACAACGGATCAAACTAGCCCACTGGCAGATACAATTTTCCTCTACATTCAAGCTATACAAGCTAGTTTTTTTCATGTTCAAGCATAGCCCGAAGCCACTTCGAAAATTCGGAGAATTCTTTTAATGTTCATAATATTCTCCTCATCAGCCTTAGCAAAAATTATAAGATCGTCAGTGAACTGCAAATGTGATACAGTGGATCCATTGTCACCCACAACAACCCCCTTAATGGTCTCCATAGACATGGCTTTATGAATCATAGCACTTAAAGCCTCGCCGATGATATTAAATAGAAGAGGGAATAACGGACAGCCTTGCCTCAACCCTCTTCTGATGGGAAACATATTAGAAGGCACCCCATTGATGAGAACCAAAATCTTAGCAATCGATACGCACATGGATATCCACCTCCTCCATCTCAAACCAAAACCCATCTTTTGATGTATAAAATCAAGAAATGACCAATCCACCGTGTTGTAGGCTCTCCTGAAGTCTGCTTTAAATACAATTGCCTCATGTTTTTTCCGCCTTAAGTCGTCAATAACCTCATTAGCAATGAACGCAGAATCTGAGATTTGTTTACCAAGTATGAAAGTGAATTGATTATCTCCCACGAATTCATTAATACATCGAGATAATCTTCTAGATAACACCCTAGCTATAATTTTGTATAGACTGCTCACTAGGGAGATGGGCCTATAATCTTCCACAGATTTAGGGCACGCACACTTTAGAATCAAGATGATGAAAGAATGGTTGAAATACTTGTTTTTCATTTTACCTTTGTAAAAATCCTAGAAAAAATCCAAGACATCACCTTTAAGAGACAACCAGAATTTCTTATGATTGAGGCCATTGGGGCCGGGTGCCCTGTTCCCATCAGCGGATTGAATAGCCTCCCAAATTTCCTTTGCTGAAAATAGAGCTTCCAAGAGTTCAGACGAGCAGTGGTTTAACTGGTTGAAGACACAATCAGAGCTTCTAACTGGGATCGTGTGCGACTTATTGTAATTATCCCGGTACAGATCCTCAAAGGCTTTAGCTATCAACTTCTGGTCAACAAAAATTGAGTTATTGCACTCAATAGAAACAATTTTGTTACTACATCTCCATATCAAGGCAGAGAGATGGTAGAACTTAGTAGTTTTGTTGCCCTCATTAAACCTTTTCACCCTGGATTTCTGGAACCATTCCCGCTCCTCTTCTATACCTTGTCCAAAAGGATGCATTGAGAGATTGAATTTCGAAAATGAGTGATTACATACCCTTTTTGGAGATTCAACAGCTCTAACGGGCTTATCATTAACATCATTAAATGCCGAAGTTTCCTCAAAAGCTGAGAAGATATTATCGTTATTAATGCATGGATCATGCATTGAAGCGTCATCTTCACCAACGTCTAGTGGACGGCCCAGAGCTTCACCGTCGATGAACAACCGTTTCTCTTCGAATTCTTCCACCTCAAGTTTACTATGATGTATGGCCCCATTAACCAAAATTGAAACACTATCTGGTATATGAGATACCTTCTGAGCCTGTAACAACATTTTAGCTTCGTCAAAGCGTTTTAAACCCAATGTATCTTCATCAATTCTAAGAACTGATCCGCATATGCTCCCTAGCCCATGAAAGAAATCATTATTCCAGATTTGCAGAGGGACATCTTCCATTTTAACCCAAGTTTTGACTCTACGTTTGCCATTGAAACCTTCAAGTAGCTCCAAATCATCAAACCGAATTTTTAGAAGATCCTTACGTATGTTCCATACTCGGTTCCTTTTTGCAATGCTAGGAAAGCGAATAACCATGAGAAATCCAGACCAAGGGCACACTGAAGCTTGAAACCCATCAGATGTTAAAGCTTTCTGCACTATATCCAGACTATACATTGCTTTAATCTGTCCCACCAAACAACAACTATACCAACTCATCGTCTGTTTTGGGGAGGAAATGGACCACCTGTGATCCTTCTCCGAGGAAAACGCTGGAAGCGCAGAAACAAATTCCACCCTAGCCTCCTTTTCATTCACCGAAAACTTGGGATATCAGCTTCCGTGTCTTGATCTTCAATCCCCTTGTGTGCAGGTTCATGCTAACCTAAGCCCAGAAGAACATCTTTAAACGATATGGAGTCCTTTAGAGACCCAGAACGCTTAGGTGGGATGCCAGAAGCTTTCCTTTCAGAAACAAGACTCTTTAACTTTTGATCTGCAATCAAAATCCTAACTCGAAACCCATCTATGATTCTTCCATCCCCTTTGGCAACAGTAGACTTGGCTTCTGCAATGTTTCTGAACCTAACAAACGCGAAGGTAGTAGGCTTATATCTCCTATTCATATTGTTGTACGCAACAAACACATCGACAACCGATTCATACACCTAAAAAGCCTCTCGCAGAGTCGATTGATGGATTCTTTTACTTACGTTGTCCACAAAAACCGAAAACCCAAACCAGCGGAGAAAACTAACAGCGATAGGGGAAACCACCCGACCCTTTCCACTCGCCTTTTCTCTCGTCTCTCAGTTAATTTGTCTCCTTTGTTTGACCTAAGTCATGCCGAGCCAGACAAGCCGTGGTGGACGTGGTGCACGCCTTTAAGCAGATAGAAACCGACGTTTCGGACTGGTCACTTTACGTTGTGTGTCATTCTAATTGCCACATTGTGGTTACCTATATATATTATGTAATTATTCTATTATACCATATACTGGATTTTGAAACTTGACTTGGCGGATAATTTTAAGACATATTTTCTAAGAATAATGGTGGAGAATCAAACAATAAAATTATGGTTTCATATTTTATTTCATAAGACTTTTACAATGGTATCTTATACGCTCAAAACGATTTAGTAATGAATGAAAAATTGATGCTCAAAATAGACTACTTGTGAATTGTGGTAAGAAAAAAAGAAAGTTTATATCCCGTATTGGTGGGAAACCAAGTGTGGGATATGTTTATATACAAGAACCAAACTTAAAAACTTGTTGAATAACTTTGTGGTTATGATAAAGATATTGTCTTTAAATTTAAATATTATTGTGATAATGTTATTTAATTAATAAATTTTATATGACTTCAGATAATTCACAAATTTAACCCAAAAATCTATCGGAAACTTCTACACAGGCATCAACTGTTTCCGGTTTTCGGACACTAATAAAAGGTTTCAATTTTGTTATTTCAAATTCAATTTCAGATCTACTCGTGTTAATTTATTTTGTGTGTTAATTTATTTTGTTCGGTGCAATAATAAATATGAGTTTTTTACTTTACTATTTTTATTTATCAGATTAACGCTTTGTCTAACAAAGAAGGGTGTTGATCGTGATTAACTTTCATGTTTTCAGTTTAGTTTCGAGTTTTGTAATTTTAGCAAAATTAAATTTATCAGTTATTTGAACCCAACAAGTGTTCCAATAAAAAAGTAGATGATGTTCATCCTAAGAGACAAGGGCTTAAATTGTTATGTCTACATGATATATGCGCATTATCAAAGGTTAAGAATATCTATGAATAGATATTACCTTGTAATCACCTTTAGCCTATTTAAAAAAAATTTTCAGCTATTTTATAATTTTAGAGATTTAATGTTAAATTGACAGTGGCGGAACTTGGTGATAGAGTTTGGGGGCAACTTAAAACTTTTAAAAAGTAAAGGTTTAAATTAAATTTTTTCAAAAAGTTTAAAGAGTTCAATTTACATTTTTTAAAAGAAATTAGGGTCTAACTAAATTTTTTTAAATTTTGAGTCTTAATGAGAACTTTTAAAAATTATGGGAGGGGTTTAATTAAGAACATTCAAAAAATTTCAAACTTAATATGAACTTTTAAAATTTTGAGGGGATCAAATTAATTTTTTTAAAAATTTTAAGGGTCTAAATTATAATTTATCAAATTTTGGAGGCCGTGCCCCCACTAATTCCCATTGTCTTCCACCTCTAAAGATTTATTTTAATGTATTGAGATTTGTTTATTTCTTGAACGGAGATTAACCGAAACCTACGAGGATCTGTAAGAGATGAATATAAAAATAAAAATATTCCTCAAAAAAATAATAAATGAGATTATTCAAAATAGTACTCATAAATGTTGGAACATAATAAGAAATGTAAAACTGTTCCTAATCTGCCTCGTTACCATTTACTTGATTGCTTAGAGATGAATACAGAGAAGAAAAGAGGATTTTTTTGTCTCTATCTCACGGGGTCTGCTCTCGGCAAATTTTGACAAATAATGCAAACCCAAATAATATTTTGAGTTATGGGGTACATTTGGGTATATTTTGGGATCTACGAAAAAATTACAGTGCAGGGTGAAGTCACTACCTAGAAGTGGCGACTTTAGTAAAGACGTCATCTGCAGGTGGCGACTTCCCCTTAACTTATAATAGTTTAATATTTTTTTATCAATTCAAGACAAAATCAGATGGAAGTCCCCACATGCAGATGACGCAATTTCACCCTGCACTTTAGTTTTTACCGAAGATTTTCAAAAATTCTCTAAGATGCCTCAAAACCCAAAATATTGTTTGGGTTTCCCTTTTTTTTTCTTCCAAAATAGCTCTCTGCTCTCCCTATTTTTTTTAAAGTCAGTATTTTTTTAACTTTTTCATCTCCTTTTATTAGACCACTTCATTATAATTTGAGCCTTAATAAGAAAAAAAAATTGTTTTGGCTATACGTGTTAAAGAATTTAAAAATCTTTTCTTTGGGTTATGTCTCAAATTTTACTTCTTCCATGCATATTTCAGTATGAAAAATTCATATTCTTTGGATTTTTCTAATATTAGATAGGAAGCGCAAGAGATGAAGAGTCTAAATCAACTCAGTTTTGGGTTTATACTTGTTGGTTTATGACTTTTAAGAAATAAGGTTGAAAATGCAAACGAGTAGATCAACAAGATAAGATAATCATAAAATCTTCGATATTTGGTTTTTGGAAAAGAAAAGATCGATTCTGAGATTTTTTTTTAAAGAAAAGAGAAACGGTACGTTAATTGATCTAAAAAAATGTTAATTTATTATATTTTTTTTTATAAAAATATATTTAATTATAAATTAAAAAGGTTGTAATTGATCTGATCGTTGTGGTTTTTTAATCACTTAATTATAATCGATAGCATATATTTCATATTAATAGTACATATCAGTGTGTGATTGTGACTTCAATAATAAATGTGTAAAGTTTATTATACAATGATCCATTTGAATGACTAAAACATAAAGAAAAAATTAACCCCCAAATATTAATGTTTGTATTAAGAAATGTGCATCTTCTAGACAAAAATGATGATTTTATTTGGACATAAATAAATTAACAAGGTAATAATTCTATAATTAGACTTAATTTATATGTAAGAAATTGAAAAAAAAAATCAGACATGGAAAATATCAGGTTAATAAACCAACAAAATTGAGTTATATTTTTCCTGCTGATAATTTACAAAGGAAACATAACTCTCACCTTCCAAATTGGACTTTACATTTGTATAAAGCAGAGATCCAAAAGGGAATGAACCAAAAAGAGAGAAAAATCAAGGAAATTTTCCCGAGAAAGTTTCAAATCTATAATAACCCAGAAAATATATTAATCAATTCCCAGTGCTGATCAAACAGCCTGACCTTGTTCTACCAGGGAAATCGATGTCTTTAGATCTTCCTTTCATTAGATGAGGCCTGAGCTTGTTTACATCAGATAATTGAACTGGTTTCAAAAAGAATTCTTCTGCTCCATCTTCCAAACATCTGAAAATTCATCATAAAAAACATTCAAAACATTGAAAAAAATAAACAAAAAAAATCTGACATAACATGTTTTTGTGTGTGTTTTTAACCTGTTGATTCTTGATGGGATATTCTCAGAAGACATGATGACAACAGGAATGTCTTTGAAACATGAAGATTTTTTGATTCTTTTAAGAAGATCATAGCCTGTCATTCCAGGCATACAATAATCCGTGATGATCAAATTCACTCCCAGATCCTGATGATCTTGATCTTCATCGGACGAAACGGATTCGGAGTTCGAATCCCTTTGTTCGTCTTCATTGTCGTCGTCGTCATTCAATCCAAGAAACTTCAATGCTTTACTCCCAGAATCCACAGCAGTAACTGGAAACATATTAAAATAAACATCAATTTTGAATTCGATTGTTACGAAATGTTGAATATGAATATGGATATGAATACGAATATGAATACAAAAAAAGATTGAACCTTGGAATGAAGAAGTCTTGAGAAGCCTTTCAATGAGCTTTCTATCAATGAGGCTGTCATCAACAGCAAGAACATGAAACTGGGTTTTATCAACAGCTATTTCCATCACTTTTGAAGCTCTCAAATATATGATTTTTTAAAAACAAAACCCAGGAAAAGAAGAAGAAAATATTGTTTGGTTTGAGAGAAAAAGCAAAGGGAAGGTGAGTTATTAAAGGGTTGGCCATGGATGGAAAATCTGACAGTTGGAAAAGCAAATAAGATCGGGGGAGATTTTCATACAGATCTCGCAGTTCTTCTAGGTTGATTTTTGAATTGGACAACAAGCTAACATGGTGCCCTTTGCCTTTTCATTTTTATTATAATAATAATAATAATGGCCGCGGTGGTGGTAATGTTTAAATTTGGTTTAATAATTAAAAAGGTGTCTAATTTATATATTTTTTTTAATTTGATGCTTAATTTTTTTTTGGGTCACTTTACCGCCTACCGTTTTATTTCGTAATTCAAATTGAGTTTTTCCGTCAACGATCGTTAAAATCTTTCCGTTAACCAATTATAACATGACACGCGGCATGTTTTACTTATTTAATTAGTTTTTGAATTACTTTAAAATTATGTATTTCTTTAAAACCCCAAAGTTTTAATTTCTTTCAAACAAACCCTCAAATCACATCTCCCTTGCCGTCCGGCATTCCCTACACGCCGGTGGTTTACCGTTCACCACCCCAAGCGTCGTGGACCTCGTCGTTAAACATCCCTCACCTCTAGCCTTCTGTTAGAAGCCCAATCGGTCTCTTTTTTTTCATTTTTAGATGTTCGTCAACGGAGCAATTGACGGTTCATTCGCCGGTTTTCGACGACGAAATCATGGGGATTTCAGTCGTAGGGGTGCCGACGAAGGCAAGGGTGGCCGATGGTGGTTGAATCGGTGGTGGGAGGGGAGGAATTTAGGGATCTAAAGTTTGGGTTTGGGGTTTTAGAGAAATTAAAGATTTTAGAGTTTTTTTTATAAAATTAGATATTTTCTATTTTTAGAAAAATAAAAATTAAAGAAAATATCAGAATATACCACGTGGAGCGTGGGTGCCCCTCCCAATAATATATGTATATGTATATATATTAATTATAGATGTAGATATATGACAGTGTGTATAATATTTTAAATATGGGCAGACAATTAAAAATTGATAAAAAAAACAGGTTGAATTATGCTATCAGTCCCTATACTTAGACAAAGTTTAATATTTAATCCTTATTAAAAGCTAAAAGTCTTCATTACACTGCGCTCATATTATGTGTCATGTGATTAATGGAAAATAAACATGACAAGTTGGAATTTTTTACAAAAAAAAATACCAATAATGTTAATTATCGGATTAGGAATTTTAATCGGGAAAAAAGAATTTGATCTTTAAATCTTAAGTATAGGGACTGAATCTTAATTTTTACCAAATTACAAGGACCGGTAACCTATTTTAACCTAAAAAAATGAAATAGAAGAAGATATTTTGTTGGTTAATGTTAAAGGATGGACATAAATTTAATTTTGTCTTTAAGTGTTCAATAAGCCCCTAAATTTTTGCAATAAATCAATTAAGCCTTTAAACTTTTTTTACACTCAATTAAGCCCTCAAATTCAAGAAAGAAATCAATTTGGCCCTTTGACCAACGTTGACCGTTAACTTTAACGTTTTTTTTTTAATTTTTTTGACACATGTCACAACATGATAATTGTCGTTTCTATGAATTTTAAAATCTAATTTTAAAAAATATATAAAAAACAGAAAAATTCTAAAAAAATAAAAATTCTGGAAAATTCTAAAAATTATTTTAAAAACTAAAATATTTAAAAAAATTAAAGTATTAAAAAATAAAATTAATATATAAGTATAAAAAATAATTTGAAAAAATATAAAACAATAAAAGTTATTTTGATTTTAAAAATATATTTAAAATTATATTTTATAAAATATTAAAATATTTGAAAAATATAAAACAATAAAATTTATTTTGAAAATCAAAATAACTTTTATTGTTGTATTTTTTCAATTTTTTATAATTGTATAAAAATAATATTTAATAATTTTAATTTTGTAATTTTTTAAAATATTTTAATCTTTTGAAAGATTATTACTTATTATTTTCTAAAAAAATCGAAATTAAAGAGTATTTTTTATATTTTTAAAATAATTTTTAGAATTTTCCAAAAAAAATTATTATTTTTAAAATTTATTTTCTGTTTTTTATATATTTTTAAAATTAAAATTTAAAAATTCTTAGAAATTATAAGTGGTATTATCATGTTGTGACATGTATCAATTTTTTTTAAAAAAAGTTAAAGTTAACGGTCAACGTTGGTCAAAGTGCCAAATTGATTTTTTTTCTTGAGTTTAAAGACTTAATTGAGTGTAAAAAAAGTTTAAGGGCTTAATTAATTTTTTTTACAAAAATTTAGAGGCTTATTGAACCTTAAGCGTTTAATTTGTAAAGGAAACTGCCTGTCTTTTTATATAATCACTTATAAGTGGCTCGTCTTTCGCAACAGCATTCTATTACCAACCACATGTAAAGATTCCAAACATAAGATTTTCAAATAATTTTTTAAAGGAAACGAGATATTAGCAATGTACATACATTTTGACTTTCATTTATTTTATTTCTTTGAAAAAAATTAAATTCAAACATTAAAATATGCTTATATTGTTTTAATATAAGAAAATTGAATTCAACTATACATAATGGCACATCTCTTTGTTGCATAAAAGATAATTAAGCATTAAATTTATATTTATATTAATAATTTTATAGTAATTTTAATAAAGAATTATTTAATACACATATTGTCTAAAAATTAGATTATACCACCTTGTATATTTCGATCATAAACCCTAAATAGGACCAACAACATTGAAATAAATGTATCTAAACTTTATAAATTTGTGTGCTAAATATTTTTTTAATAATTTAGAAATTAAATTTTAGAGCTATATTCACAATTAGGATATCATATGTTTAAGTGGAATTGACTTTAGCAAAATCACAGTAGTATACTGTTTTTATTTATATAAATTATCTCTAGCTTATGTTATATAAAGGATAAATATATGATTTTTAAATTCAATAAAACGTTAAGCCAAAGCTATATTTCTATTAAGTAATTTTGATTTATCAAAATACGAGTAAATTATGTTTTGAATAAACTACATTTTCGTATATAATACAAATACGAACCTTATTGAAATATTTTGTATCAACTATTTTCTAAGTATCATTCCTTAATAAAATCTGTATTTTTTTTTACTTGGAGACTATCAAATGTGAGTTTTATAAGATACAGTCATTTTTCAAACCTTTTTATCAATTTTAATTTGTAGATATCATCCAATAATTTTTAATTGTCAATTCACTCGTTTTAATTTAAATCGAACTGACAAAATAAAAGTATATATTAAATTAGGGATGGATCCAGTTACATTATGTAAAACTCAATTAGTTTTACACTAACTCACGACCATTGGATTAGTGAAATAGATGGATGAGATTAGAAGTAGGATATGTGAAGATTATCACTTGAAAAATAAAAAAATGAGTTAATCTCATCCATCAATTTCACCCATCTAAAGGTCATGAATAACTAATCCATGACCATTGGATGAGTAAAATAGATGGATAAGATTAGAAGTAGGATATGTGAAGATTATCACTTGGAAAATAAAAATAAGGAATTAATTTCATCTATCCATTTCACTCATCTAATGGTCATGAATAGTGTAAAACTAGTTGAGTTTTACATAGTGTAATTGGATCCTAACCCATTAAGGGATGAGATCCAGTTATACTATGTAAAACTCAATTAGTTTTACACTAATCCATGATCATTGGACGAGTGAAATTGATGGATGAGATTAGAAGTAAGATATGTGAAGATTATCACTTGGAAAATAAAAATAAGGAGTTAATCTCATCCATCCATTTTAGAAGTAGGATATGAATGAGATTAGAAGTAGAATATGTGAAGATTATCTATATTTTTAAAAAATACATTTTATTTATTTATTAAATTGCCGATAATATATACATATTTCCTTGATTTTTTAAGGCCAAATACACTTTATTTATAATGAGACATAAAATAGTGCTATGGGGGACCAAATAGATCAAGTTGGTAATTTCTTTAAAAAGAAAAATAATAGAGGTGGTCCAAAAATAAGTCTCGTTAATCGTAATCAATGCCACTTGGGGAATGAATATTTGAGATTAAGCTTTATAATATCGAGATGATATTATTTTTAAGCACAAAGTTTTCTGATGTAAGCAAACAATAACTATTGTTTGTGACGAAAATTTTCGGCTTCTTTTCTGTGATTTTCTTTATGCATTAATATTAAAAAATTAAATTTTAAATTATAAATCTTAAACCATAAATTTTAATGCCTAAAAAATACACCATACACTTAAAATTTTAAACCCTAACTCTAAACCTATTTTTTTAGTATAAGTCATAAATAGTGGCACCGAAAAGGGACAGAAAACTTCTATTCCAATTGTATGTAAGTATAATTAGCAACGGGGACGGATATATATATATATATATATATAGGAAAATTCTATCACACTCGACAAACACCGCTGAATACCACTAACATTGAACATCGCTGAACACCATTAAGTTGATTAATAAATATTAAAAATCTCAAGGATTCAACATATAATTATAAATTATTTAAAATAAAATTCCAATTAAATTATTTTCCATATGTATTATATTTTTAATTTTTTAAATAATTGAATTAAATACAACCTTAGTCAATTTAAAAAATAAAAAATTCTAAATCCTAAACCCAATATTCAAATTTAAAATTTATGATTTGTAATCATCTACGTAACGCTACCAAGTTGAGGAGATCAAGTTCAAGGGGACATAGTGCCTATATTCTCACCACAACACAGTCTTGAACATAGCCAATGTTATCAAACAACTCATCGTTAGCTTTCTCCTTGACCTTAGTCAGAGCCGGTAAATAATCCGCGTGGCTTCAGGTAAGTTTCCTCTCCAAAAGTGGCGTTCTCCAACGCGATCAGACTTGCCAACGAAGACCGTTTTGCCTGAAAGCTCATTTGGTTTAACCATTGATATCTGACTCATTAACCGACTAAATCATAAATTTAAAACCGTAAATCGTAAACTATAAATCTTAACCCGTAAATTTAAACATTGGGTTTATGATTTATGATTTAGGGTTTAGGGTTTTTTATATTAACTAAGGCAAATAGATGGATTGGATTAATAATAGAAAATGTGAAGATTATCACTTGGAAAAAAATAAGAAAATAATCGTAGCCATTTATTACCATCATCTAACGGTCACAAAAAGATGTAAAAATAGTTAAGTTTTATAATGTGTAAGTGGAGCATAACCCTATATATAAGCTTATAGGGATATGATCTGTTTACACAATGTAAGGGTTTTTAAGTTTTACACGTTTTTTAGATCGTTGGATGAGTAAAATGAATGACTGAGATTAACAGTAGGATGTGTGAAGATTATCACTTGGGAAAAAAATAAAGAGTTAATTTCAGCCATCCATTTTACCCTTCTAACGATCTAAAAAAGTGTAAAACTATGAGTTATACATATAAATAATTATTTGATTGTGTCCCGTCTCGATATCATCATTGGCAGCAAGCACTTGAGCACCAGTTTCAGCATAGTCCATTGTTCGTCTTAATATAGTCGTTGGCAACAGACACTTGAACATCAGTTTCTGCAGAGACATATCCATTGTCACTCTCAATGTTGTTAGCAACAGGAACTTGAACACCAGTTTCAACAGCGACATGTTCATTGCCAATCTTGATATCAGCACTTGAGCAACAGACACTTGAACACCAGTTTCAGAAGAGACATGTCTATTGTGAATCTCGATATAATCGTTGGCACAAGGCGTTTTAGTACCAGTTGTTGCACCCACTTGATTTTGACTGCCCCGATAATTCATAAAATTACGAAATGCTAATATAACAAGACAAACAACAATGTAAATAAAAGGTCTAATTGAACCCAACAAGCGGTCACAGTAAAAAAGCAAATGATATTCACTCTAAAAGATTCGGGTTCAATCACAATATCTGTAAGGTGTGTGTATTGTCAAAGGGTTAAAGAATATCTATGAACATATACAACCTTATAATCACCATTAAACTACTTTAAAAAAATCTAATTACCACATGGAAATATCAATTTGTGACAATTATGTGCTGCCACGTGGAAATATCAATTTGCAAAGCTTGAAAAATCCAGTTGATGGAAATAGAAACATTGGGCTAAAAATCTGTTTCAACTAACAACCAAATGAATTGGGCTAAAAAATTGTAAAGAAATTTGAAATTGAAATTTTTTTAGAGTGAATTCCTGATATAAAAAAGGCCACGTAGTTTATATGAAAATAGTATAATATTTTTAAAAATAATTTAAGAAATATAGTGATAAAATAATTTCTAGTGGAATGAAGATAACTTAATAAATTAAAAAAATCTCTTTTTTTTCTAAGTTTTTTTTTGAATAGTCTATAGGTGATTACAAGATAGTATCTGTTCATACATATTCTTTAACCCGTTGACAATGCATACACACTTTACAGATAAAGCGATTGAACCCGAGTTTTTCTAAGATGAATATCATCCGCTTTTCTATTGGAACTACTTGATGAGTTCTTCTAAGTTTTTGTGTTAAACCCGTGAACATAATTAATTGTAAGATCAAAACAAAACATAAAGCGACAATAGAAAATAATTGTAATTTGTGAAAGGACAAGTCTAGGACGGGCGACGCACACCACTGAATACTACTAACGCAATACACTACTGAACACTATTAATTTTTTAATAACTTTTAAATGATTATTAAAAATCTCAAAGGCTTGACATGCAATCAATATATTTCAAAATAAAATTAGGAGAAATCATTCCATAAATCATTCTCACTACCTCATCTATGATCATACTCAATTAAATAAAACCACACCATCATTATTTTTCACGTAATATTTTCTTATAAATTAAAATTTTCAAATCACCCCATACCTCATATATTAATTCTAATATGTTAATGAATGAAATCCTTAAAATAAAAAACACCACAAAAGTTTAACCCACTAATTAAAAGAGACAAAAATAAAATAATTAATTCTAATCTCTTAAAAACCCTAAGATTAATCCTAGGGTTAAGTGCCGGTTCACTAAAATTCGAAACCCCAAGTTCAACCAAAATATTGATTCCCAATTACACCGTTGCAGTTACAGAAAAGAAGAGTTTTTAACATATTAAAATTAATTATTTATTTTTGTCTCTTTTAATTCGTAGTTAATTTTTTGGAGTGTTTTTATTTTAATGATTTTATTTATTAACATATTAAAATTAATATATGAGATATAAGGAAGATGATGATTTATAAATTTTAATTTGTAAGAAAATATAGCGTGAAAAATAAAGATGGTGTGATTTTATTTAATTAGGTAAGATCATGGATGAGGTGGTAAGAATGGTTTACGGAATAATTTATTTTAATTTTATTTTGAAATACGATTAATTACATGTTGAGCTTTGAATTTTTTAATAATTATTTAAAGATTACTAAAAATTAATGGTATTTAAATATTCGTTTGTGATGTTCATCGGTGTACGTCTTTCGTTCTAAATTTTTACTGAAATCATAAATGATTAGAAAAGGTGTGCACATCAATTTAATTTGAAAAATATGATATATTATTTAGTTTCATCAAATATCTAATATTTTAAATGAAATGAATGTCTCGTGCATCGCATAAATTCAAAACTAATTTATATTAAAATAACACTAACTCTAACATACGCATGATAAAATTTAAACTAAATAAATTTTATGAAAAGTCCATACATAATTTTTATATGAAATGAAAACTTTCAACATAACATTTAAAACCATGAAATTTCAACTTTATCAGTTCTACTGAGCCCCCGTTAACAATTATTATAGTTATTTTGTTCCCAATAAAAATTCTTTTATTAATCTAATGAATTTGTTTTTTATTTAACCACCGACATTCAACTTATTGGTCAACTAATCTGGATCGAATTTTGTAGAAGTTTAATATGAAAGCGATCCTCCTATACTAGTTTTTTTTTAATTCACAACGTCAGAATTCGAAATTCTAACCGTATTTAAGGGACTTAATATTTCATCCGCTAAGTAGGTAAACTAACGTATTTGTTTGTTTTCAAACAAGTTGAAGGCAGCTCCATAATTAATATTTCATTATATATTTTATAGAGTTATAATTTACTTAAAATTTAATTTAATATCATTAATTTAAAATCATTAAATAATTGGGATGAAATTAAAATTTTTAAATTGAAGAGTAAGGAAACAAAATAATACCAAACAAATAAATAAATAAGAGCAAGCAAGAAAGAAAGGGAAGGTCCAAGCCGAAGGAGAAGCTGAAGATACCGAACCGGAGGCTTATCCAAGGCCCAAACGGAGCTCAAGTTCAGCAGCGGCAGCCATGGGAGTGATTAAGGTAGCCATCGGAGACGCCTTGTTAACATCCATGTGGGTATTTTCCATGCCGGTACTAAAGATCTTCACCGCCAAAATAGCCGCTTTCCTCGGCGCCAAGCGCTGCCTCTGGCGGCTCTCTTCATCTTCACAGTCTTGGTCAGCATTCTAGTCATAACCTTCTCCGCCATCGGGGAAATCTTCGGCGGCGCTAGCTTCAACCCCGCCGCTTCCCAGGAAAAACGCATCCTTCCCCTCCATGGCAGTCCGCTTCCCAGCCCAAGCCGCCGGTGGAGTCGCCGGAGTCAAAGTAGCCCTGGAGTTCATTCCGGTACAATATAGCAAGAACTTGACCGGACCTTCCCTGAAAGTAGATTTACACACCGGCGCCGTCGATGAACGTGTGTTTACATTTGTCCGAAGCTTCGCTTTGTTGATGATAATATTCAAGGGTCCAAAGAACAACCTGATAAAGCAATGGTTGGTGTCCGTAACGACGGCGGTTCTGGTGATAACGGGATCCAAATTCACGGGAGCTCCGATGAATCCGGCGAGTGCCTTCGGGTGGGCGTACGTGAACAACCGGCATAATTCTTGGGAACTTTATTATGTTTATTGGATCGGGGCTTTGATCGGAGCCGCTTCGGGTGCTTGGGTTTTCAGATTCTTGGTTTCTCTACCATCGCCGCCACCAACCAAGCAGAAAAAAGCTTGAATCTTAGTTTTCAGATTTGTTTCCATTTTTGCTTGGATTTTTATCTTGTTGGTGTGTGGTGAAGCTGGGATTATCATTTTCCGTGGATCTCAGAATTATTTTTACTCAACTAATACGATCGTTAGATTAAATGAATTTAATCATAGTATAAAAGCTTGGGGGTTTTTTGTGCCATTTTCAATCGTCGGTCTCCGACATCTTCTGTGTTCACCCTAAACATCAATAAATTCGTCTTATAATCTTCTATCACTTTATTGGTTTAGGTTTTTTCAAAAATATTTTTAGAACTCACAAAATTAAACACAAAAATCTATCATTTGGTGTTTAAAAGTTTTCTCAGATTTGAGTTGTTTAGTTTATTTTTCTGAAAATTTGAATCACGAGAAGTATTCTTATGAGAAAATAAACAATATACCTCGAAACTAGTATCATACCAGAAGATTGAAGCATGAGAAGGTTGAATATTCAGATGAGATTTTGTAAATTTTCAATGGATTTCTTAGAAATTTAATCAAAGGAGAAGACAAATGAGAAAAATGTGATTGGTGTCGATCTTGATGCAAACGACAATCGGCGATAAGGGGCAATCGTACAACGACGATAGTCGGATGAGTTGACAATTTTCTTTAAAAATAGGAGAATATAATAGCCATGCTATCACGTCGTTAATGTAACACTCCAATCTAGATTCAGATCCGAACCATTACATTTAGGTAATCCAAATCTGACCCAACAAAATTTCTATTTTAAAACTTTAGATTTAGCTATTATCAAAACATCAAATTATCCATAAATCCATGTAAATAAATAAGTATTATAAATAAGTTTACAAAACATGAACTCCAAGTTTAAATCATCGTATATCAAAATAGTATTTCAAATAGAGTTTATAGACTCAACCACTGTAAGGTCCTATGAATACAATAGCCCAAAACTAAACATCATGTATTGTACTTTGAAGCGATGTAGTGCTGGGGAATCCTTTCACGATGCGCTCCTCGATCACGATCAACCTACTAACCTGGGAACAGAAACAACGATTCTGAAAGCTGAGCTTACAAAGTTCAGTGGCACATTTCTACTCTACCACAATTTGTGAATATCATAAAATAAGCCGCAAGATAAATATAGTCTAGAGAGCATAGATAAGACTTCACTATATATGAGTAATCATCTAGCCTATACAAACTAGAGTTCTTAGATCACCTATCTCAAGACATCAATAAGTCAACAATAAGTCATACATGTTCCACAATGCTTCGCCAAACTCGAGGTCACTCAGCCTATTGACGAGTTAATACATTCATAAGCTATCATCTGTAGCATCCATAACAACATACATAAATTAAATCCATACGTCACTATGTACTAGCCTACGAAGCCCTACTTTACCCGTACTCACACAGACGTCGGGTTACCCATGCTCACACAGTCGTCGGGCTGAATGGACCATATCCGGATCACCATAGCCACAGACATGTCTTGAACGTACTTGGATCACATTAGCCACTAGTCGTCCTTACCTAATAACACGCGTCGTTCTTGCGTCAAAATAATCCCTTATTCTCAGATAATAAATAAAGGAATTCAAACGTAGTAAAAGAGAAGTAAGGGTCGATCCTACAGGGACTAAGAGAACTTCCTGATTTATGTTTGTTCAATCGGCGAGCCAAGAAGAGAGCTGAATAATATTTAACTATGGTGGGGGTTTGTGAATTAAGTAAAAATAATAAGAGATTGTAGACAAAATTTAGGAAGTGGGTTAAATATGGTAAAGATTAGCCTCGGGCTTTTGCTTTGACTCAATTTCCTTGGATCATTGGAAAAATGATTTTTTACTTCGGGGTTCACGTCGGTTACTCGTCTTCAAGGATCAATCCTTGTGACTGTGCCTTGTATACCGAATACCCAAGTGCCATATTTGATATCGATTTTGGAAATTGATCTAATTAACAACAATGTTGTAGATCAAAAATGTTTAAGTAAAGCCGACTCAGACTATGTCATTTCAATAATAACTGATTCCGATCTCAGTTTCCTCTTAGCAAACAATTTTGCTAAGTGTGTTCCTAGGAAGTCGAATGTGCTTCAATAGCCGATCCTTCCTCCCACAGATTTAACCAAAACAACATCATGACCAATGTCAATCTTTGGTTTTGAAATCATTTTGATTTTGAAATTAAGTTTAGAAAACTAAGAGAGATACCCGAAATTGTTTAAGTGCTTTTCAATCCTCACGTTGGAATTGAGTCATTGCTTTAGCCCTTGGCTATGAAGAATTTAGCTAAGTATGATTATGAGGAAAATCATACTTAGCATTATGAAAGAAAAATAAATAAAAAAACTTAAAGCAAGAACTAGAAAAGAAAGAATTTTATAAAACCTTAAAAGTAAAAACAAAGCTAAGAATGAGAATATGAGATATGAGATATGATCTTGAGTTTACCCCAAATGGGGTATTTATAGCAGCCTAAAACCCTAAAAATAACCTTAAAGAGATAAGAGATAAATCCCAAATTATTTTAAATTAATTACAAAAGATAAATCCAAAGTTTGAATTTAAAATTCGGCTGATAAGTTATCTGATATGCGGCTGATAAGCTATCGTTGCTGCTGACGTGACATCTTATAGAAGTTGCTGATGTGGCATCCAGTCAGACTTTCATGCCCACTAATGCAGCCATAAATCCAGAAAATCAAAAATTGCACAATTTCAGCAGTTTAAGCAATATTCCTGGAATCTACTTCCTGCATGGAAAATGAACAAAAATGCATACATTAGCAACTTAAAACAATCAATCAAGGAGTAATTAGAGATAAAATAATGCATAATTTAAGCACTAATCAAATTCCCCCTCACTTATTCAATGCTTGTCCTCAAGCATTTCTCAATTATCATGCTAAGAACGTTAAGTTGCTAACTCCAATTTCATAGAATTTCCAAGATTTCTAAAGTAAACTAAATCAAGTAAATGTTGAAATTCAAGATCAATCAATCATGGCATAATCAATTAAGTGTAAATCGACCAAAGGCATTTCAATCGTCTACCAATTTCAAAGAATACAAGACTTAGCTCCTCACATTGGTTCACTCATTTCGCTCAAATGTTTCGGGTAAGAGAATCGCTCAAGCCTAAACTAATCAACTCGTTACCATAGGCTTGTAACTAGATCTAATCTCCACTATTTAATATAAAAATGATGCAAAAATCAAGATGACTTAAAATGGGTTGTAACGGGGCTAAGGTTCGGGTAGGATAAAAGGCCGAAAATGAGGTTTAAAAAGTCAAGACAAGTAAAATTATTCCAAAGAATTTATTCGAAGAAAGGAGAAGAAATCAATCATTTTTTTTCATTCGAACTGTCCTTTTTTGTTTTTTTTTAACTGTTCGAACAGCACCGTATATTGGAACTGCACTGCACGGTTCTTCAATTTTTCTGCGCTGTATTTTCCTGCACTATTCGAACCAAACTGCACTGATTTATTTTTTTGCACAGTGTTTTTTTCGAACTGATTCGAATCTAATTTTTTGTTTCTCTCTTTTTCCGCTTTGGAATAACCTCAACTTATCTTGAAAAAGGATGACAAAAATAATTGAAAGGAAAACAAAAATAAAATAGGCTTGGCTTAATGATACGGTAAACAAAGAAAAGGATTAAAGGCTCAAAAATTCTTCACTAAGTGGAAAAAATAAATAGAAGGGTAGGCTATTTTGTTTGGTAAGAGAAGTTGGTTTAATCCTAATGTCTCTATCATATTAGAGCATCATAATCAAAATGTGTAGTCTCAACAAGCATCGAGTTACAAGTTCTAGAACACAATCAATTAGTTTGGCACACTCAATTGAAGCAAAGAGCAAGAATAAAAATATATGCTCATTAGGCTCAAAACTCACACTAAAGGTCTATTGAACTAAGTCATGCATCCAATTCAATCAACAAATTCATGAAACGACCAACCAAAATTTACATAAATTAGTCATGCCATGCTATCATGCATCCTAAATTCAACAAGAACAAGATTGAATTCACAAAGAAATGCAAAGAAATTAAATCAAACAAGAGACTAGCAACCAAGGTCATCAACAATTCTAATCAAGAAACAACTTAATTTCAATCGCAAAGCATAAGTGAGAGTCAATTTGATTTCTAATTCCACCCCCTCACTTAATTATAATGTCCCATTATGGAAAAATAAAGTGCAAGAGAGGGAATAGAGATATTCTCCATGTTTAGTTACGGTTGCGATTAAGTCTCTTGAATAGAATAACCGTCGTCATTGGATGTCGCAAGGTGACGTCCTCTTCCATTGTTGGTTGTTCGGGACTCGACTCGTGGGTAGCTTCTACAACAGATTCGCACGGAGGAGAGGCTGTCGGCTGGTGGCGATTGCGGTGCAGAACGGAAGGAAGTGAAGGATGTTGCCGGTTGTGCATGTTACTGCCGATAGTGTAGAAGGTGATTCCGCCGTGACTGGGAAATGTTGGCGTCACTGTGGTGTTGTGACGAGCATGGGGGAGAATGGCCGACGGATGGTGGTGGATCGATCGAAGGTTCAGGTTCGAACCATGTTGGCTAGAGAGGTTGGCAAGGTCGAAGGGGGCTGGGGGTATTGTGTTGACCGAAGGTGGGGGTAGAGAGGTGGGAATTGGTGTGCGACTAACATGTGCTGAAAGTTAAGAAAAACGGGGTTAGGTCACGTGAAAAGTTTGTTTTAAAAAGAGGAAAAGATAAAAAGTTTGTCAAATGGGTGTGGGGTCCACGTTAGAATTTTAAAATTGAAGAGGAAAAAATAGGTTTAAAAATAAGGATAAAGGATATGGGGAAAAATAATAAGGATTGGTGGGGGAAAGTTTAAAATTACAGATAAGGGGAAAAATGAAAATTGAATTGAGTTTTGGTGAAATGACGCACACGGTCAAATAGGTGTGGCGTCCACGGAGTTTAAAATTTTAAGGAGAAATGGGTTTTACAATAAAGATATGGATAAGGAAATGAGCGGGTATAATGGTTGTGTTTTGGGTTCGGCTAACATGCACCCAAATTAGCAAGGGTTTAGCTAATGTGCACCATTAAATAAAGGTTTCTCCACTACTGATCCACGCATAAAGTATTTCCATGGACTGGAAATAATGCTTTGTTCAACCAAATTCACCGCAGTCTTTATGAAAGTTTGATTCAAAATATTTGGGGTACCTAAAATAAAAAGAAAAATAAAATAAGTATAAATAAAATGAAAAATAAAAATAAAACTAAACAAATAAATAATAAAAATAAAAATGGGTTGCCTCCCATTAGAGCGCTTTATTTAACGTCGTTAGCTTGATGAGCTGATTTTTTAAAGCGTAGGTTCTTGTAATTCGATCTCCTCAGCTAATCCTACCGGAGCGTTCTCATAATACGGCTTCAACATCCGGCTGTTTACTTTAAATCGAGCTCCAGAATTGTCTTCTATCTCCACTGTGCCATGAGGAAAAATCTGAGTTACCGTAAATGGGCCGAGCCATTTCGATCGAAGTTTGCCTGCAAAAAGTTTAAGTTTTGAATTAAACAACAAAACTTTTTGGTTAATTGTAAATTATTTAAAGGATATTCTTCGATCGTGGAATTCTTTCTTTTTCTCTTTAAATATTTGAGCGCTGTTGTAATCGTTTCGTCAGATTTCCTCTAATTCTTGGATGTGTAGCTTCCGCGCTTCTCCAATTGCGTCCATCTCCATGTTACATTGCTTAACTAATGGCTTACCGAAAACGAGTCGATACGGCGACATCCCAATAGGACCTTTATAAGCCGTCCGATACGCCCACAACGCGTCGGTCAACTTGAGACTCCAATCTTTACGATCCAATTTAACAATTTTTTTCAAGAATTGCTTTAATCTCGTGGTTCGACACTTCCGCTTGTCTGTTGGTTTGTGGATGGTAAGCAGTGGCAATTCTTTGAGTCACTCCGAACTTTTTCATGAGCGCGTCAATTACCTTGTTGATGAAATGGGTTCCTCGATCGCTAATTATCGCTCGTGGTGTGCCAAACCTGGAAAAGATAAAATTTTTCAAAAAATTAACAATGGTTTTAGCATCATTATTTTGGGTAGCCTTAGCTTCCACCCATTTAGAAACATAATCAACTGCAAGAATGATATAAAAATTTCTAAATGAAGAAGTAAAGGGACCCATGTAATCGATTCCCCACACATCAAAAATCTCACAGACGTGAATCAGATTATGAGGTAATTCATTCATTCGGCTTAAATTCCCTACACGTTGACACTTATCACATGATTTACAGTATAAGTAAGCGTCACAGAATATAGTAGGAAAAAAAACCACATTCCAAAATTTTATGGGCAGTTCGCTTTGGTCCAAAGAGACCACCACATGAATAAGAATGGCAAAAGTCTAGGATAGAATTTACCTCTTCCTCAGTGACGCATCGCCTAATTACCTGATCCGAACAGTGCTTCCATAAATAAGGATCATCCCAAATATAATATCGGGACTCTTGCTTTAGTCGATTAATTCCAGATCTAGGCAAGTCTAAGGGTAATTTACCCGTGACCAAGTAATTTACCATGTCTGCGAACCATGGAACCACTTTCTGCGCCAACATCAAATGTTCTTCCGGGAACTTATCGTTAATTGGCGGGTTGGCTGTAGAAATAGGAACGCGACTTAAATGATCAGCTACGAGATTCTCGCTTCCCTTCTTGACTTTAATTTCCAAATTAAATTCTTGTAAAAGCAGGATCCATCGGATAAGCCTTGGCTTCGCCTCCTTTTGCTCATAAGGTACTTCAAAGTTGCATGGTCAGAAAAAACAATCACTTTAGTTCCAAACAAATAAGATCTAAAATTTTCTAAAGCAAAAACAATAGAAAGTAATTCTTTTTCTGTTGTGGAGTAATTTCTCTGAGCCGAGTCCAGAGTCCTTGAAGCATAGGCGATAACATGTGGCTCTTTGCCGATTCTTTGCCCAAGAACAGCTCCAACACTCATATCGGATGCATCACACATAAGCTCAAAATCATGTTCCCAATTTGGTGCTTTGACGATCGATGTCGTGGTCAACTTTTCTTTAAGTACATCGAACGATTCTTTGCACTCAAGATTAAAGTCAAAGTCTTTATCTTTTTGTAACAGCTCACACAACGGTCGCGCCAACTTTGAAAAATCTTTAATAAATCTTCGGTAGAAACCTGCATGTCCAAGAAAAGAACGAACCCCCTCACAGTTGTGGGGTAAGGTAGTGAGCGTATAATATCGGTCTTGGCCTTATCAACGAAAATTCCATTAGATGACACAATATGTCCAAAAATTAATCCCTTATCAACCATAAAATGGCATTTTTCTTAATTCAGAACAAGATAAAATTTAGGCATCTATTAAACACATTAGTTAAATTACTAAGACACTCATTAAAAGAACTACCGTATACCGTAAAGTCATCCATGAAGACTTCGATGCCCTTCTCCACATAGTCAGAAAAAATACCCAGCATACATCTCTGGAAAGTGGCCGATGCATTACAAAGGCCAAAAGGCATCCGTCGATATGCAAATGTACCGAACGGGCAAGTAAAAGTTATTTTCTCTTGGTCTTCTGGTGCAACTGGAATTTGGAAAAAACCTGAAAAACCATCAAGGCAACAATAATGAGTTTTACCGGCTAATTTCTCAATCATTTGATCTATAAAGTGAAGGGGAAAATGATATTTTCTAGTGAGAGAGTTTAACTTCCTGTAGTCGATACATACTCTCCATCCATTTTGTACACGCTTTGGAACTAACTCTCATTCAAAATTTTGGACCACTGACACTCCGATCTTTTTAGGTACCACATGAATTGGACTTACCCAATCACTTTCGGAAATAGGATAGATTACATCTGCATCAAGGAGTTTTTGTATCTCCTTTTTACTACCTCCATCATTGGTTGGTTCAAACGACGTTGTCCTTGTCTAGACGATTTCGCTCCTTTTTCCGTTTTAATCTTATGTATACAAGTCGAGGGACTAAGTCCCTTAATATCTGTAATATTCCATCATATGGCTTCCTTGTACGTGCGCAATACCTTCACTAGTGCATTTTCTTCTTCTTCGGACAACTTGTTTAAGATTATCACCGGGAAGGTTTCATTTTCTCCCAAAAAGGCATTTTCAAGTGCTCCGACAACTGTTTTAATTCTATCTCTGGCGCCTGCAAAACAGAAGGTAACATTTTAGTTTTAGAGGGACATAAAAATAAATCAGAATTGATAGATAAAATATGTTCAAGCTCCTTTTTTTCCTCTCCGCGACAAAGTTTAAAATCCTTGTAAAAATTATCGAAAAAATTAGTTTCAACAAATTCATCAACTAAAGGATCAATAATATCGACAAAATTAATTCTTTCTACTTGATCTGGGTATTTCATTGCTTTATAAATGTCAAATTCTATGACCTCACCATCAAATTCCATTGTTAATATATTGCTTCTCACATCAATCTTTGTATGCGTGGTGCTTAGGAAGGGTCAGCCTAAAAGTACCTCAGAGCAAGTGTTCGTCCTATCGTTTTCTATGTCGATGGCATAGAAGTCGGCGGGAAAAATTAGAACATCGACTTTTACTAAGACATTTTCAAGCACTCCCTCCGGATAGATAGTAGAACGATCAGCCAACTGGATAGTTACTCTTGTTTCCTTCAAAGGTTCATTAGTAATAATTTTATAAACAGAAAGGGGCATAACGTTAATTGAAGCTCCTAAGTCGTACATTGCACATTTAATTAAAACATTTCCTATTTTGCAAGGTATAGCGAACATACATTGGTATTTCATCTTTGGTGGGAGCTTTCGCTGAAATACTACTGAGACATGTTCTCCCAGGTTTACCTTCTCGTGACCAGTCAGTATCCTCTTTGTGGTGCAAAGCTCCTTTAGAAACCGGGCATACCTTGGCACTTGTCGGATTACTTCTAGGAGAGGTATGTTGACTTGTACTTTTTGGAACACCTATAAGATTTCCTTCTCTTCGCCTCTCTTGTCACGCCTCATCAATCTTGATGGGAAGGGTGGTGCAATTTCATGAGAAAGAGGAGGTGGTGGTGGTGGCGGCGATGAAGATGTACCTTGGACGTCGGAGGGTGGCTTTTCCTTCCCTTTCTTGGACCGTTTGGCATTCTCTTCTGGGACTTCAGGTATGGCAACGGTTTCACTTCGGAGGGTGATAGCACTCACATTCTTTCTCAGATTTGACTCCGTTTGAGAAGAAAGTCTTCCCTGCGACTCTAGTCTCCCCACGATTTGAGCCAATTGGGTCATTTGTTTGTCCAAATCTTGTAGGTGGGCCTCAGTGCGGGTTTGAAACTTCTCTTGGGATATTTCCAACCGTTCAACGATGGATTCCAATGATGATTTTGATTGTTGATATTGTTGTTGAATGGGCTGTCTCTGCTGATATGGTTGACTTTGCCTTTGATTTTGAGCATAACTGAAGTTTGGATAATTTTTCCAACCTCGATTATACGAGTTGGCGTTGGGGTTGTATTGTCTTTATGGAGGTCCTAGAAAATTTCCTATGGCATTCACTTGCACAGTGTCATCTTCTTGTATAATCGGATAGCAGTCCGTCGGATGCTCTGGACTCGTACATATCCCGCAAAGCTTGGCTGCAATTCTATTATCTGCAGCAAGAGATTGAACAATATCAGCTAATTTATCAATTTTGTTTTCCAGCAAAACTGTACTTACCTCGTGAACCCTTCGAGATGGTTCACTTGAATGGTGAAATCGTTGCGATTTGGCGGCCATAGTAGATATTAACGTTCTTGTCACCGTTAGATTCATGTTAAATAGAGCTCCTCCACTTGCTGCGTCTACCACCTTCATGTTCATGGGTGTTAATCCTTCATAAAAATATTGGAGAAGCGTTTGTTCAAACAATCCGTGTTGCAGACAGTTTACGGATAGCTTTTTGAAACGCTCCCAATAGTCATATAAAGATTCAGTATCCTTTTGTCGGATATTCAAGATGCTTCGCCTTAGCTCGCTTGCCTTAGCTGCTGGGAAAAACCTGTCAAGAAAAAGGCAAGCCATGTCAGTCCAAGTTAAAACCGAGTTGGAGGGTAAATCAAATAGCCAATCCTTAGCAATATCAGCTAGAGAAAAGGGAAAGGCGCGAAGTTTTATTTGATCTTCAGAGACTCCTTGTGGTTTTGTGCTTAAACAGACCATGTGAAATTCCTTTAGATGTTTATGTGGATTTTCACTTGGCAAACCGTGATAGGTTGGTAAAAGGTGTATTAAGCCTGTCTTGAGAGCGAATGGTGTCTCGCCATTCGGGAATGTTATGCACATCGGCTGGTTATCATTAGGGGCCGTAGTCAGTTGTCGAATAGTTTGGTCGTTGTCTCCCATCGGACCTGGTTCTTCGATTGTGTGATGGAAATGTGATTCTGCTTCAGATGCTATTTCTAGACCACGTTCTAATCGTTGTTGTTGTTGTCTTTGCTTTTTTTCCCGAAATGTTTGGGCGTGTAGTCTTCGGGCGTATGCTTCGATCTTCGGGTTATAATCTGCTTGCCCTCCCGGATTTCTCCTGGTCATAAATCAAACAAAAATAATCAATAACTTCACCGTAGTCCCCGGCAACGGCGCCAATTTGACACGCGTCGTTCTCGCGTCAAAATAATTCATTATTCTCAGATAATAAATAAAGGAATTCAAACGTAGTAAAAGAGAAGTAAGGGTCGATCCTACATGGACTAAGAGAACTTCATGATTTATGTTTGTTCAATCGGTGAGCCAAGAAGAGAGTTGAATAATATTTAAGTATGGTGGGGGTTTGTGAATTAAGTAAAAATAATAAGAGATTGTAGACAAAATTTAGGAAATGGATTAAATATGGTAAAGATTAGCCTCAGGCTTTTGCTTTGACTCAGTTTCTTCGGATCATTGGAAAAAGGATTTTTCACTTCGGGGTTTACGTCGGTTACTCGTCTTCAAAGATCAATCCTTGTGACCGTGCCTTGTATACTGAATACCCATGTGCCATCTTTGATATCGATTTTGGAAATTGATCTAATCAACAACAATGTTGTAGATAAAAAATGTTTAAGTAAAGCCGACTCGGACTATGTCGTTTCAATAATAACTGATTCCGATCTCAGTTTCCTCTTAGCAAACAATTTTGCTAAGTGTGTTCTCAGGAAGTTGAATGTGCTTCAATAGCCTATCCTTCCTCCCACACATTTAACCAAAACACCAGAAATAAACAAGCATCAGAAAAATGAGGATCAAAGAGGCAAAGATTAAAACAAGTAATATTACAGAAGCTTTTGGCGGATCTCAGATAGTTATAATATGAGTTGTATTTTGCATGTAAGATCTACGGATATGAAACGACACTCAAAACAATATGTACCCCATTCGGGATTTCATGAAATTAAAAAAAAAAGGAATACAAAAAAAGTTAGAACCTTTGAGAGGTATTATCTCTGCAGTCTTCGAGCTTTTCACTCGATTTGCAATTTCACCCATGTCTTGAGTTTAAACCTGGTTTACAATGGGAAAACACCCTTTCAAATCCCTAATATTTAATCTTTACTTTGATTTTGGACCTGGTTCCCACGGTTAAATCTCATATCGGCCCCCTGATCTTTTGGTTTGATTTCATTCTCCATCCTTGTTTGCTGCATATTTAATCTTTGCCTTGCATTTTATTTCTTTTATCTTTTTATGCCTTTTGTTCGATTTGGTTTATATTTATATCCATTTTATTGCGTTTTTTTATTACATATGTCGTATGAAGTATATACATCGGTACATATTCGTTGTTGTTAGAATTTGTTTACATAGTATTAATTAATAATATATGTTATATGCCGTATGTACATATGGAAATGTATACTTTATTATTAACTACTATATGTATGTTATCCTTTATATACTACGTTGTGTCTAGTATATGTATGCAATTTCATTTTATGTACCTGTGCATGCAATTTCATTTTATAAGGTTTATCTATACGGTTATATCATGTAATTTCATAAAGCTGTATACGTGGTGTGTTGGCCAGAGTTGTGCTCTTATGTTGGATACATATTATATATATATATATTATGATTTAAGATTACATTATGTAGTTTGCATGTACATAACTATATATAATCTGCGTTTTTTTACTATTTATTATTATAATTTTAGTACATTTTATTTATACATAGTTTATATATATATATATACCCTTATATTTTATAAGGAGTTTCATACCTTGGTCTTTGAAGTACATATTCCCCGTATTACATATATGATTTTGTGTGGTATGTAATATATGCATGATATATAGATATGTTTTTATTGCTTGATGGTATGTCGTTATTAATATTCATGCTTTATTTTATGCCTTTATTTATATTTGTCATGTTTATGCTTATTTGTCATCCATATAAATATTTGCATTTGAGATTTAAATTTGTTAAAGCGGTGTCTTGTTATTCGGGGGTAAACGCGGCCAGTATCAAGCGTAGGGATGGTGGTTTTGCGGTTTACTTTCGAATAACGGGGCCCTTAAAATAGCTAGCATGTATAACCGGAATTTAAATTAATCATCACTTTAATTCACAAACTTCGATACTAACAAGGCGGTAATTATTATTTTCTTTTTACAGTACCAATTTTTTGGGCGGTATGGGGGTGCCAAAATCTTTCCCATCCGTAACCGACTCCTGAACCTCGTTTTTGAACGAATCTCTGGTTTTATGGTGTCTGGCCTACCTCAGTGGTCGGTGGCGACTACGAGTTTTTATTATTATTTTTTTCAGAAACATGAATTTTTAATAAATGATGAATTTTCCCTCAAAGATCTTGGAGATGTTGAATATTTTTTGGGCATGAAAGTCCAACAAGATCAAGATGGTCTGGTTGTTAACCAAAAGAAATATGTTACAGAACTGCTACTAAAAGCTAACATGCTTCATTCGAATCCCACTCTTACACCTATGATTGTTTATCCAAAGTTGCAATCAGGAGATGGAAATGCATTTGGTGACATTCACCTCTACCGAAATATAGTTAGTGGTTTACAATATGCTTGTCTAACACGGCCAGATATCTCTTGTACCGTTAATAAAGTAAGTCAGTACATGAACAGTCTATGTGAAACTCATTGGAGAGCTGTTAAACACATACTACGGTATATTCAAGGGTCTCTGACCATGGGTTGCATTATAAACCCAATGGTGTATTTGAATTAGTTTGCTAAGCTGATGCAGATTGGGCAGCATCTGTTGAAGATCGTATCTCAACAACTGGATATTGCATCTTTATGGGTGGTAATCCTGTGGCCTGGTGTTCTAAGAAACAGAATGTGGTCTCTCGTTCCACTTATGAGGTTGAATGCAGGAGCCTTGCTAATGCTATTTCAGAAGTAATGTTGTTGGAACAGCTTTTGCGTAAAACTGGTGTTGTGTTGAGTAGACATCCGGTTGTATGGTGTGATAATTCTTCTACTGTCTGTATGGCAACAAATCCTACTCATCATGCTCGGGTAAAGCATATTGAGATTGATATTCATTTTTGTTTGAAAGAGTGTTATTGCTGGTCAGCTCGGTGTTAACTTTGTGCCTTCTAGTGAGCAGGTTCCTGATGTGCTCACTAAACCAATTCCTCCAGCTACTTTTGCCTCCATGAGATCTCATTTAGGTGTGGTTTCAAGAGAAGGTTTCACAAAAAAGAAAAGCCATGAGAATATCAGTATATATAGATAAAGTCTGTATTTTATCTCAGGAAAAATGAAAATTTGAGATAGTTAGAAGTAACTGCCTAGTCAGTTATTCTGTTAGGAATGAGCTGCTAACATATTCGGTTATGATTGGGCTTATATAAAGACTTGTAATGTATTATTGTATTTAGACTTATGATTTTAATAAAAAGAATATCTGTTTGGCTCTTCAACTTCCTTTATTCATCTCGTCATCCTCTTCTCTCCAGCTTGCTTTTTCTTCTCCGATTCTCTTATCTTACTCTGGTCACCGAATTCTATCACCCTTCATTTGCAGGGACAACATTTTTCTTCAGACCCACTAGGACAAAGCAAAAGCTTGGGTGAATGCAGTTTAAAGTGGTTTCAGCTTTTATTATTTATGTTGTCCTTTCATTGAATATTCAAGCACTTGTTTACTCTTCTCAGTATCCACCGTCTCTATACAGATACCCACCAGAGATAATATAGCCGTTGTTTAATAGGGGTTTACCATTAAATTAGCTTTAAAAGTAATATCAATGTATGATCGTAAGTGATCAACAAGGGTTGGATGTAATTAGGGGTGTTCATCAATCGATTTTTACCCAATTAACCGATCGAACTGAATTTTTTTTTGTTAATTGAACTGTTAATTTTAGGTGAGATCGGTTAACGGTTAATAGTTTTTTTTTTCAAATTTCGGTTATCGGTTAATTCGGTTAGAAACCGTTTAATTAACCTAAATTATTATATATTAAATATTATGTATATTACATATATATTTTTTGGTCACTAAACTTTTAAAAGTTATAAAATGATCATTAATTTTTTATATATTATAAAATGGTCATTAAACTTTATTAAATTAGCACATAATGATCATTAAGTTTATTGATTTGTTACAAAATGATCATTAAACTTTTCAAAATTTATCAATAATTTATAACGTGCAATGAGTCAATGACCATTTTGTAATAGTTTGATAAGTTTAATGATTGTTTTGTAACTTCTGAATGTTCAGTGGCTAAAAAAGATAATTTTAGAATATATTAGTGACCATTTGTGTAATTTACCCAAAATTTCATAACAAATTTCGATTAATTCGAAAATCGACCGAATTAACCGATTTTTTTTGGTTTGGTAAAAAAAATTGAAAATTTTCTGTTCGGATAACGGTTAAATCGAAAAAAATTCGATTAATGGATTATGGTAATTCGGTTCGGTCGGTTAACCGAACCGATCGAATGCACACCCCTAGATGTAATGGCAAGGCACACTTCTCTCTCAAGGAAAGAATCTAGGTTCAAACCTTAGAGACACATTAATAGGAGGAAGAACCACAAATCCCGAGCATGGATCATATAATGGACATGTACTTTAGAAAAATAATCCTAAGTCATATAAGTGAATTAAAGCAATTGTTGAGGTTGTTATTCAAGTCTGAAATTGGATTAATAAAAAGTTCTACTCACTATATGGGACGGACGGAGGACTTTAGGTTATGGGGCAAACCTATAAATTTTTAGGGGGCAAACTTATAAAAATTAAGGGGGTGAAAATAGATTTTCAATAGAAAATACATAGAAAAATTCTAAAATATTTCTAAATCGTATAGGAATTTCAAATTTTTAGGGGGGCGACCGCCCCTCCAGCTCCATCGGTCCATCCTTGGGACAAGCTTGAATTTCAATATTCAAGACTAAGGCCTGATTTGCTTTCTCAATTTATAATATATTGTATTATTTTAATTTGTATGACATAAAAGTTATGTTTATAATAAGGGTAATTGTTCCATACATTGGCGGTGAAAATTAAAATTTTCCACAATCGTTTTAGTTTTAAGGTTTATGGATTCAATTTAGGGTGTAGGATTTAGGAGTTTATGTTTATGGGATTAGAATTTAAGGATAGTGGTTATAATTAGGGGTGTTCAACCGGTCGGTTCGGTTAACTGACTGCATCGAATTACCAAAAATTCATTCACCAATTTTTTTCCTAATAAACGTTAACCGAGCCAAATTTTTTCAAAAATTTTTAACCGAACCGAAAAAAAGTTCGGTTAAGTAGGTCGACTTTTGAATTAACCGATTTTTTTATAAAATTTTGGGTAAATTACACAAATGGTCGCTAAAGTATGTTAAAATGATCTTTTTAGTCACTAAACTTTCAGAAGTTATAAAATAACCATTAAACTTATCGAGCTATTACAAAATGGTCATTGATTCATTGCACTTTATAAATTATTGATAAATATTGAAAAGTTTAATGATCTTTTTTTAATAATTCAATAAATTTAATGATCATTTTGTGTTAATTTGATAAAGTTCAATGACCATTTTATAATACATCAAAAAATTTAATGATCATTTTATAATTTTTAAAAGTTCAATGACTAAAAATAAATATATGTAATATATAATTTATAAAAATTTCAGTTAGTTAATCGATTTTGAACCAAATTAACCGGTAACCGAAGTTTGAAAAAATCATTAGCTGCTAACTGACCGAACCTATAATTAACCGACCTATTAACCAAAAAATATTTTAGTTCGGTCAGTTAATTCGGTTAAAACCGAAGTTTGAACACCCCTAGTTATAATTTAGGGTTTAACCCCTAAACCCTAATTCTAAATCCATTAACCTAAACCCCTAAACCATACACCATAAACTAAATTCCTAAACCCTAAAACTAAAATACTTATGGGAACTTTTAATTTCTACTACCGGTGTATGAAATATAAATCCTTATAATAATAAACAATACTATACAAGAGCATAAAAATATGTTGAGTTATCTACGTATTGTAAACGACCCAGCCCCTGGTGGGATAGCTTGAAGCATTCTTACGAAAAAAAAATGGTTTTGAATGGAATGGAGTCGCCAACGGCCACTTCGGTAGGCCGGACATCGTTAAAAGTTAACCAGAGATTCGAAAGGTTTGGGTTCGGGAGTCAGTTACGTGTGGGGAATGGTGAGCACCCCCACAACGCCCAAAATTAGTACTAGGTCGATTACATATTGTCTAAATGAGGGAAATTAAGAATTCAAATTTAATTTAAAATTTGTGATCCCTTAAAATGTTTAAAAGAATATTTTTTGTATGAAAGGAATTTACACCCCTACACCCGGGGCATAATTTCCGTTAGATTCTGAACGAAGGGAACCTATTTTGAAAATTATAATTTAAAATAATATTTTGTAATAGAGATTAACGAAAAGTTGCACCCCTTATGTTCGAGGCACTTTTTCACTAGAATCTCTAATGAAAGGTTTAAATTTAGAATTTGATTAAAACAATGTACCAAATATATATACGGAAATATATATGTGTTAGATTATAAATATTTAGAACATAATAATAGTAATAATAATGTACAAAAAAGATTTTAAAAAATATATCATATGTTATACACATAATATATACTAAATAAAATATATACAAATATAATATATATTATATATAATATTATATAATATACGTATATACATAATATAATGTTAATAATAATATACATATAGCTTATATATAAGTGTAAAAAATACATAATAAGTAATAGGAAAATAAAATATATATACATATATATATAATAAGAATAATGTTAATATATAAATATAATAATAATATACATAATAATAGTAGTATAAATAAAAATAAAAAAATCACAAAATGACTAAAATAAAAAAATAGAAACTGAAAAAGGACGAAATCGCAAAACATTTGAAAGTTACAAGGACCAAGGAGGTAATTTTACCAAGCGGCAAAATTGTTTTAAAAATACATTTGGGGCGGGAGGACTAACAGGGTAATTTACCCATTAAAATTGGATTTAATTGAATTTTGGTGACCAAATTGAAAAATGTTTTAAAAACTCAGGAACCTAGGTTGCAAATATCCCATGCGGTAGGGTAGAAACGAAAATTGGCTAGGGGCAGAGAGACTTAGCTTGTAATTAGACGTTTTTAAAACGCTAGTATATAAGTTGTTTTTTTTTAAAAGGATTAACCATTTGTTTCAAACAAAAAAAGCTCTCTCTTCTCTCTTCTGCTTGTCGCCGGCCACGGTCGTCGCTTACGTGGGCCGCCATACTTTGTCGTACTCTGTCAGCGGCGCCGTCGCCTTCGGTGGCGGGAATGTGAAAAGCCGTACCTTTTTCAGCTTTTTTCAACTCCCTGATCTCGAATCTGACCTTAGATTTTAGCGTATGAGCCTCTATATGATTAGATCTGAGATGAAAAGTAGGTAGATTTAAATTTTATACCTTTTCAAATATGTTTCCCTTTTTTGCCTTGTTTGATTCGAATGCTATAATAGAAATTTTGTGTTTTTTTTACTTTCGAATCCTCTCTAAAAAACCCTTTTATTATTTTTTGAACCGAATCCCCTTACATATCTTAGAACTGTCCTCTCTAAAATGATTTTACATGGGTTTTTATACCCGATTCAAACTTAAAAAACAACAACTTGCAAACATAAACCACTTGCCCACTTGGTTGCTTTTAGATTCGAAATGACATTTACTTCTTCTTTTTTACAGATCTGACTTGGGCGGTGGCTCAGACAAGTGGCCGACGGTGGAAGTGAGCAACGGTGCCGCGCGTGGCGGCCATAGGGCAATGAAGCACCACACGTGACGGCCACGCGCGGGGAAGCTTGGGTGTGGCGGCTGACATGTTAGGCTAGGGTTTCTTGTTTAGGTTATTTTAGGGTTAGGGTTAATTTAGGTATTTTGGGTATTAGGTTATTTTAATTAAATGGATAATGGGTGGTTGTAAATGGATTATTGGGTTTAAACGGGCTTGAGCTTGTATGGGTCTAATTTGTAATTGGGTATGTTTAGTTTGGGTATATTGGATATTTGAAATGGGTTCAATTTGGCTATTGTGCCCGGACAAAATGGGTTATGATAGCTGCCCCACTTTGCTAATTGCGGTGCAACAGGAATAGAGCAAAGACAAAAGAGTAACCATTTTGTTCGGTTGATCAGGGTTTCTTTCTCTGGCCACCGTTTCTTCCTTGGGCTTCTTTTGATCTTCTTTGTTGCTCTTATAAGCAAAATCTTCAAAATGTAGGGTCTATTGGGGAAGACAAAATCTGAGGTGATCCATTGGTGGAGACAAAATGAGCTCGGCTTGCTATGACTCTGACGACAACAGGATCGAAAGTCCATCAATTTTGATGCAAAGCTTCTTTTGCATTTTTCCCAAATGCACAGGGATCAACGGTTTTAAGTTGCTTTTATCGGTAGCCATTTGCTCCGGGCTAGTTGCACCATTCCCCTGGGTACAATCAGTTTATACCAATTGTGACATTGGATTTTTTCAAAGAATTTATTTTCCTTCGACCATTCGTAAAAATGGATTTTTGATGGACATTTGAATTATCCATTATCTTAAAATTTACCGTGTTTAAGCACGTTATGCCAACATTTCAATCGGACTTGTCAAAATAACTTTAATCCAACAACACCATCAACGGAGAAGCAGAATTGAATGACAGCAACTCAAACCTTACTACACCATCAATAGAGGAGTAAGAATGAACAACGACTTGAACCCAGCCACACCATCAGCGGAGGGACATGATCGGATAACTTGGATTCTACCACACCATCAACAGGCAAACAGAATCTGGATAACAACAACTCAAACCTTACTACACCATCAACAAAGAAGCATGAATGAACAACAACTTAGACCTCACTACGCCTTCAACGGCAGAGTAAGAACGAACAACAACTTGAACCCAGCCACACCATCAACGGAGGGACAGGATCGAATAACTTGGATTCTACTACACCATCAACGGATAAGCAGAATCTAAATAACAGCTACTCAAACCTTACTACACCATCAACGGAGAAGCATGGATGAACAGCAACTTGGGCCTTACTACGCCCTCAAAGATGGAGTAAAAAAGAACAACTTGAACCCAGCCACATCATCAACAGAGGGATAGGATCGGATAACTTGGATTTTACTACACCATCAACGGAAAAGCAAAATTTGGATAACAACAACTCAAACCTTACTACACCATCAACGAAGAAGCAATAATGAACTGCAACTTGGACCTTACTACGCCCTCAACGGCAGAGTAAGAACGAACAACAACTTGAACCTAGCCACACCCTCAACGGAGGGACAAGATCGAATAACTTGGATTCTACTACACCATCAACAGAGAAGCAGAATTTGGATAATAGCAACTCAAACCTTACTACACCATCAACAGAGAAGTAAGAATGAACAGCAACTTAGACCTTACTACGCCTTCAACGGTGGAGTAAGAACGAACAACAACTTGAACCTAGCCACACCATCAATGGAGGGACATGATCGGATAACTTGGATTCTACTACACCATCAATGGAGAAGTAGAATTTGGATAACAACAACTCAAACCTTACTACACCATCAATGGAGAAGCAGGAATAAACAGCAACTTGGACCTTACTACTTCCTCAACGGCATAGTAAGAACAAACAACAACTTGAACCCAGCCACACCATCAATGGAGGGACGGGATCGGGTAATAGCAACTTGGATCTGGCTACGCCATCAACGTAGGAATCAGATTGAATAACCACGACTTGGACCCAACCACTCTATCAACGGAGGGGCAGGATCGGAGGATGAAGCTTTGATTGATTTTTTTAAATTTTTTTATTTTTTTAAACTATAACTGTAGAAAAGAGATAATATCCGAGGAAGAAGTTTGGTCTAGTTGCACCATCAATAATAATGTGAGATATGCAAAATGATGGATTCGCCACATCACACCAATATGGAGGCTGAATCTGGATTAAATTGGTCTACCACCATTGACGGAAGCAAAAATTGGAAAAAGTCAGCTCTGCCACTTTGTGGCTAGAATCATGACCTGAAAATGAAAAACAAACACTAATTAGTAATTGTGCAAAATTTTTCCGTTGTTATCTGGACGTTTGAGCTTTTCTGCATCTTTGACCTTCTTCGAGCTAGAAACTGATCATCATGTCGTTGCCCCCAAAGGTAAGCTTCTTTGGTCTCTTCCCTAGACCTGTTTATGCATTTACGCCAAAAATAAATGCATCATAAATACCCCTGACTTTATGACATATGTGCATGTTTAATCTAAACGCATGATAACTTGTATAAATGTATGATACATGCATTTGATGTTAAATGGTCCTAATAAATGTGTGAATAAATTTTTTTCTTTTTTTCTTCTTTTTTTGCCCCTCAAAGGGATACCCCTGACTCTGTGTTGGATGGATTGAGTTCTCGGTCTTGTATTATGAAGATGCCCTAATTTTTCTCAGCTTTGATCATCTTTCTATGGAGTTATCTTTCTGTGTGTATTCCCCTTACAGAAACGCTTTGTAGCAAATTTAAACTTTGGAAAATTAGAATGCCTATGGTCAGGTTAAATCAGGGCGTAGGTCATTTTGTATGGGTACGATTAAATTAACAAAATATATTTTTCATTGAACCTTGTAATTTTTTGGCCCATACAAAAGGCCCTCACTGCTATTGGCCTTAGGCAAATAAGGTACACAAAAGAATATTTCTTTGACAGAAATGAACACTACAAGAGGACCTATTATAGCTAAAATAGTTTAACAACTAGCCTGGTCAAAATAGTCAAAATAAGGCATGCCCAAACACGTGCATCGAGAATTTTAGTTATGACCTTCGTGCTTCGTTAGGGGATGTCCGATCGTATATGGCCCTGTAGGGTTTTCGATACTTAGGACACCAAGCTTGAGGTACTTTTCAACTAGCCTTTTAAAGCCCTAGCAGTTCTCGATTGCGTGGCTAACTTGTCCGGCATGGAAATCACATCTTGCATTAGGGTCATACCATTTAGGAAACGGAGGTTGTATCGGGGCCTGGTGGTAAGGTGACGCTATATAAGGATTAAGCGTATCTTTGTACAGGTCTGAGTATGGAACTGGCAGTGGGGTGAACTCCTACTTTTCGTTGTTTTTTCTTTGAGCATAGTCTTGGCTTGAAGAACCTTGGACACTTGCAGCTTTGGGTTAGATTACTGTCGTCGGTTTTGCATAATTAACATTATAGACACTTGAAGTGTTTACTTCATTGTCCTTCTTCCCATATGATGTCCTCTTGTGGGATGAACTTCCGCTAACGTCGATTTTGCCATTTTTAACAGCATTCTCGATAAGCTTATCGAATAAGACTAGATTGGCAAAATTGGTAGTTGCATTTCCTATAAGGCGATCCAGAATTGGGCCTTCTAATGTTTGGATAAATATAACCATTGTCTCTTTCTCACCGAGTGGGGTTGAACTTGGGCAGCTACATCTCTCCAGTGTTGTGCGTATTGTCTAAATCTTTCATTAGTCTTTTGCTTCATGTGTTGCAGAGTCCAATGGTCCGGTACCATATCGCTGACATGCCTATATTGCTATAAAAAAGCCTTGTCCAAGTCTTTCCACGATTTTATCTGGTGACGACTTAGTTGATTATACCATTTGGTGGCAGATCCGGCTAGGCTGTCTTGGAAGTAGTGGATTAATAACTTGTCGTCTCTACCATATCCCGTCATTTTTCAACAAAATATAGTAAGATGAGTACGAGGACAACTCGTCCCATCATATTTTTCGAATTCTGAGGCCTTGAACTTATGGAGCAGCACCAAGTCTGGGACAAGGTTGAGCTCGCTAGCATCAAATCCAATGAAGGTGTCCATTGCCTCTATGGCTTCCATCTTTTCTTCGAGTTACTTGCAACGGTCATCGATCTCCTTTGGAGTCTCTATCTTTGGTTTCTCAAATTCGACCAACTGATCCATTTCTAAGACGAAGTTTTCAGCTTGATTTCCCCAGGCTTAGCTTCTAATGCAGTGGGTATATTCATAGGGGAAGAGGTGTCAGCCTGATAGAGTGGTGACTTCCCTCGAGAAAGTATTCTCTGAGGGTCAAGTTGAATATCAGCATGAGGAGGGGTAAACCCCAGAGGATACGCAGGGCCTTCGTTCACATCAACGGGACTTTCTGTAAGATTCGTAACAAAAGCCTTTTCTTGCTCAGGGGGTTTATGTCCTAGCATGTCTGGTTGGTATTTCTTGATTTGTTCCCCCATGTCTTGATGGGCCTTAGCTAGCTGATCTTCCAATTTCTTAGTCAAATAGGCTTGCATGTCTCTTTGAATTTGTTCGATGCGGTCCAATCTATCTTCGCGCGTCATTTTGGTCTTGCGTCGAGTTCCGTAGTGGTGCTGAATTGGTTGACTTTTTTCTTTATCCAGTATTACTATTATGGGACATTCCAAGGATTAGTCTTAAAATCTTCAAGAATGAATGCATGTAAATGCAAGGTGCATGTCCTAGATGCGGAGGTACTGATTCAAAAATGGTTCCCGCGGCTCAACTTTCGAACTCATGGGATTTGTTCGCAACTTTGAATGTTGCATTGATATCTAGGGTACTAGATTTTCTCCCGATGATGAATTTTTTCAAATTGCGAACCAGTCGTGAATCGGTACTTCATGCGAATGAAATGGAAGAAATTAAAATGATGGGTCATGCAATTAATGCAAAATGAATTTAACATGATGCGATCAAAAAAAGAAACGAGGTTAGTTCGAATAAAAATAATCAAATAAATAAATTAATAAGATAGAAATTATAATAGATAAAAAAAATATTGTACATAAAAAACAAATAAATGCACCAAAGCCTAAAAAGGGTGACCGCTAAACGGGCAGGTTTCGCATGGTTTAAAAGGTTGGCTCCTATAACTCACTATATGAGGTTCGGATCTAAAGTAGAGGGTACCTGAACTGTCGTTAGGACATCGATTCAGGAGGATACATTTCTCGAGGTCTGTGCGGAGATGAAGATCTCACGGAGACGAAGGTACCGATATATCCCGAAAGTGATCCACTATCCTGCACGGAGGCTATGCCTCACGAAGGCGTAGCTTCTCACTCCCACTTAAAAGGGGTGGAGCTCGGGTACAGAGCTCATGATATGCAAAACCAGGAAAATAGATTTTTTTAAAAAATATATAAAAAAGTTTAGAAATAAAAAGAAGGGATCACAAAAAAATCAAAATGAATTTATAGTTTTCACTCATTAAGATAAAAAGTAATCGACTTGTGGCTCAACTCTCTTTAAAAAAATATCCCCAACAGAGTATTCAGCTGTAACAACGGCCCCGCCCCCGGTGGGATAGCTTGATGCGTTCTTACGAAAAAAAATTTGGTTTTGAATGGAATGGAGTCGTCGCCGGACATCGTTAAAAGTTAACCAGAGATTCGAAAGGTTTGGGTTCTGAAGTCAGTTACGTGTGGGGAAAGGTGAGCACCCCCCACAACGCCCAAAATTGGTACTGGGTCGATTACATATTGTCTAAATTAGGGAAATTAAGAATTCGAATTTAATTTAAAATTTGTGATCCCTTAAAATGTTTAAAAGAATATTTTTGTATAAAAGGAATTTACACCTCTACACTTGGGGCATAATTTCCGTTAGATTTCGAACGAATGGAACCTATTTTGAAAATTATAATTTAAAATGGTATTTTGTAATGGGGATTAACGGAAAGCGGCACCCCTTACGTTCAAGGTACATTTTTCACGAGAATCCATAATGAAGGGTTTAAATTTAGAATTTGATTAAAACAATGTACCAAATATATATACGAAAATATATATGTGTTAGATTATAAATATTTAGAACATAATAATAGTAATAATAATGTACAAAAAAGATTTTTAAAAATATATCATATGTTATACATATAATATATACTAAATATAATATATACAAATATAATATACATTATATATAATATTATATAATATACGTTTATACATAATATAATATTAATAATAATATACATATAGCTTATATATAAGTGTAAAAAATACATAATAAGTAATAGGAAAACAAAATATATATATATATACATATATATATAATAAGAATAATGTTAATATATAAATATAATAATAATATACATAATAATAGTATAAATATAAATAAAAAATCACAAAATGACTAAAATATAAAAATAGAAACTGAAAAACTGAAAAAGGATGAAATCGTAAAACATTTGAAAGTTACAGGGACAAATGAGGTAATTGTACCAGGCGGCAGACCCGTTTTAAAAATACATTTGGGGCGGGAGGACTAACAGGGTAATTTACCCATTATAATTGGATTTAATTGAATTTGGTGACCAAATTGAAAAATATTTTAAAAACTCAGAGACCTAGATTGCAAATATCCCATGCGGTAGGGCAGAAACGAAAATTGGCTAGGATCGGAAGGACTTAGCGTATAATTAGACGTCTTTAAAATGCTAGTATATAAGTTAATTTTTTTTAAAAAAATGATTAACCATTTGTTTCAAACAAAATAAAAAAAGCTTCCTCTTCTCTCTTCTGCCCACCGCCGGCCACGGTCGCCGCTGCCGTGGGCCGCCGTACTTTGTCGTACTTAGCCAGCGGCGTCGTCGCCTCCGGTGGCGAGAATGCGAAAAGCCGCATCTTTTCCGGCTCTTTTCAACTCCCTGATCTCGAATCTGACCTCAGATTTCAGCGTAGAAGCCTCTATATGCGTAGATCTGAGATGAAAAGTAGGTAGATTTAAATTTTATACATTTTCGAATCTGCTTCCCTTTTTTTGCCTTGTTTGATTCGAATGCTATAATAGAAATTTTGTATTTTTTTACTTTCGAATCCTCTCTAAAAAAACCCCTTTTATTATTTTTTGAACCGAATCCCCTTACATATCTTGGAATCGTCCTCTCTAAAACGATTTTACATGGGTTTTTATACCCGATTCAAACTTAAAAAACAACATCTTGCAAGCATAAACCACTTGCCCACTTGGTTGCTTTTAGATTCGAAATGACATTTGCTTCTTTTTCTTTTTTTTGCAAATCGGACTTGGGCGGTGGCTCAGACAAGTGACCAGCAGTGGAAGTGACCAACGGTGCTGCGCGTGGCGGCCACACGCGGGGAAGCTTGAGTGCGGCGGCTGACATGTTAGGCTAGGGTTTCTTGTTTAGGTTATTTTAGGGTTAGGGTTAATTTAGGTATTTTGGGTATTAGGTTATTTTAATTAAATTGATAATGGGTGGTTGTAAATGGGTTATTGGGTTTAAACGGGCTTGAGCTTGTATGGGTCTAATTTGTAATTGGGTATGTTTAGTTTGGGTCTGTTGGATATTTAAAATGGGTTCAATTTGGCTATTGGGCCCGGACAAAATGAGTTATGACACGTATAAAAGAGTAGAAAAATAATAAAATGAAAAAATATATATAATAAACGTTTTTTAAATAAAGAAATATGATGGGCCGGAAACAGATTCAGGTTAGACATTTGTGAATATGGACAATTTTAAATAAAATTTAAAGTTCACATCTTAAACCGTGATTGAACAAACATAAGTACATAAATATGATACATGAACACAATGTTAGGTTGAAATATTAAACGGATTTGTACTAAGAAAACAAAATAGAGAATTTTTTGGGCCGAGAAATCTATTCGAAGGAGAATTATCCCAAGAGAGAGTGGATTGCTCCTTATAAGATTGACATATTTGTACTACTAAAAGACTAATATATCACATATATGTATGCAATTTTTTTTAGTATTCTTAATATGATTTTATGATAGTATTTGTTATGTTTTGAACATTATTAAAATTCACATATACGTTACAAACAAAAACTTTCAAACTTAAATCTCTTAAAAAAACATTATTGTTACATTACTGCATTAGCAAATTTGGGTTCACCTAAGTGTTATAAAATAATTGATCTAATTTTGAATTTCATTCCTTTGCTTTACAAAAGCCTGGAATTTAGTTTCTCTACTCTAATTTGTTTGAATTTGATTTTCATACTTTATAAGAATTAAGGGCCTAATGTCAAAAAATGTCTCTAATGTTTGGCTGAATAGTCACTTTAGCCCCTATTCTTTTTTAGAGCATTTTAACCCTTAACTTTTCATTTTGGCCAAAATGATCCCTCTGTGGATAAAAATTATTAGTCAACTAACATTAAATGGCTTGAAAGGACGTGACAAACCTACATAGTAGTGCAAGATAACATAGCAATGTCATATAGACAAATGTGATGACTTTACAGAATGACACAACGGTCAAAAAATAATTTTAAAAAATTGCATAAATATAAAATTATTTTTTTCTTATGGCATGTCATTCTGTAAAGTTATTTCAGGCTGTTTATCGTTAGTAGGCTGATAGTTTTCATCCGTGGAGGGGGCATTTGACCCAAAATGAAACGTTGAGGGTTAAAATGCTTCAAAAAAGGAATATGGATGAAAATGACTATTCAGTCAAAGGCTAGGGGTATTTTTTGAAATTATGCCAAAATTAAGTTAATCCATTCGTAGGAGAAATATAAACTTGAGTTGCTATTTTTATTTTTTATTGATGTGTTGCATATAAATTGTTATCCGATCAGATAGACTCGTCAGTCTTCATAAAATTAATAATTAAGACTTGAGATAATCCCAAGAATTGTTCGTTTGCGTAGTTACCTGATTAAAATGTGTTGGACTAAACCTGAAATAATCCCAAAAGAATATAAAAACGAAAATTCTGGTATAAAAATGTTGTGACTGCTGGGATTCGAGCCCAGGTCTCCACGGCCACAACGTGGAATTCTCACCACTAAACTACAGCCACAATATGGAACAGAACAGAAAAAACTTAATCAAATTCTAATAAAAACTGGCTTTCGGGGCGAAGATCCACAAGCTAAATAATTGGTAATCTTTGTCCTTCACCAGTTTTGCACCATTATGTTGAGAAGGCTGTTTTCTCACACATTTGACATACAAACACGGCAAGAACTGTAACACCCTAAATTCGGATGTCATATTTGGGCCTCAATCCCAACCTGCAACCATAAGATTTTGACCTAGTTTAGCCCAATCCACAATCAATTTTCAATTCCATTGATTTTCAATCGTTTAAAACATAGATAAATATTTGAAAGCGTTTACAATGGAGCTCCTTTTTAAATTACATTATAAAAGCATTCGACACAATCATTTTAAATCTAAAATTTGAGTTACAAAATACACGATAGGGTCCTACGAATACACATCCCAAAGACCTAAGTACTGTACTCTAGTAAGACGAGGTGCTGGAATCCTTCTCTGATGGTGCTCCACCAAGCAACGTGCTATACCTACTAACTTGCAAACGGAAACAACGATTCCGAATGCTGAGCTAACAAGCTCAGTGGATACACTTCCACTCAACCATGCTTCATGCAAATCATAAACATGAACATGTGGCTAGAAATGATGACATGTCATATACATCAACATACGACGCTACCTCTAGTCACCTAAACACATAGCAAAACAATCCATGGATGCATCAAATCTCACACAACAATCATAAGCATCATACCACAAACCTGGAGTGAGGCTCGGTATCACACAGCCTTGGGAACGTACACTCTGAGTGAGGCCCGGTGTCACACAGCCTCGGGAACATACACTCTCTCTAGGTGAGGCCTAGCGTCACACAACCTCGGGATCATACATCCGTGTCTTATCTCTTGGTGTTGCAACACTCTCACTGGGTATTCGGATCCTAACAATCAAGGGTGACTCAACCATACAAGTGTCCATTACAGCACACAGCATAGACATGTCTACCATACAACACACAACATCACTCGATCCACCAATGATCTCCTATGGTTGCTATTACAACAAGCCACTCAAGGTTTTATCAAGTTATTACACATTATGCTCGTATAAGAGTATGTTATCTCGATTTCACAGTTTTACAATTTATTTTACCACATTAGAAACCTATCAGCCCTAGCCCTCGAATTATCAGCCCCTCGAACTCACATTGTATTTTATGGGTAGATTGCCCAGTGGGTACAGGTACAAGCCCTCGCATACTAGTACGGTACTCTTTGGATACCAGTTGTAACACCTTTGATCTCGATCCAGATTCAAAGCATTATATTCGGGTCACCCAAATTCGACCCAACAAAATTTCTATTTTTAAAACCTTAGATTTAGCCATTAACAAAATATCAAATCATTTATAAATCCATGTAAATAACCAAGCATTATAAAGTTTACAAAACATGAGCTCCAAGTTTAAATCACCGTATATCAAAATAATACTTCATATAGGGTTTACAGACTCAAACACTGTAAGGTCTTATGAATACAATAGCCCAAAATTAAGCATCAAGTATTGTACTCTGAAGCAATGCGGTGCTAGGAAATCCCTTCTCGATGTACTCCTCGATCAAGATCAACCTACTAACCTCCGAATGGAAACAACGATTCTAAACGCCGAGCTTACAAAGCTCAGTGGTACATTTCTACTCTACCACAATTCGTGATTATCATAAAATAAGCATGCGTGATAAATATAGTCTAAAGAGCATAGATAAGGCTTAAATATCTATGAGTCATCATCTAGCTTGCCAAGAATAATATGACTATAAGCTATCATCTATAACACTCATAACTACATACATGATTTAGTCCACACAACGATAGTCAAACTTGTTTAGCCCGGGATCACCTAGTATCAGGGTAATCACACATGTACCCGAGATCACCTAGCATCGGGTTAGAAAGGCCACTCGGGATGACCTAGCATCGAGTGATGTATCGTGACAACCACCTGGGATCACCTAGCATCAGACGGTGCTTATCGCATACCCGAAATCACCTAATATCGGGTCGTAAGTGCCACTTGGGATCACCTAGCATCGAGTGCACAGAAGAAGGACATAACTATTATAGTACATACCCTTGGGTATTCCAAATCCCATCAATCAAGTGACTGGACAAGTCAAATGCCTACCCGGCATGCAAGTAAATACGATCTCATGGATCTCTATTGTTGCTAGACATCATGTTTCATCACATTACATTACCAAGTTGTTACACATTATGAGGGGTATTTAGTTGTTCTCATCTTTATATTTATAATTATCAACCACTAATGTGCTCATTCGGCACATAAGGGCAACATGACGCCAAGAATCCTCTAGGAGAACTATTACAATAATTTTCTCTTTTATAGTTGTAGAGTTATTACATGTTATGCTCTTATTTAGGAGTGGAATCTCAGTTTCTATCTTTATAGGTTATTTCATATTATTAGGGGTCTATCAGACCCTTGTCCATAATTTTCCAGCCACTCGTACTCAAAATCAACATTTTCAGGCAGATTGCCAGTAGGTACTACCAATACCCAACCTCGCATACCGGTACTGCTCTCTGGGTATCGATATCCATCCCAAGCATACCGATACTCGAGCTTTATAGGGTAGGGGTTAACCGATAACCATGTACCGGTACACGGACCCTGCGTACTAATACCCCTTTAACACTGATACGCACCCAAGCATACAAGTACGAAACCTCGCTACAGGAATTCCGTTAAAATAGGGAGTACCGGTACCCGCTCTAAGCATACCGATACGCCCTTTGATGATTTCTTTTGTTCGCCAATCAAAACACGGGTACCGATACGGGTTTATCCCGTACCGGTACTCGAGCCAGAATTTGAATTCTAAAGCTAAAAAATCACCCTAACTTGTCTCTAACCATACCAAAACTACTCCAAAGGTTCCTAAAGTTTATCAAGTTATTTATGGGTATTTTTAGGGTCTCCTAACAACATATTTAACAACAAGATCCCCACTTCAATATTTAAAACGAGCTTCACCCATACAATACCCAAAATACCATACAATCAAGCAAAGTAATTAATGTATGATCTTCAAGAACTAAAAGAGTCAGAGATGTACTGACCTTTAGACAAAAATTCCCGGATTTAAGCTTCCAAGCAAAACCCCTCAACTTTCTCTCTTAACTCAAGCTTGAAAGAAACCCCCAAATCACTTTTTTCTACAAAAAAAAATATACTTTTCTCGAAGCCCATAAAGAGGAGATTACAAATCTGAAATTTTGAATCTTGAGAGAACAAAATGATGTATAAAGATGAGATTTTTAAGGTGGAGAAAATAGGTTTGAAAAAATGGAAGAAGATAGAGTGTTAGGGAAGATGAAAATATGGAGGAATGGTGATCTCACCATGTCCCCTAACCCACGTGAAAGCCAAGAGAAAATAAAGGGTGGTCAGCCCTTTTATTTCAAAAGGGTATAATTGCATCATAAAGCCTCCGAGTTATTCTCATTTACAAAACGGTCACCTTTCAAGCCTAATTAGTCCCATACTCATCAATTAAAGCCCAAACTTGGCCCCAAGAGATCCAATTACTCAATCCAACACGAAGGTCCTTAACCCGGGTCAAAGCTCAAATGTTAACTCAGAAATTCAGGTCGTTACAACTCTCCCCTCCTAGAAAAGAAAGAAATTTTGACTTCAAAATTAAACGAATAGAGGAGATGCAACTATCTCAGATCTAGCCACCTCTCATCTTACTTACATTCATCCTCGATGAACAGTGTTCTTAAACCCATAACACTAGGGTACCAGTACTACCTCCCCGAATACCGGTACCAAGCCCAAAATGGCTTTTTAGGCTCGGGAAATCACTTCTCAAACCGCCAAAACATAATCCTTAACCCTTTAGAGCGATCCTACATCTTATGGAAGTTATTAGGGTGGTTTACTACCAATTTTTGCAAGTTATTAACACCAAATCCGTATTATGCCATTAAATATGGTCTCTTTAGCATTCAAACACCCAAAATCAACCAATCACATCAACTCAAGCAGCAAAGCAATCAAATTTATGATGCTCATAAAGGCATAAGAGTTAGTAGTGTTCTAACATTTAGCAAAGATTCCTGAAATCAAGCTTCCCCACAACTTTACTCAAGCTCTTTAGCAAAGATTCCTGAAATCAAGCTTCCCCACAACTTTACTCAAGCTTCCTCCTTGCTCCAAGCTTGGAAACATTCTTTAACCACTCTCACTTGCCCATAAAATATGGAAATCAAACCAAAGCTTAGACTAATCATATATGATGGCTTAACCACGAAATTATAACCTTTAACTCAAAGGGAAAACTCCAAAAGCTTAACTTCCTCAAAAACTCATAAATCAATATCTTACCTTTTTCAAGAGATGTTAAGCTTTTCTTGAAGCTCTTTGAATGGTGGTCAACTTTTTCTTTAGCCATGAATCACGAAAAAGAACTTTGGTAGGTAAAGATTTGATCTTTAACCTTGTGGTCATGGCTTCCATGGAGAAAAGGATAGGGAAGAAAGAGGAGAAGAAAATGTGAGTAGGGGTGATCTCATCAAAAGGGTGTTTGCCCCTTTATAACCCCACAACCTAAAACTCATCCAATTAAGCCCATACATGGCCCAATGGTCCAATTATCCCAGCCAACACGAAAGTCTATAACTCGAGTCAACGCCCTCTCGTTGACTTGGACATTCGGGTCGTTACAATAACAAAGTGTGAGGGTGTCTTAAAAATGTTGTAATTATGGATCATAAGCTCTCAACTAGTCAACTTTTACATATGTTTAATTAGCACATGACTGTAAATCGATAGTTAGAATTAAACTCTTCTTTTTTTCTTAAAAATTTCCACATTTCTAACTTCTAACCTCAACCATTAATTTACATTCATCCAATGGTTCCAAATTAGTGTAAACCTAAAAGAATTTATATAGTGTACGATTATCCTATCTCATTATGGATTATGATTCACTCACTCTATGTAAAATCCATAAATTTTTACACTACTTTACGATCATTGAATGAGTGTAAATTGATGATTCGGAAGGTTTTGCTAGAGCCTCTTCGTTGTTTCGCTGTTCGAGTTCGCTTGATCCACGTGTGCATTTTTTTCTGGTGCAGTTAGTTTATCTTGCTAGTGCAGAATTTGTGTTGTTTTATTGCTCTCTATTGCCGATTTCGTTGCGGTGTTTTATTTTCTGTTTTTTTTTTCCTTATATTTTAGCTCCTCGTTTTGGTTGTGGTTAATTCAGTTTGTATTATACTCTTGGTATTGTGTAAAGTTTTTGAAATAATAATATCCCGTCGTGCACTTTTTTCCTTTTTTCGCTATTTAAGTTGTATTTTATCATACATAAAATTTGTTATATAATATAAGTAGAAGAATACTGAGTGTATTTGAACATGCTACCTTTCTTTACTTGGTTGTCTTGGTGGAGTTAAAATTCATTTTTTTTGACAAAGTAGAATTAAAATTAGAATTAGAAGTATTGGATTTGTTGGTCATATATGAAATTTGACTAATGTGTTATTGATTATAATTGAATAATCTAATCATAATCTAATCTGATTGTAATATATTTGATTGCATGACTTAACATTTTTAATTTGAGCTTGTTAATTACAAGTAGTACTACAAGGTAGTATCTATTCATAAATATTTTTAACCCGTTGACAATGTATACACACCTTGCAGGCATTGCAGTTGAACCCGGGTCTCCTAGGATGAACATCATCCGCTTTTTCACTGAGACCACTTGTTGGGTTCATTTAATTATTATTTTTAAATGTCATTTTATTTGCTATTAATAATATGTCATGATATTCTCCTAGAATTTGAATAACTTATTTTATTGTTTTTAATTGTATCATAATTTTTTTAAAATTATTTTATGTATGATATTTTATCATGTTTATTTTTCATTTTTAATTCATAAGAATGGATCTTCCTATTATAATTTAATTTCTTAGAAAGGAATTTTAATTTAAAAAAGTCTCATAGATATATATAATAATTTACAAAACTGAAATTCTCTGCCATTTTTTATGTCCATAGTCATACACTAAAAAAATAGGGTTGGGGGTTAGGATTAGGGTATAGGGTGTATGGTTTACTTTTTAGAGTTTAGGATTTAAAATTTTAGATTAAGGTTTAGAGTGTATGGTTTAATTTTTAGGGTTTAGAATTTAAAAATTTATATTAGGGTTTAGAATTTAATTTCTTAGTGTTGGGACATAAATATGGACGCCAAAAAAGTACAAAAGATTTTTTTTTGTTCTAATTTACATTATTATTTTATAAACCTTTTAATTTTAAATATTTATATTTTTATAATTTTATAGTATTAAGATTTCAAAAATAAAAAAATTAAAAATAAGTAATATCTCAATAAAATTGAATTAAATAATATCACAATAAAAATATAAAAAAGAAATATAAATATATAATGATAAAATAATTTCTTTTTCACTTTTCTATTATTCCAAACAAAAAAAAACATATTTTTTCTTCTAATTTTGCATCCTCACAAGTCACAACCAAAAATATCAATAAAAAATCTTTACATTCCTTCACTTTTATATCCTCCAATTTTCTTTCCTGCCAAACAAAATCTGCCGAACTTGTTGATTCTATATCCTGCCAAAAGCAATCACCCTTAAACATCTCAACTCTGGCAAGAAACAAGTCAAAACATGATGGGCCACATATTATGTGATAGCACCCATTTTTTTTTTATTGAAATAGCACCTAAAATTTTAAATTTCTCAAGTAAACTCGCGGCGAGTTTGATAAAATATTTTTATTAAAATTTGTGCACGACGAGATTTAATTTTTTTTTAAAAAAATCTCTGTTTAAAGGTTAATCAGATAATTAACTTAATCCATGCACAACGAGTTTTATGTGGTTAAATTACTAAATTTAGTTAAAAGGGTAAATTTTTTACAAATTTAATTAATTTAAAAGAAATTTACTCACATAAAACTCGTCGTGCATGCAAAGCGAGTTCGGATTAGGATTAAGTTAATCATCTGATTAACTTGTAAACAAAGATTTAAAAAAATAGATCTTGCCATGTATGCATGGTAAGTTTCAATAAAAAAAATATTCGAACAACGAGTCACTGTAAGGGTGCTATCCTGGGAAATATAGAATTTCGGGTGCTATTTTGAGGAATATAGGCATTAATGGTGCTATTTTAGGGATAAGACCCATTTTAAGAGAGATAAATTTAAATAATTTTATATGTGACTCATTAAACAATTAAAAAATATAAACAAATATTACTTTACAATTACTTAAAATTATTAAAAAATTAATATAAGACAAGGGGCGAGCATACCCCGAAAGATGCTAATAACCCTCTATCTTACCCCATACTTCTCCAATCACGAAAGATGAACTGAGGAGTGTTGGCAATAATTGTATTTTTAAAATTTTAAATTTTTATATATTCTAAATATATATATATATTATTAATAATTTAGTTTCACATCCTCTGTATAAAATCATGCGTGGCCACTACAGGCAACTGGCCGGCATGAATGGACCTGCACAACTTCTGATTTCTATATTAATCAGGGAAGTTGCAAGGTTGTATGAATTCGGACAATAATTTTTTTAAATAGTTTAAAGTTAATTATAATATAGTATATGTTTATATATATTCTTAATCTTTTAACAATATACATACATCTTATAAACAAAGCGATTTAAACTCGTGTCTTTTAAGATGAATATCTTCCGTTTTTTTTTATTTAGATACTTATTGGGTTCAATAATTCTATTAGTTTTTTATTAGAGTTTGTCTTTAATATAGTATTGATAATGACAGTTCCAACTACAATTGCGACAAACACAAGTGGAGATTCCACCAACCCGCTTATCAAAGTTGAGAACGAAAATGTGAGTTAATTTTTATAATTCTCAAGAGACTGAATGTGAACATTTTCTAAAATAATTGGTGGTTTAATTATTTTTTTAATTTGGGATATTTAACGAGTTTTTTAAAAAATTTGTATCGGATTTAATTTTAAAAAACTAGAAGCTTAATGAAAATTTCAGAAAATTTTAAGGTAAATTACACTAAATACAATTGGATTTTAGGGTTTGTATCAATTTCACCACAAAACTTTAAAATGTTGGATTGTATCATTGAACTTTGATTTTGACTACAATTATAGCACTGATTCGTTAAACCATAACGATAGAAGGGCGTGCCAGTTTGGTTCTAACGTGAAAGTCAAAAAATTATTTTTTATTCCACCTCATCATCTTTTTTTCTCTCAAATTTAGGGTTTTCACCAACTTTTAACCGTTGTAGGAAACCGTCATTCTTCGGTGTCATTTACGGACACTTTAAACACCGATGAACTCATCTAATTGTCCTCTGCCAGTTTTTTGGTCTAAATTTTCTCAAAAACTCTTTAAAACTCACAATTAAACACAAAAAATTCACTATTTTCGCGATTTTGGGAGTTTCTTTAATTTGAAGCATCTAGGTTATTTATTGAAACATCCAAACGGTGAGAATATTTCTTTCGAGAAGAAGAACAACATACCTCAAAACTAGCCTCATTAAACAGTCACCAGAGAATATCAAGTGTTAGCACGACGAACCTTTTGATAGATTTTTGTTGATTTTGAGTGAGTTTTGTGGAAAACCAATCCTATGAGAAGAAAAAAGAGTGAAATATGAATGTTTTGGTATTGGTCTTGGCACAAAAGATGATTGGTGACGGGCAACGATTATCCGCCAACGATGATCGAAAAGTCACCACTGTCGGTTGCCGCTCACCATGGTCGTCATCAAAGTAAGTGGCCTAACTTTAAATAAAATATTAATTTCACCCTTTGATCCGACCAAAGTCACCACTGTCGGTTGCCGCTCACCATGGTCGTCATCAATCATCATTGCCCAAATTAAAAGTTAAGCGACTATAATACAAGTTTTAAAAGCTTGATGACTATATTGTAATTATCCTAAAAGTTCAAGGACTACCAATGTGGTTTACCCTGAAGTATAATCTCATTTTTAATTGGATAAAGACATCATGCTAAAACCAAAATGTGAAATTTCCTTCCCCCCGCCCCCTAAAAAATCATTAATATCCATATGTCCTCATCAAAATATAAATGTTTCTCATTTCCAGCCCCCCACCAGATCATTAATTTCCAAATGAGAACAAACAAATATCTTTCCATTCAAATCCATTAGATATTTCGGCCGTTCGATCATTTCAATCGATATATCAACTGTAGAAGAGAACACCCACTTCTGGTAGCTTCGTATTTGAAAAAAGAAAAAGTAAAAAAAAAAAAAAACAGTGAAAATTTGATTTCGCCATCGAAGAATCGGCGATGAGTTCAGCTGCTTCAGTGTTTGTCGCTCCTTTTAAATTCTCCAGATTCCGATCTATTCCTTCGATTACTCCGTCGTCTCCGCCGCCGTGTTGCCGTGTGGTGTGCTGTAGTGGATCACCTCAGCCGCCGCCGCCGTCCACCGATCTCAGATTCGCCTTGCATGATGCTCTCGAATCTTCTGGAGTCGATACGTCTCACGCCAGAGTACTGTTGCTCTCTCTTTTCTTACATATGATTTTTCATTTTCAGTTTTAGGAGAAAAAAATTATGGATTTCCTTTTTTTTTTTGGACTTGATATCATTGGTAAAGAGTGTCTAATTATAGTAATTTTACTTGGGTTTTAAAATTCAGTTTTAGGAATGATATGATTCGAGTTTGTGTCTATGATTATGAAGGAAGTTTCTTTCTTTTTATCTAATAAATGTTAATAAATTGTGTTCCCTGATTCAAAATTGGAAAGATTTTGATGTGAACTGAGCATCTTAGTACGATTGAAGAATATCCAATTCTGGGAAGTTTATCTTTTTTGTAGATAGTTTGATATATAGTTATAATTAATTATGTATTCTGTCAGGAATTAATATAGTTTTGGCGAATTTTGTGCTTGGCGACTTCAAATATGCTTGGTTTAGAATTTAATCAATGATGTTTTAGTTTATTCAGTTTAGAAAAAAAGGCTTGCAAAATTAAAGCATCGTTTTGGAACTTTTGTAGTGGTTTTAAGTACTGGTCTGAAAGGGACACTACAACAATTAGGACCCGAAGCGTTCAATTCAAATTAAGTTCGTATCCTAGGGAGGATGGTACTTGGGAATTATATCCTGGTTTTATATTCAAGTCCACTGAGATTTTATTACCTGCCAAAAAAATAATAATAATTGAGAGCTTATGTTTGATGGGAATTTTAGTTGTATGTTAATCTAACATTGTTTTTAAATGTTAAATCGATTTTGGAGCAGATGGCGAGGAAGAGTTTCGTTTCACAAATTCTGAAGTTATCTGTTATCGAGAGAGAAACAAGTATCTGCATAAATAGATGTGTTGATCTAGGAGGAACAGCTCTTTACATAGCAGCAGAGGATGCTTCTCTCATTTCGCACTCTGCCTATCCTCTCCCAGTGGATGCTTTCCTTGAAAGTTTGTATGATCTCTCCATGGGCTACTGCTCTCATTATAACTCATCATTTAGGTCGTCACGGGAGAATTTTTTGGAGAGCATAGAAAAATATCTATATGTTAAAAAGGTACCTACGAGAATATTGTTAATGTCATTATTGTCATTTTCCAATCTATTGACTTCAACAAACCAAGTTCTTTTCATTTCTAGTGACTATCTAGTTTTAACTCTATTGAGTTAAAGGAATTCTGCAACATTTAGGGAATGATTTTTTTTTTCTTCAGTAGATCTCATATCTGCAGACTGTGTAGTAATGAATAGCGTAGCCTCTCTGTGCTTCATTAGTTGTATATATGAAATGAAACATTCCGTTTCCTTTAGTTACTACTTGTTCTAATTCTTTAACTTCGGTAACTTGGTTTCTTATTTACTTGATCATTTTTCTTTTTTTTCTAATTGGTAAATCCATTCACTTCTTCTAAGGGCTTCTGGAGATCTATGGCCAAGAGTCAAGCAGAGCCACAGGCCCTTTATCTTCACTCAGTATGAAATTCACCTTCTAGCATATGATTTTTTTTATCTTTTCTGAAAGTTATACCAATTTGTGGTGTTTGTTTTGTTTATTAATCTTTTGTTTGAGCAGGTTTTGACACATCGTTCGGGTTCTGCTGTAATGCTTTCACTGATACATTCAGAGATTCTGAAAATGCTTCGGTTATGGGGCCTTCTGGATTTTGATGTTGAGATTTTTTTTCCACACGATCTTCCTGGTCTTCCTAGAGCCTATGATAAGCAAAAGAGCAAAGAGTCTGATCAGCCACACATAATGACTGTACAAATGCTATTGGGGGAGGTAACTACTATACTCTTGAACGTTTCTTTTACTTGCTATTAATATTAAATCCCGAATGAAGTGGAAAACAAAACAAATGCTATTTATTTATCTTTTCAATAAGGTTTTATTGTATCTTTGTGTTGTGCACTTGTGCTTTATCTTTTCTTAATTGCGATCAGATAATCAGACATGGGCAAGTTGAACGTAAGTAGAAACATGTACACGAACTTGGATATCAGCTTTCTACTGTCTACGTGTGCTTTTTTACAAAAGAAGCAAAGAAACTAAAATGTGAAATGATTGCAAACTACTTAGTTAATACTCTCCTTCCTCTTTTTCAAGTCTCTTCTATGTTTCATGAGAAGCTAAAGGTGGCATTTTGTGATTTTAACAGCATTTATTTAACTGATGTCTTGACTGCTCTAAGTTTGGTTTAAACTTCGTTTTTAATCTATATGAAGAGTTCTAAAATGACACTATTCGTGTGGGTAATATAATCTTAGGGGTAGTTGTTGGAGATTTATCTTCAATATATTTTACTTTGGCCTTTTTCCCTAAAAAATCTATTTCTGTTACAGATATTGCATTTTCTCCTCGTTTTGTAATCTTTTTACCTCTGGTTTTTGTTATCTTCTCATATAGTTTTATGATTGCAGATTTTAAGAAATTTGAAGGATGCTTTCTGGCCATTTCAACATGATGATGCTGATAGTTTATTTTTAAGGGCAGTAGATGCTGTTAACTGTGTAAATAAATTTAATGGCTTTGAGGAAAGGTATTTGATTTATATTAATTCAATTTGTATTTAGATGTTCTTTGGGAATATTAGGTTATGATTTCACATTTTTTTCCATATAGTGGCCATCGGCTTGCATCTGCAAAGGCTGCTCAACATAGGCTAGATCGGGGTGTTTGGACTGGTGTTCATTTTGGGGATATGAGGCGTGCTTTATCTGGTATGATCAGAAGATGGTGTTGCATCAGTAAATTCCTTTTTATTTTACCTAATAAATACTGAAAAGATAGCTTTATCATATGTATCAATTGTTATCAAAGATTGATAACAATTGTGCTTTCCTTCTCTCCTCATTCCTTCTCTCCTCATTCCTTGCGATCGAAAGGGTTAGAAAATCATTTGCACTATTTCCAATGTTAACATTTGGTTTTTCATCCCTTTTCCTTGTCAACTGCATGATTTTGCTTTCATTGATTACGTTCATTGTCCTTTTTCTCTGCTTTTAAATTTCTTTTCTCAAACCTTCTTTAGGCAAAAGTTTCTTCATTTTTGAGTGTAATATCAAGGTTAACATACTTTTATTCTGACAAAATTGTTCTATTGTTGCAGCATGCGAAAGGCTAATTCTTCTAACAACCGATCCGAAGGAAATGAGAGATTACAGCGTTCTCCTCTACCATTGTGGATTGTATGAACAGGCTCTGAAATATCTCAGATTCTATCAGGACACAAAGGTAAGTTTTACAGTCCAACGTAACGTAGCATCCGACTTCAAATTCAGCTTTTAAGAACTGGGATAAACATGTTCGGTAAACTATTTGCAGAGTTCTTCCCCGCAAAATCCGTTAACAGATTCAGTTACCAACCTAGAAGAAGATGCCGTGGAGAAATTGATGGTACGTCTTGATCTCATTGCAATGGAGGAAGGTTGGACCCGTTCGTCGTGTGTCAGAAATTTTCTTGGCAATAATTCTGAGCCATGGTAAGGCTTTCGTACATTTTCCTGTGGCATTAAATTTCAACCACTACTTGTCTGAGGCAAAGAGTTAGCCTACAGAAAATAAGTTTGAATGTCCCTAAACAGTCTGGTTTGGGGATCATAAGACGAGCCTGCACAGCGCATAAGACAGATCGATCAGACATTAGGATTCGACATAGGCTTTGGCAACATGATGAAATAAGCCGGTTGATATTTGCATTTTACCTCGGGTTTTAACGAATGGTTAATTTACTTGATGACCTTTCAGGCTGCCTTGGTATCAGAAGATTTTGTTTTGGTTTTCTTTAAATCTTTGTAAATGATTGTCATTTGAACCTGTTGTGTAGTTAACAGAGTATGAAAATAGAAAATATGAATACCCTAAATGAGTACCATGCAGGGGTCTCAACGAAACATTTGGGTTTGCAAGCTATATTCTTTCACCTCGAGAAAAACTCGAATTCGGCTTAGTAATTATCGTGTCGAGTTCGAGTTATTTGAGCGAGCTGAATTCAAATGTTCTAATGCATTACTCAAACGAAATCAGGTGCTTTTTTTATCCTTTCGTATTCAATATATGCTTTTTTCCCTTTTATTGAGCTTGAATTTGAACAATGAAATTGGACTTCAAACAAACTTTAGCAAGTTCGAGCTTGAAGTACTTGTAAATATGCATAATTCTTTCATAAAGTATAGCCTATAGGTAAACAGCTTTTATTTTTTGGAATAAAATATTAATTAAATATGAGTAATAAACCAGTTAATATGACTTTCTAATACTGAATTAAATTTTAAAAATATTTTAAGGACATTGCTAATGGTGTCCGTGGACCAATGGGTACTAATTTAATTCATCAATTTTGTCTAAATTTGTTCTTGTAATTGGTTAATAAAAGTTCATTTATACTTATTTATTAATTTATTTTGTTTTTACTAAATTTATTTATTTTAATTTTGTTTAACTCTTAAGAAGAAGAACAAGCAGAGCCACGTTAGCGTGTAAGAAAAAATTTATATCTAGAAAATTTTAATTTATAAATAAATGCCATGTCAATATTTTATTAGAAAGTTTAAGGAGTGACAAAGAAAACAATTTTTATAATATAGACGATGAAATCGCAAAGATCAATAAATTGCATTGTTGTATAATTAAAACTTTGGCGATAAAGGAATCTATTGATTGGTTCTAGTTAGGGGTGTTTATCGAGCGAGTCGATCGCGAGTTGAGTAGTGTTTAACTCGTGTACGTTAAAAAATCTCGTTGTTCGACTCAATTTGTTAAGCTCGATAAGGTTTTGCTCGACTCGTGCTCGTTAAAAAATTCCGTTGCTCGTTAAACTCGCCAAAAATTTTATCTTGTTTTTTAAATATAGGTAAAATTTAGTGATACTATTAGAGCTTAATATAAACATAGAAATTCAGGAAAAAAAAGTAAGGTCCGAGGAGACAAATAAATGAACCTGCCATGATCGAGTTAGAGATGAAGTCAATATTCGAGTGTGAGACTTTTTTTAGTTTCACAACAATCTTCGATAAACAACATAGGAGAGAATGCCTTAGAAATTTTTCGGATTTTAACTTTGAATCATATTTTTTATATAAGAAGTGAGACGAAAGACTTTTTCCATTTTTTACTTTATAAAAAAAAGAAAGACTTTAATAAAAAAGACTTATTATTATAATTTAATTTTTTATTAATACAAATTAACTTTTTTAATTCTCGAAAAATACAAAACGTTTTGATAATTTGAAATGGGTAAATTACCTAGCAATTCATTGAATTTTCTAGAGTTTTCAATTAGTATTTAAATTTTTTCAGACATATATTTTTAAGGTAACCACGAAAATTCATAAAAGAATTTATAAAAAATAGTGAGTTGTTCACAAACTTATCAAGTCAAGTTGGGCCTTGCTCGACTTGACTCGCTAAGATCTCGAGTCGAGCTCAAATTTGAGTCAAGTCAATTCAAGTCAATCGTTAACCGAGTTTTGACCGAGATGAATTCAAGTTGTTTGCGAGCTGCTCAACTCAATAAGCACCCTAGTGCCAGTAAAAAAGGATGATATGTGTCTTGTTAAAAAAATAAAAAAGTATAAACAGCGGATTGAGTCAAAATTAGAGGTTAGAGCTAATACTAGAGGTTTGACCAGTCAAATCCGCTAATTTGGATGCTTGGTGAATAGCGGATTGAAATAGCGGATAGGGTGAAACCTCTAATTTTAAAAAAACTGTTAATAGGAGCTTTTTGGAATTAGAGATTTTAACATAAGAGTTATAAAGACCCCTTTTACCCTTAATAATTATAAAAAAATCTCCAAATAACCCAAATTTAACCTTTTTTATTTTAATTCTTCACCATCACGTATTTACTTTGTGACACTGTTAAACTAATACTTTTTATTTTTTTTCTTTTCATTCTCACACATTTATATTTGTATTTAAATTTAATAATTAATTTAATTGTATTAAAATAATTATATAAATAATAAATTAATATATTCTTCAAATATGCTTAATAATGTTATATTAAAAAAAATATTTTTCATAATCAAACTAATTAAATAAGTATCGAATATAATCATGTCTTTATGTAATTTTTCTTGTTCAAATAATCAAACAGTTATAAGCTATCAGTTAATTTTATCAAACATTTTTATACAATCAGCTAATATAATTCGCTAGTCAAATCAATTAATATAATCAGTTATCAGTTAATGTAATTCGCTATAAGTTAATGCAATCATTAAGCCATATTTGTATATCTTGGAAAATTTCCTAACTGGGATGGATGCCCAAGTGCACCTATAAAGATTGTTGCAGCTTTCTTGAATAATAAAACATAAAGCTTATAAAAAAAAATATGGTCATTATCTTTTAATTTGTGTTTACAGGCAATATATTAAGGTAGCTCTTTCACAATCGCAAAAATTTTTGCTGTTGAAGAGAATAATTAATTTGCCTTCTAAGAAGCAGTTCTTAATTAAGTCATGATTAAATATAATAAATATCTAATTCTCATAATTATTCAAAGTCTCCACTGGATATGGTGTGTAATAAGATAAAATAAATAAATGCGACTCCAAACTAATTAAAGTTCCATTGATTTTTTAAACCATAAATATTAATCCTGTAAAAACTATATAATTTACAGACTGAAATGTCAATTTATAATAAATATCTTTATCTGCTGGTAAAATTAAACTTTTAATCACCTAAAAGGCACACGTAATATTTTGATAATTGTTCCAATTGTAAGAGTAAATTATGATAATGGGTCACTCAACTATTATTATGTTTATAATTTAGTCCTTCAATTATAAAAAAAATTCCAAATTCACCAGTTTACCTTATAAAAGAAAATCCGTTGCCTTCATGGCACAGTTTCACTAAAACTTTCTGAATTTCTTCAATCTATATTCTTTTTTTTAATTTCTTCATTTTGATCCTTATATTTTTCATTTTCTTTCAATTTGATACATACGATGCAAAAAAACTAAAACCAAACCAAAGTTGTTGATAATTGCCACCGACTCCGACAATCTCATCAACAACTATCGACGACTTCAATCCTTATTTTTTGAATATTTTTAAGGTGTTTACAAAGTAATATATACTCAAAATTATTATGTATTGTGTTTAAAGAATAGGTATTTACAAGATAATATCCTCTCCAGAGACAATGTTACATTTATGTAAGAATCATCTTAGTTCCCTAAATAATTCTAAACTAACCATATTTTTCTAATTTTTTTTTTATATTTCACAATTAATCTCTAATTTAACCTATTTTGGAAACCACAAATGAAAAAAAAAACCAAAATAAATGAAATGAGTGTGACCATTGCTTGAGAAAGGAAAGAGTAAGAAGTAAACTTCAAAATATTGTCACTATCAAATCAATATCAAAGGAAAAGGAAAAGTAGCATGGTCCACTAATATGCCTACCCCTAGGGTCTATAGGAACATAGGGTTGTAGAATTTTAAGCTAAATCTTGACCCTATACTTTAGATCTGTCCACCACCCTATTTAAAAATGCAATCTCCCTAAGAAACCTAACAAAACCCTATTGATGTCCATTTGTGCACCTAATTTGCAAATTACTTTTGTAAGTGATTTCCAAAAAAAAATTCAACTTTTCCCTTAAAATAACACTAAAGATTTCTACCATTTATATTCGGAACCAGTTTTGGGATAAATAGTTAAGTTTCTTAAATAAGATCAGAAGTTTGAATTATGATGTTATAAATAGAAAAAATTAGATTGAACGTCTTTTTTACATTAGACCACTAAAAAATTCGATCTAAATTAATCAACTAATGAGTTAAATACGTGTGGTTAAACCAAGAAAAATTCAACCATTTGATATAATGAATGGCATTTCTTATGTAATGATGACGAGATTAATACATTTGATTATTGAAGTGTGAGGTTAAGATATTCAATTAGTGGTTCTACATTAATATTTCCACTCAAAGCAATACCAGTAGGAAATATTTATGGTTGACTTTAGTCATTATTATTTCATGTTACTTTTTATATTTTTCTTAAAAAGAATTTGGTTAATGAGTGTGTATAATTATGGTTTACCTATAAATAAGTATACAAATTATATCTAAATTATTCATTTTTTATAATAGGTATCTACTTTTTTATCAAAGAAAATATATCTAATTAAAATTATTCTTTTTATAATAGGTGTCATTTTAAATTTTTTTCTGTGACTGGCGTTAAAAATTGTTATCTAATTAAAATGTGACATGTGAAATTTATTAATTTTTTATTAAAAATTAAAAATCTTAATTTCTCAAAACCTTGTATTCTATTTTTAAAAAAACTCCAAATCTCATCTCTGTCGGACATCCCCACCCTTGTCGGTGGTTCACCGCTCATCGACCAAACGTAACGTACCAACCTATAACCCTCCAACCACCAATCGGAAATCCAAACAATATTTTTTTCTCACTATTGGTCATTTGTTGAAATTGTTTGCAGTACAATTAATTGTTCATTCATCGATTTCCAATGACGGAAGAGTTATATTCTCAATCACGGGTTCAACAAAAGAAAAGAGTGATCGGTGGTGATCAGATCGATGACTGAAAAAATATTTATGGATTTAAGTTAAATATTTGGAGGTTTTTTTGAGATTTGAAGAATTTACCCAAGATTATTTAAGCTTAATCAAAGACTCGTATTTGTGATCTTGAGGAATGTTATCATGCTTGTGGTTCTACTTGGTCCAACAAAATTAAATTTATTAGGAAAAATAAATAAACAAGATTAAATTAATTTCTAGTAATGCTTGTTTATTATCTACATAGATGGATAGAGGGGTCTAAAGGGGCAGTCGCTTCCTAAGATTTTAAAATTTATACATGATTTAAAGAAAATTATGAATTTTTTATTAAAAGCCTATTTTCGTCTTCTTAAAATTTTATAAATTCGCATCCTAAAATTTTATAGGTTCTTCACTTCTAACATAAAGTCATGCGTCCGTCCCTGATTATCTACCAAATATTTTTTTTTTCAAAATTTAAAATTTAAATTTACTAAACGATATATTTATATTAACACTTATATTTCAATAACAAACCAAACAATTTTTATAAACCAAATTCAATACTTATTAAATTCAGTATTAAGCTCTTATTTTGGTTTTAAAAAAATAATAAATAAATTCAGTATTAAAAAACCAATATTTGATTTTTTTAGTTTATCAATTTTAATTTAAATCACAATAAATAAAAACATAAAGACATATCTAAGCTCTTGGTAGAACAGTCCTGCAGTTGTCAGTTTGAGTATTTTAGTAGTAATAGCCTCTGTTTCTCTCAATGGTGAAAGATCTCTAACTGTTTTTTCAACTACTAGAATCTTTGATCCCATCTTCACTCTTAAACATTCCAATTGTGGCCACCGCCATCACCGCCGCCCCATGATCACCACCACCCCACCAACATGTTAGGCCTACATAACGTCTTCCTTATAGCTCCACCGCCACCTTCACAGGAAAACCAACAACAACAACAACAACCGCCGCCCCCACCGCCACTATCGCAAGCGTTTTACCAGAACCACGACTTGACTGACACAAATGTTTGGACTTTAAAGAGGATCACAACAACCCAAGAAACGCCACCGGTTTTCCAGAAGAAAGATGGAGTCTTGTCCGTTGTTGAAGATGACGACGGAGATGACGACAGCGGTTGTCTGAAGGTGTGTAGAGACTGTGGGAATAGGGCAAAGGAGTGTAGATACAGTCGATGTCGGACTTGTTGTAAGAGTAGAGGCTACGATTTTCCTACCCACGTGAAGAGCACGTGGGTGCCCGCTCCTAAGAAGAAAGACAGGAAGGTGGTGGTGATAGGGGAGGAGGACGGAGGTGGAAACGGCGGAGGATCTTTAGGGTCGTCATCCTGCTGCGGTAAAAGGCAAAGGGTGTTGAATTTCACTTCAAATGCTGCTTCAAAGTCCATGAATTTTGAAGCTGCCACTTCTCACCAGGGTTTGTTCGGTCTTTTATGATCCTGTTCCTCTCCTTAAGTTGTTTCTCTTTTGTTGATTTAAAACTGGGATTTTGCTCATTTCCAGATTCGAGATTTAAAGAATCGTTGCCGGGTCAAGTCCGAGCGCCGGCGGTTTTCAGATATATTCAGGTGACCGTCATTAGTGACGGCAAAGCAGAGGTTGCTTACCAAGCCACTGTGAATATAAACGGCCATGTGTTCAAGGGGTTCCTGTATGATCATGGAGTTGATGTGAAAAATGCCTTCCCTTGTATATCGAAACTGGTTTTCGAAAGCAGCAGCAATGGAAGGGATAGGTATTCTTCTTCGTCGGTTGTTGCAGCCTCCGGCGACTGACGACGACGATCGGTTACTGCCTGTTCTTCTGTTTTGCTTGGTGTCATTGCTCTGTTTTCAGTTTGCTTATATGAATTGATGATTGAACTGTTTGCTCTATTATTAATATTATTGAGCATTTAAACATGCTCCATTCCACGTTCAGATAAGAATTTTTAATTATGTTAAAATCAGTTTTGATTTTGATTCGAATATATCAGCTTCAAATATCATACAAACACATATGCAGATAACAGTAGCAAAAATTTTCATCTTCAACAAGTTTCCCTCAATTCTCTTCCTATACATAATAATTTCAAGCTAATTCAGTACAAAAAGAATGTAATTCATATACATTTGAAACAACCTTAATAACTATGTTTACAATGTTAACCTAAGCCCTGACTGTAACATATCATATATCTGCAACATAAGAAACTAATCTGGTGTGTCCATTGCCGCCACGAATCGTTCTCCATGGCCATGTCAATGCCAGAAGTCGAAAGCTTCTGCTTTTAACCGCTCACATCTCCGGAATACGATCAATGTACATAAATGGACACTGGTTCCGAGCGGGAAATCTTGTAACGATCATGACATTTTCAAGTGTCCTGTAAGAAAACTTTGAGAATGAAATCGCGGAAGCGTTTTGAATATAGCTTTGGATCAACGGCGGAAATCGAAGTCGGATCGTATTGCATTGATTTATACGCATGCTCAAGCTTCTTGCTAATGTCATAGTCTTGCAGAATGTCTATTGTACCAAAGAAGAGAATGACATCACATGTTACACCAGTTGGTTCTCCAACCAGTTGACCATCGGTTTTTCTCAGAGTCTTTTCAGCTCGAGCGGCTGTCTTTATACGACCGCCTGCATATTTTCGTATTGAAAAATCATCAGAACAACTAATCCAAAACACTTCATATAGATGTCATTCAACATTTTAGATCTACGGATTCTTGTGGCAATGACAAACAATTTTACCGTGTGGGGTCGATAACAAGTTGATCACTGCTAGCTTGGGATAGCTGAGGAGCTTCTCCATTTTTGCAATCTCCATTTCCTGCAAGTTAAGGCAACCATTGATTTCAAATTCATGGAAAAATTAGTTTCCATTGATGACTAGAAATAACCAGTAGGGGTGAGACCTCCAGGAGTTGTGGGAACTTCACGAAAGTGCAAACCGACCAGCAAACTATAATCCATAATTCTCTCACGTTCAAGAAAGTCGCAATCTTGGTCGACTTGCCTGCATGAAAGGTGCCGAAAAAGAATCAGACAACATGAACCTTAAACATAAAGAGGCACTTAGAAAAGAGAATCACCTGCAGAACTCTTGGAACCACAGTTTCTGCAATCGATACATATAATTGAGATCGATTTGAGGGTTGTTGTTGGATCGATTTCTGATTCAGGTTTCGCAGTTGTACGACCTTGGAAAGAACCTTTCAAGTCAAAGTGTCTATGAATGGTGTAATGACCCGTTTACAATCAGACCCGACTCAAAACCCAAACCAAACCCGGTTCAGACTCGAACCCGACCCAGAATCAAAACCCTAATAACAAACCCTTAAAAACCCTAGCCGCCGCCGTTAACCTTGCCTCCACTACCATCACCGGCATCCATTTCCCGTCGCCGTTATCCTCACCGGTATCCACTAAAACCCCAAATTCAATCCCTAAAATCTCTAAATTTATCATCCCTAAAATCAATCAAACACCCTACTCAACAACCCTGTCAACCACTCGGCAAATAATCCATACCCCTACCACAATCAAACCCACTGCTATATCACACAAAACCCGGATTGCACCCACTCAGATCTGCAACATCAGATTTAAAAAATGAAGAGTAGTTAGTTCCTTTGAAATTTTTGGGTCGATAAAACCCGAAAAATAAAAAAAAACTGGAGGTAGAGAGGGATCTTTCAGTTCAAAAAGGGGGGGCTGGAGTTCTAAAAATTTTGTAAAGAAAAAAAGGATTTTCAGTTCGAGATTGTAAAAAAAATTAAAAATCGAATATAAGAAAGGTGATTTCATATCAAGAACTTCAAATCTTTCTCTTCTATTTTACATATTCAGATCAAAAAAATCATTTTAAAACAAAAGGGGTTTTTAGTTCGAAAAACCGAAAGTTTCTTTGTTTTCAGTTTACATCCTTGAATCGAAAAAGAGAGAAAGAAAAGATCGAAAGCTTACCTTGCCGCCACCGCTCCGCCGCCGCGAGGTCACTGCGCCGGTGACCGGTGCGTGAACAATCTGAGGAGCGGCGTCTCTGGTTGAGAGAGGAAGAAGATAGGATTAGGTTTTTATTAAATCTAATTCGAAACAAAAAGGGTTATAAGTGTTTTAAACCGTCCAAAGCCAAAAGGTGTCGTTTTGGCACCACCCGACCCGCGGTGACCCGTAACCTGGGGAGGATCTGCGGGATGTTTAATGGGCAAATTACCCCCTTGGTCCCTGCCCTTCATCCCCGCCTTTTTTTTTATTTTAATGTGGCATTTCTATTTTACTTTTTATTCAAACTGGTCACTGTCGTTAATATTAATATGTTTTTAATTTCCAGCCCTGCATTTCTGCTTATTTGCATTTCAGCCCGCATGTTTTGCATCTGTTTCATTTTCATCCTGTAATATTATACATTTATGCTATGTAATTAGATATTCATACATTTTAGTCCCTAACCTTTAGATCCATGCTATTTTATGAAGTGTTAGTATATATCATGCATCTTCATGTTAGCATTTTATTATTATTGTTATTATTACCATAAAGTAGCTTACTATATATTAAATATGTAACATATATGTACATACGTATTCATGTTTTTATCTATGTATAATACGCATATATTTTTTATTTCATCTTATTTTATATATATGTATGTGTATATATTTTTATGTATGTTTGTAAAATAATATATAACATTTTATTTAATTACAACATATATGAATAATGTTAAATATTTGTTTTGCCTTAAGTAGTATATTTCTAGGTTAATATTCATGCATATTTTAGAGTAGTGTTTTTTTTTTATGTTAGAATGCATTTTTATGTGTTAAATTAATGCGTATATATGTTAGATTAGTATTTTATTATGTTGGTATTTATTTATATGTTTATCGCATTGTATGTATGTTTGCCATGTTTTAAATTACATTTCTGAAATATAAATTGTTAATGCGGTGCCCTTTTATTCAAGCGTAAACGGGGCGATATCACGCGTAGTGATAGTAGTTGGCGTTTACTCTCGGATAACGGGTCTTTAAAATCTACTCGCACTTATAACCAAATTTTAAATTAATCGTCACTTTAATCGGAAGGTCTAATATTAATAAAGCGGTAATTATTAAAGTACCAATTTTGGGCGGTGTGGGGTGCTAATCCTTCCCATCCATCCGAATCGACTCCCGAACCCGACATTTTAAAATCTACGGTTTTTACGATTGTCCGATCCACCTTGAGTGGCTGGTGGCGACTCCATTTTTTAAATAAAACACAGGTTTTCTAAAATCCCACGCGGAAGACAATATTTTCAAAATAAAAAACACCATCTTTTTTAGCGAGACGGGACATCGCTATATATGGCGACTCCGCTGGGGATATTTTTGTTTTTTCAAAAACAAATGAGAGTCAAGCTTTTTTAAATAATTATTGCTTTACTAATATTAGAAATTCTGGATTAAAGTGACTATTAAATTAACATTCGGTTATAATTGTGCATTTATTTTAACGCATTTAAAACTTGGCATATAAACCCATTTTTTAAGTGGGGGAAACGCTAATGCTTTCGTGGAGATATCGTTCTCTCGTATGGGCCTAGCAAGTACCTTCAGGGCTCGAGTACCTTCAGGGCTCGAGTACCTTATGCTTTCGTAAGGATATCGTTCCTTCGTACGGGCATAAGCGAATGGGTCCCCCTGAATTGAACCCGGTTGAAAGGAGCCTATAATGGGTGATGATCGGGGGCCTTGCTACTCTTAGTAGAGGACAACAAGGACAATTCGGGTACCTCTTAGCACCAAAACTGCATATAGTGAGCCGTAGGAGCCAACCCTTTAGAGCCATATCGGTACTCTGCCCGTTAGTGGTCACCCTATTTAGGCTCTGGTGCCTTATTTCTTATTTATATACATTTTTTTATTACTCTATTTTTTATTTGTTTTATTTAATCATTTTATTTGGTACTAACTCGTTTTATTTTATTCTCGTCGCATTGATTTCACCTGCATCATTGCACAACATCATCACAATATTGATTTTCCATTGCATCAATTTAGGACACATTTTGCATACATATACATTCGTTTTCAAAATAAGAAAACTGACTCTAGGGATGCCCTATGATGTTGATCTTTGGATAAAGTAGAAGATCAGTCAGTTCAGCTTCCATACGGAACCCGGTACAAAACAAAGATGGCGAACGATGAAAGATTGAAAAAAATTGAGCAAGATCAGAAAGAATTGCAAGCGAACATAGCCAAGCAGGTTGAGGGACAGTTGGTGAGAGTCCAACAGTATATGAGGGAACAACTTGCAAAGTCACAACAAGACATGCTGGGCCAAATGGCGCAAATGTTGGGATTAAAGCTTCTCGAGCTTAGAGAGGCTTCTGTTGTAAATCCCACTGCAAATCCTAAACCCACTGTTGGGGATGAGGATCTTATGTATCCTTCGGGGTTCACACTCCTTCAAATCAGGATACAATCAGAAACTCAACCTCATGTGATCATTTCTCAGGGAAAGTCTCATCTACATCAGGTCGGTACTTTGATCCCTATAAATCAGCCATCTGCATCAGAAGTTAAGCCCGGGGGTAATCAAGCTGAGAATTTTATCTCAAAAATGGATCATTTGTTTGAGACCGAAAGGCCGAAGGTAGAAGCTTCAAAGGAAATCGAAGATCGATGTAATAGACTCGAAGAGAAGCTAGAGGTTATGAGAGTAGAGGACACCTTCAGTGGATTCGATGCCAATGAACTCAGTCTTGTCCCAGATTTAGTTTTACCTCCTAAATTCAAGGTCCCAGAGTTTGAGAAGTATGACGGGACAAGCTGTCCCCGTGCTTATCTTACTATGTTCTGTCGGAGGATGACAGGATACGGCCGAGACGACAAGCTGTTAATCTACTGCTTTTAGGACAGTCTATCGGGATCTGCTGTCCGATGGTATAATCAATTGAGCCGAAATCATATCAAATCCTTGAGAGACTTGGCCAAAGCTTTTCTGGAGCAGTACTGACACGTCAATGACATGATGCCAGACCGGTGGACGTTGCAACAGATGAAACAAAAGCATAATGAAAGCTCTAGGCAGTACGCTCAGCGCTGGAGGGATATAGCAGCTCAGGTCCAACCCCCGCTTAGTGAGAGGGAGACGGTGGTCACATTTGTACAAAATTTAGAGGGTCCGATCTTGGGTCGCTTGATAGGTAACGCGACTACCAATTTTACTGACCTCGTGTTATCCGGTGAGCTCATCGAGAATGCTTTCAAGACTGGAAAAATTGACGATGGGGGTAGTTCGTCCCATAAGAAGCCTTACCATGGAAAGAAAGACCAGGAAGTGAACTCTTCGGGAGTTTACAATGCCAATTATTCTAAGCCCATCACAGTTGTGCAACCTAAGGCCGTGCCCAGTGCTCACGTTGCCTCAAGCCAAGTTTCTGGTCAGAGAAAAAACACTGAGAAGACAGAGTTCACTCCCCTGCTGATGTCGTATGGAGATCTGTATAAGGATCTGCTAAAAGCCCATATAGTGGTACATTTCCACCAGGCTCTGACGCAACCCCCATTCCCTAAGTGGTATGATCCTAAAGCGAGTTACGAATATCACGCTGGACAGGTGGGCCACACGATTGAAAATTGTTGGGGCTTCAAGAAGCTGATAGAAAAGTACCTCAAGCTCGGTGTTATAAGTATTGAAAACCTTGCAAGTTCAGCAACAAGTGGGAATCCCTTACCACAACATAAAGACCCCAAGTGAGAATTTTTGAAACCCAGTATTAGGGCATGCCCCGTTATCAAGGATCTTATTTTGAAATGTCAGATATTAAGCTATTCCGACCCTTATAGGTCTGCTTATAGTTTTTCTTTCTTTTAAAATAACATTTTTTGGATTAATTTCACTGTCTCAAGCCTGAGGACAGTGGAAATCTTTTGTAAGGGCAAAAAACTACAAGTTTTAATGAAATGAACCTTTTTGATTCAACTATGTTGACTCTGATTTGAAGACTGTTGTGATCGCACTTATAGATAAAAGAAATCAGAAATCGTAAAAACAACAAATGTTTGGATGGTATTATGATCTAATTTTGGGGCATTACATTTTCCACAAAGGGACAAAAGAAAAAGCCACTATGTACTCTAAGGGATCAAGTTTGATGTGTAAACCTTTTGGGGCATCCATTCGAGATAAATGATGATATCGGGAGTCGGTTGAGGTTGGGGGTATCATGTTAGAAGCCATAAATCTGACAAGATCAGTGAGGAGTCAGGGGCATCCTTTTGAGGATCGGAAAAAATCATGTCACATTCATTCATGTAGTTGTATTTATCTTGCATGGAATCATTTTTGCATACGTCATACATTTAGATTAAGTGCATACACCAAAATCGCCATGCATTTAGGGTAGACACATAAAATTAGATACATTCATGCAATCTTGCTTGTACATGACAGGTCTACGGAAAAGACCGAGTACCCTCAACATGGGGGCAATGACAAGAGGGCCAACCCTAGCCATGAAGAAGGCCAAACATGCAGAAGAGCTAAAATCTTTAGACAAAAGGTATCAGCGGCAAAATTTTTGAACAAATACTAACTAATGATTTCTTTCATTTTCAGGTCTTGTCTACATCAGTAGTGGTGGACTAGCTCAGACAATTCAAACAAATCCAACATTTTGAAGATCTTTTTCTCCGTTGATGGTGTAATAGGTCAAATTTTCCTTCGAATCTCGTCTCTTAGCCAGTGATGCGACAGATCCGGCATCTTTCAAATCTTACTTTACCGCTGATGGTGCAGCAGTATAGATATCCTGAAGATCTCATTTCTCCGTTGATGGTGCAACAGATCCGAACCTTTCCCCAAGCAGATCGAATTTCTATTCTGGTCTTGTTTCTCCACTGACAGTGCAGCCAGATCTATTTTTTCTCTAGTTTTACTTCTTTGTACAGTTCAAGAAAAAAGAAAAAATCATCACAAAAAAGAAGAAAGAATTGAAAATTTTTGAAAAAAAAAGATAAGAATTCAAAGAAAATTGAAGAAAAATTGAAAAAATCAAAAAAAGAAAAAAATGAAAAATGAAAAATCAAAAGAAAATTTATCAACCTTCATCGCGCGATCTAGACCCTATGTTGATGGAGTGACTAGGTCCAAGCCATCGTCCTCAGATCCTGTTCTCCGCTGATGGTGTAGTTGCCTGTGTCGTCATTATCCGATCCGTCTTCTCCGCGATGGTGTAATAGGTCAAATTTTCCTTTAAATCTCGTCTCTTCGCCAGTGATGTGACAGATCCGGTATCTTTCAAATCTCACTTCTCCATTGATGGTGCAGCAGACCAAATTTCTACTCAGGTCTTGTTTCTCCGCTGATGGTGTAGCTAGACCTAACTTTTTCCTCAAGCTACTTCTTTGTACAGTTACAACAAAAAAATCAAATCAAAAAAAGGAAAAAAAAAGAAAAAGAAGAAAAAATCAGAAGAAGTAAAAAAAATCAAAAAAAATAAATAAAAAATAAGTAAAAATGAAATAAAAAATCAAAAGAAAATTTATCAACTTTCATCGCTCGATCTAGTCTCTCTGCTGAGGGAGTGGCTAGGTACAAGCTATCGTCGTCCTGACATCATACTCTCTGCTGATGGTGTAGCCGGTTCCAGGCCGTCATTATTCGACCCAGTACTCCGCTGATGGAGTGGCTAGGTCCAAGCTATCGTCGTCCTCAGATCCTGCTCTTCACTGATGGTGTAGCCGATTCCAGGTCGTCATTATCCAATCCAGTTTTTTGCTGATGGAGTGGCTAGGTCCAAGCTCTTGTCGTCCTCAGATCCTGCTCTCCACTGATGGTGTAGCCAGTTTCAGGTCGTCATTATCTGATCCAATCCCTCTGCTGATGGAGTGGCAGGATCTAAGCTCCCGTTGCCCTTAGATCCCGCTTTCGCCGATGGTGTAGCCGGCTCGGTCGTCATTATCCGATCCAGTCCTCCTCCCTGATGGGTGGCTAGGTCCAAGCTGCTATCATCCTCTAATTTTGCTCTTCGCTGATGGCGAGCCGATTCTCGGTCGTCATTATCCGATCCAGTCCCTCCGCTGATGGAGTGGCTAGGTCTAGTTGTTGCTATCCTACTTCTCCGCTGATGGTGTAGTAGGGTTCCAGTTAATGTTCTGCTTCTCCGTTGATGGGAAGGTTAGATCCAACTTTACTGATTTTCAAGTTCTCTTTATTAATATTGTAGTAAAAAAAATCAAAATCAAAGAAAAAATAAAAAAAAAAAAAAAAAAAAGAAGAACAAAATATGAAACAAAAAAAAAAAAAAAAAGAAACAAAAAAAAAGAAAAAATAAAGAAGAAGAAAAGAGAGCAAAAGTTGCCAGTTTTCTGATCTTGCCTCTTCGTCAGAGTTGTAGCTGGATCAGACATAGTAACTTTCATCAGCCGATCCTGCCTCTTCGTCAGTGTTGCAGTTGGATCAAATTTTGTAGACCCTGCCTCTTCATCGATTTTGCAGCTGGGTCAAGTTTTCTTTAGGTATTATCGCCGTCAATAATATAGCAAGTTGAACTCATTTTGCTTCCCCAACAAATAGCCCCCTATGTCGAAGGCTTTGCTTCCCCAAGAGTGACAAGGTAGATCAACCAAGACAAGAAAGAAGGCCTGCATCAAAGAGAAAGAAGATCTACAGAAGAAAGAAGACATACGTCAAGAGAAGAAGCTCAGCCGAACCAGACAAAACAAGTTATTTTTAGTCTTTGCTTTATCGTCGTTACACAACAATAAGCAAAGGGGGGCAACTGTAATGACCCGTTTACAACCAGACCCGACCCAAAACCCAAACCAAACCCGATTCAGACCCGAACCCTACCCAGAATCAAAACCCTAATAACAAACCCTTAAAAACCCTAGCCGCCATCGTTAGCCTTGCCTCCACTACCATCACGGCATCCATTTCGTCGTCCGTTATCCTCATCGGTAACCACCAAAACCCTAAATTCAATCCCTAAAATCCCTAAATTTATCATCCCTAAAATCAATCAAACACCCTACTCAACAACAACCTCATCAACCACTCGGCAAATAATCCATGCCCCTACCACAATCAAACCCATCGCTATATCCCACAAAACCCGGATTGCACCCACTCGGATCTGCAACATCGATTTAAAAATGAAGAGTAGTTAGTTCCTTTGAAATTTTTGGGTCTATAAAACCGAAAAAAAAAAAAAAATTGGAGGTGGAGAGGGATCTTTCAGTTTAAAAAAGGATGGAGTTCTAAAAAATTTTGTAAAAAAAAAAAGGGTTTTGATTCGAGATTGAAAAAAAAAATTAAAAATTGAATATAAGAAAGGTGATTTCATATCAAGAACTTCAAATCTTTATGTTCTATTTTACATATTCAGATCAAAAAAATCATTTTAAAACAAAAGGGTTTTTAGTTCAAAAAACCGAAAGTTTCTTTGTTTTCGTTTAAATCCTTGAATCGAAAAAAAGAGAAAGAAAAGATCGAAAGCTTACCTTGTTATCATCGCTCCGCCGCTCGCTCAGGTCACTGCTACGGTGACCGGTGCGTGAACAATCTGAGGAGTGGCGTCTCTGGTTGAGAGAGAAGAAGAAGATAGGTTTTTTAGGTTTTTATTAAATCTAATTCAAACAAAAAAGGGTTATAAGTGTTTTAAACCATCCAAAGCCAAAAAAGGTGCCATTTTGGCACCACCCGACCCGCGGTGACCCGTAACTGGGAGGATCGCGGGATGTTTAATGGGCAAATTACCCTTGGTCCCCGCCCCTTCATCCCCGCTTTTTTTTTTATTTTAATGTGGCATTTCTATTTTACTTTTTATTCAAACTGGTCACTTTATCGTTAATATTAATATGTTTTTAATTTTCATTTTCGCTTATTTGCATTTCAGCCCGCATGTTTTGCATCTGTTTCATTTTCATCCTGTAATATTATACATTTATGCTATGTAATTAGATATTCATACATTTTAGTCACTAACCTTTAGATCCATGCTATTTTATGAAGTGTTAGTATATATCATGCATCTTCATGTTAGCATTTTATTATTATTGTTATTATTACCATAAAGTAGTTTACTATATATTAAATATGTAATATATATGTACATACGTATTCATGTTTTTATCTATGTATAATATACATATATTTTTTATTTCATCTTATTTTATATATATGTATGTGTATATATTTTTATGTATGTTTGTAAAATAATATATAACATTTTATTTAATTACAACATATATGAATAATGTTAAATATTTGTTTTGCCTTAAGTAGTATATTTCTAGGTTAATATTCATGCATATTTTAGAGTAGTGTTTTTTTTTTATGTTAGAATGCATTTTTATGTGTTAAATTAATGCGTATATATGTTAGATTAGTATTTTATTATGTTGGTATTTATTTATATGTTTATCGCATTGTATGTATGTTTGCCATGTTTTAAATTACATTTCTGAAATATAAATTGTTAATGCGGTGCCCTTTTATTCAAGCGTAAACGGGGCCAGTATCACGCGTAGTGATAGTAGTTGGGCGTTTACTCTCGGATAACGGGGTCTTTAAAATCTACTCGCACTTATAACCAAATTTTAAATTAATCGTCACTTTAATCCGGAAGGTCTAATATTAATAAAGCGGTAATTATTAAAGTACCAATTTTGGGCGGTGTGGGGGTGCTAATCCTTCCCCATCCGTAACCGACTCCCGAACCCGACATTTTAAAATCTCTGGTTTTTACGGTGTCCGATCCACCTTGAGTGGCTGGTGGCGACTCCATTTTTTAAATAAAACACAGGTTTTCTAAAATCCCACGCGGAAGACAATATTTTCAAAATAAAAAACACCATCTTTTTTAGCGAGACGGGACATCGCTATATATGGCGACTCCGCTGGGGATATTTTTGTTTTTTCAAAAACAAATGAGAGTCAAGCTTTTTTAAATAATTATTGCTTTACTAATATTAGAAATTCGGATTAAAGTGACTATTAAATTAACATTGTTATTATAATTGTGCATTTATTTTAACGCATTTAAAACTTGGCATATAAACCCATTTTTTAAGTGGGGAAACGCTAATGCTTTTCGTGGAGATATCGTTCTCTCGTATGGGCCTAGCAAGTACCTCAGGTGGCTCGAGTACCTTCAGGCTCGAGTACCTTATCTTTTCGTAAGGATATCGTTCTTCAGACGGGCATAAGCGAATGGGTCCCCCTGAATTGAACCCGGTTGAAAGGAGCCTATAATGGGTGATGATCGGGGGCCTTGCTACTCTTAGTAGAGGACAACAAGGACAATTCGGGTACCTCTTAGCACCAAAACTGCATATAGTGAGCCGTAGGAGCCAACCCTTTAGAGCCATATCGGACTACTCGCCTGTTAGTGGTCACCCTATTTAGGCTCTGGTGCCTTATTTCTTATTTATATACATTTTTTTATTACTCTATTTTTTATTTGTTTTATTTAATCATTTTATTTGGTACTAACTCGTTTTATTTTATTCTCGTCGCATTGATTTCACCTGCATCATTGCACAACATCATCACAATATTGATTTTCCATTGCATCAATTTAGGACACATTTTGCATACATATACATTCGTTTTCAAAATAAGAAAACTGACTCTAGGGATGCCCTATGACAGTGATACTGGATAAAGTAGAAGATCAGTCAGCTCAGCTTCCATACGGAACCCGGTACAAAACAAAGATGGCGAACGATGAAAGATTGAAAAAAATTGAGCAAGATCAGAAAGAATTGCAAGCGAACATAGCCAAGCAGGTTGAGGGACAGTTGGTGAGAGTCCAACAGTATATGAGGGAACAACTTGCAAAGTCACAACAAGACATGCTGGGCCAAATGGCGCAAATGTTGGGATTAAAGCTTCTCGAGCTTAGAGAGGCTTCTGTTGTAAATCCCACTGCAAATCCTAAACCCACTGTTGGGGATGAGGATCTTATGTATCCTTCGGGGTTCACACTCCTTCAAATCAGGATACAATCAGAAACTCAACCTCATGTGATCATTTCTCAGGGAAAGTCTCATCTACATCAGGTCGGTACTTTGATCCCTATAAATCAGCCATCTGCATCAGAAGTTAAGCCCGGGGGTAATCAAGCTGAGAATTTTATCTCAAAAATGGATCATTTGTTTGAGACCGAAAGGCCGAAGGTAGAAGCTTCAAAGGAAATCGAAGATCGATGTAATAGACTCGAAGAGAAGCTAGAGGTTATGAGAGTAGAGGACACCTTCAGTGGATTCGATGCCAATGAACTCAGTCTTGTCCCAGATTTAGTTTTACCTCCTAAATTCAAGGTCCCAGAGTTTGAGAAGTATGACGGGACAAGCTGTCCCCGTGCTTATCTTACTATGTTCTGTCGGAGGATGACAGGATACGGCCGAGACGACAAGCTGTTAATCTACTGCTTTTAGGACAGTCTATCGGGATCTGCTGTCCGATGGTATAATCAATTGAGCCGAAATCATATCAAATCCTTGAGAGACTTGGCCAAAGCTTTTCTGGAGCAGTACTGACACGTCAATGACATGATGCCAGACCGGTGGACGTTGCAACAGATGAAACAAAAGCATAATGAAAGCTCTAGGCAAGACGCTCTGTGTATTTGGAGGGATATAGCGGCTCGGGTCCAACCCCGCTTAGTGAGAGGGAGACGGTGGTCACATTTGTACAAAATTTAGAGGGTCCGATCTTGGGTCGCTTGATAGGTAACGCGACTACCAATTTTATCGACCTCGTGTTATCCGGTGAGCTCATCGAGAATGCTTTCAAGACTGGAAAAATTGACGATGGGGTAGTTCGTCCCATAAGAAGCCTTACCATGGAAAGAAAGACCGAAGTGAACTCTTCGGGAGTTTACAATGCCAATTATTCTAAGCCCATCACGGTTGTGCAACCTAAGGCCGTGCCCAAAGTGCTCACGTTGCCTCAAGCCAAGTTTACGGTGGGAGAAAAACACCGAGAAGACAGAGTTCACTCCCCTGGCGATGTCGTATGGAGATGCAGTATAAGGATCGCTAAAAGCCCATATAGTGGTACATTTCCACCAGGCTCGACGCAACCCCCATTCCCTAAGTGGTATGATCCTAAAGCGATTTACGAATATCATTTGGGACAGGTGGGCCACCACGATTGAAAATTGTTGGGGCTTCAAGAAGCTGATAGAAAAGTACCTCAAGCTCGGTGTTATAAGTATTGAAAACCTTGCAAGTTCAGCAACAAGTGGGAATCCCTTACCACAACATAAAGACCCCAAGTGAGAATTTTTGAAACCCAGTATTAGGGCATGCCCCGTTATCAAGGATCTTATTTTGAAATGTCAGATATTAAGCTATTCCGACCCTTATAGGTCTGCTTATAGTTTTTCTTTCTTTTAAAATAACATTTTTTGGATTAATTTCACTGTCTCAAGCCTGAGGACAGTGGAAATCTTTTGTAAGGGCAAAAAACTACAAGTTTTAATGAAATGAACCTTTTTGATTCAACTATGTTGACTCTGATTTGAAGACTGTTGTGATCGCACTTATAGATAAAAGAAATCAGAAATCGTAAAAACAACAAATGTTTGGATGGTATTATGATCTAATTTTGGGGCATTACATTTTCCACAAAGGGACAAAAGAAAAAGCCACTATGTACTCTAAGGGATCAAGTTTGATGTGTAAACCTTTTGGGGCATCCATTCGAGATAAATGATGATATCGGAGTCGGTTGAGGTTGGGGTATCATGTTAGAAGCCATAAACTCGACAAGATCGTGAGGAGTCGGGGGCATCCTTTTGAGGATCGGAAAAAATCATGTCACATTCATTCATGTAGTTGTATTTATCTTGCATGGAATCATTTTTGCATACGTCATACATTTAGATTAAGTGCATACACCAAAATCGCCATGCATTTAGGGTAGACACATAAAATTAGATACATTCATGCAATCTTGCTTGTACATGACAGGTCTACGGAAAAGACCGAGTACCCTCAACATGGGGCAATGACAAGAGGGCCAACCCTAGCCATGAAGAAGGCCAAACACATGTAAGAGCTAAAATCTTTAGACAAAAGGTATCGTGGCAAAAATTTTTGAACAAATACTAACTAATGATTTCTTTCATTTTTCGTGTCTTGTCTACATCGGTAGTGGTGGACTAGCTCGGACAATTCAAACAAATCCAACATTTTGAAGATCTTTTTCTCCGTTGATGGTGTAATAGGTCAAATTTTCCTTCGAATCTCGCTCTTAGCCGATGATGCGGCAGATCCGCATCTTTCAAATCTTACTTTACGCTGATGGTGCAGCAAAGTATAGATATCTGAAGATCTCATTTCTCCGTTGATGGTGCAACAGATCCGAACCTTTCCCCAAGCGGATCAATTTCTATTCTCGTCTTGTTTCTCCACCGAGCAAAGTCTGCCAGATCTATTTTTTCTCTAGTTTTACTTCTTTGTACAGTTCAAGAAAAAAGAAAAAATCATCACAAAAAAGAAGAAAGAATTGAAAATTTTTGAAAAAAAAAGATAAGAATTCAAAGAAAATTGAAGAAAAATTGAAAAAATCAAAAAAAGAAAAAAATGAAAAATGAAAAATCAAAAGAAAATTTATCAACCTTCATCGCGCGATCTAGACCCTATGTTGATGGAGTGACTAGGTCCAAGCCATCGTCCTCAGATCCTGTTCTCCGCTGATGGTGTAGCCGGTTCCAGGTCGTCATTATCCGATCCAGTCTTCTGCTGATGGTGTAATAGGTCAAATTTTCCTTTAAATCTCGTCTCTTCGCCAGTGATGTGACAGATCCGGTATCTTTCAAATCTCACTTCTCCATTGATGGTGCAGCAGACCAAATTTCTACTCAGGTCTTGTTTCTCCGCTGATGGTGTAGCTAGACCTAACTTTTTCCTCAAGCTACTTCTTTGTACAGTTACAACAAAAAAATCAAATCAAAAAAAGGAAAAAAAAAAGAAAAAGAAGAAAAAATCAGAAGAAGTAAAAAAAATCAAAAAAAATAAATAAAAAATAAGTAAAAATGAAATAAAAAATCAAAAGAAAATTTATCAACTTTCATCGCTCGATCTAGTCTCTCTGCTGAGGGAGTGGCTAGGTACAAGCTATCGTCGTCCTGACATCATACTCTCTGCTGATGGTGTAGCCGGTTCCAGGCCGTCATTATTCGACCCAGTACTCCGCTGATGGAGTGGCTAGGTCCAAGCTATCGTCGTCCTCAGATCCTGCTCTTCACTGATGGTGTAGCCGATTCCAGGTCGTCATTATCCAATCCAGTTTTTTGCTGATGGAGTGGCTAGGTCCAAGCTCTTGTCGTCCTCAGATCCTGCTCTCCACTGATGGTGTAGCCAGTTTCAGGTCGTCATTATCTGATCCAATCCCTCTGCTGATGGAGTGGCAGGATCTAAGCTCCCGTTGCCCTTAGATCCCGCTTTCCGCTGATGGTGTAGCCGGCTCCAGGTCGTCATTATCCGATCCAGTCCTCCGCTGATGGAGTGGCTAGGTCCAAGCTGCTATCATCCTCTAATTTTGCTCTTCGCTGATGGCGTAGCCGATTCCTGGTCGTCATTATCCGATCCAGTCCCTCCGCTGATGGAGTGGCTAGGTCTAGTTGTTGCTATCCTACTTCTCCGCTGATGGTGTAGTAGGGTTCCAGTTAATGTTCTGCTTCTCCGTTGATGGGAAGGTTAGATCCAACTTTACTGATTTTCAAGTTCTCTTTATTAATATTGTAGCTAAAAAAATCAAAATCAAAGAAAAAATAAAAAAATAAAAAATAAAAAAAGAAGAACAAAATATGAAACAAAAAAACAAAAAAAAGAAACAAAAAAAAGAAAAATAAAGAAGAAGAAAAGAGAGCAAAAGTTGCCAGTTTTCTGATCTTGCCTCTTCGTCAGAGTTGTAGCTGGATCAGACATAGTAACTTTCATCAGCCGATCCTGCCTCTTCGTCAGTGTTGCAGTTGGATCAAATTTTGTAGACCCTGCCTCTTCATCGATTTTGCAGCTGGGTCAAGTTTTCTTTAGGTATTATCGCCGTCAATAATATAGCAAGTTGAACTCATTTTGCTTCCCCAACAAATAGCCCCCTATGTCGAAGGCTTTGCTTCCCCAAGAGTGACAAGGTAGATCAACCAAGACAAGAAAGAAGGCCTGCATCAAAGAGAAAGAAGATCTACAGAAGAAAGAAGACATACGTCAAGAGAAGAAGCTCAGCCGAACCAGACAAAACAAGTTATTTTTAGTCTTTGCTTTATCGTCGTTACACAACAATAAGCAAAGGGGGGCAACTGTAATGACCCGTTTACAACCAGACCCGACCCAAAACCCAAACCAAACCCGATTCAGACCCGAACCCTACCCAGAATCAAAACCCTAATAACAAACCCTTAAAAACCCTAGCCGCCATCGTTAGCCTTGCCTCCACTACCGTCACCGGCATCCATCTCTCGTCACTGTTATCCTTATCGGTAACCACCAAAACCCTAAATTCAATCCCTAAAATCCCTAAATTTATCATCCCTAAAATCAATCAAACACCCTGCTCAACAACCCTGTCAACCACTCGACAGATAATCCATGCCCCTACCACGATCAAACCCACTGCCATATCCCACAAAACCCGGATTGCACCCACTCAGATCTGCAACATCAGATTTAAAAAATGAAGAGTAGTTAGTTCCTTTGAAATTTTTGGGTCTATAAAACCCGAAAAAGAAAAAAAAATTGGAGGTGGAGAGGGGTCTTTCAGTTTAAAAAAAGGATGGAGTTCTAAAAAATTTGTAAAGAAAAAAAGGGTTTTCAGTTCGAGATTGAAAAAAAAAATTCAGAAATTGAATATAAGAAAGGTGATTTCATATCAAGAACTTCAAATCTTTATGTTCTATTTTACATACTCAGATCAAAAAAATCATTTTAAAACAAAAGGGGTTTTTAGTTCAAAAAATCGAAAGTTTCTTTGTTTTCAGTTTAAATCCTTGAACCGAAAAAAAGAGAAAGAAAATATCGGAAGCTTACCTTGCCGCCATCGCTCCGCCGCTCAAGGCGACTGCGCCGGTGACCGGTGCGTGAACAATCTGAGGAGTGGCGTCTCTGGTTGAGAGATGAAGAAGATAGGATTAGGTTTTTTAGGTTTTTATTAAATCTAATTCGAAACAAAAAGGGTTATAAGTGTTTTAAACCATCCAAAGCCAAAACGGTGCCATTTTGGCACCACCCGACCCGCGGTGACCCGTAATCCAGGGAGGATCCGCGGGATGTTTAATGGGCAAATTACACCCTTGGTCCCTGCCCTTCATCCCCGCCTTTTTTATTTTAATGTGGCATTTCTATTTTGCCTTTTATTCAAACTGGTCACTGTCGTTAATATTATTATGTTTTTAATTTTCAGCCCTGCATTTCTGCCCGCATGTTTTGCATCTGTTTCATTTTCATCCTGTAATATTATACATTTATGCTATATAATTAGATATTCATACATTTTAGTCACTAACCTTTAGATCCATGCTATTTTATGAAGTGTTAGTATAGATCATGCATCTTCATGTTATCATTTTATTATTATTGTTATTATTACCATAAAGTAGTTTACTATATATTAAATATGTAACATATATGTACATACGTATTCATGTTTTTATCTATGTATAATACGCACATATTTTTTATTTCATCTTATTTTATATATATGTATGTGTATATATTTTTATGTATGTTTGTAAAATAATATATAACATTTTATTTAATTACAACGTATATGAATAATGTTAAATATTTGTTTTACCTTAAGTAGTATATTTCTAGGTTAATATTCATGCATGTTTTAGAGTAATGTTTTTTATGTTATATTGCATTTTTATGTGTTAAATTAATGTGTATATATGTTGGATTAGTATTTTATTATGTTGGTATTTATTTATATGTTTATCGCATTGTATGTATGTTTGCCATGTTTTAAATTACATTTCTGAAATATAAATTGTCAATGCGGTGCCCTTTTATTCGAGCGTAAACGGGGCCAGTATCAGGCGTAATAATAGTGGTTGGGCGTTTACTCTCGGATAACGGTCTTTAAAATCTACTTGCACTAATAACCAAATTTTAAATTAACCGTCACTTTAATCCGGAAAGTCTAATATTAATAAAGCGATAATTATTAAAGTACCAATTTTGGGCGGTGTGGGGTGCTAATCATTCCCCATCCGTAATCGACTCCCGAACCTGACATTTTAAAATCTCTGGTTTTTACAGTGTTCGGTCCACCTTGAGTGGCCGGTGGCGACTCCATTTTTTAAATAAAACACGGATTTTCTAAAATCCCACGCGAAAGACTATTTTCAAAATAATAAAAAAAACAAAATAAAAAACACATCTTTTTTTAGCGAGACGGGACATCGCTACAAATGGCATAGTTGGTACAAAACAGATTCCCAATTATAACAAATCGAACCTGACTCATCGAGATCACAAGTGAAGAACGTATGAGATTAGTTTCAGAAATTTTATGACTTCGACGATTTGTTTGAAGTTGAAACTGTTCGATATTCACATTACCTTTTTCTGTACTGCCCCGGTTAATTTCACGCAATGAAGACCGAAAATTTTGGTAACTAGAGTGTCCTTAAAGGATCGAACATGCTTATAATACGCCGGAAGCATTCTTATAAGAACCTGCAAGTGCAATAGTGTCCACAATGCCATGATTATTTAGTCATCAAGAACGACTTATGCACTTTATAAGTAATTGAAAAGTTCCGAAAACATGAAATTCTACGAGAAATTGCAGGTTTCCAAGAGGTTCCAATAGAAAAAAAAACATTTGATACTTGCTTTTGCTTCTGTCTTCTTCATTGTCTTCTGTCATCACTGGTCAAGTAAAAAAAGCTTCCACTCTTTCCAGGGGATGATAGTTCCCGAAGGACATCACTCCCGCATAGCCAAAGCATGTAATCCGCTGCATCCACATCGAACAATTTCCTGAGGGTCCTGGAAATGGAAAAAACAATGACATGTCAATTTATTCATACTATAGTATCCCGGTTAAGACACAATGATTCTTCAAAGAATGGTCATCTGTTGTGAACAAGTAGATAATCCGGTCTTGAACCCGAATACAAGTGGACAGTAATCCTTCCATTTGAATTCACAAGATTGATGAGACGGAGTGTACTTCGATCCTTCGGGTGGAAACCTGGTCCATATTTTTTCCTTAGGATCAAATGCTGAAGACTTCAATTCAAGGGTTATAGCTGGACCAGGTCTTCCGACAGAGTGTCTACAAAATAACCAGAGAAACCAATACATGCATGATTAGAACATTAATCATTGTCTCTCGAATCAGAAATGAGTTCTAGACCAAGAATCTTTGTTACAAAATCGATAAACATAATCTAGCAGGCGATACATATACCGAAACAAATAGCATTCAAACTAATAAGAACTAGAGCAAAAGTACAAGTAGAAATCACCACCTGATACCAAGTTGCAAGTTAAGCATGAGTTCATAGTTCTTGTGTCCTCTGGATATAGTCTTTCCCTGCTTCTTCATTGCCATCACAAGCTGTGGAGAACTCGCTTTTGTGGCCGAACCTTCGGGATTAATAATTTCCCCTCTTTCATCCCCATCCCTTGAGTTCTCTTCACTGGCAGAAAAACCATCAAAATCACCGAAACTATACCTACTTAAACTCCCATCAGACCTTCTTTGACTCCTATTATTCTCTTTGGCCATTCCGGTCCAATTCGGCATCTTTTCGGATGGCATAGTCAATATCTTCTCACAAGGACATATCTTGCAGTCCTTTAGATCTTCAAAAAGCACCTGTTGAGGATCCCAATCTAGATTGTCAGTCTGAGAATCAGAAGGATGATAAGTTCCATTCTGTTCTTTACCGTCTTTACTCCAAACACCAACATAAGAACTCCCATCAGGCCATTTAAAAGTCCCATTCCCTTTAGGGAAACCTTCCTCCCAAGACCCTTCATACCTATTCCCATTGCTCCAAACCATTTTTCCATCGCCATTCATCAACCCTTTCATCCATTGACCGACATAACGGTCCCCGTTCTTCCACCGGTAACTCCCCTGTCCTTCCTGGTATCCGCGGCGCCATTCGCCTTTGTAGCAATCCCCATTGGGATAACTATAAGTCCCTTCACCTTGTTTCAAGTTCATAATCCAAGACCCTTTATAAGTATCCTCTAAAATGCCTGTAAAAGTCCCTTGACCATCCATGAAACCATGCTTGAAATCACCTTCATAAGTGGCACCGGAAGGCCAAATAAACTTGCCTTTTCCCATAATCTTTCCTTTAAACCATTCACCAATATACATACAACCATCAGTCCACATGTAGTTGCCTCTGCCATGGGGCAAACTCTTATACCATTGGACTGTATAGAAGTCATCTCCGGGAAGGGCTTTTTCGACATGCTGAACGTCACCGGTGTTCGACTCCTCGTCGTCGACATGAGCCACTGACATTCCTGTGAACAGGCTGACTGCTTTCTTCTTTGCAGCTACTTGCGAGTTCCTCAATTTAGCTTCAAAGGTCTTTTTAAAGCTCAGCTTTTTATTCATTTGTTTATTCTGTGTAAAAAACAAATAAAAATTACATATCTTTATTCAAACTCAGCTCCTTAAACAATAACTCACAAGATCAAAACATGTCCCTCTTTATCTCTTTCTCCTGCATCGATGTGGGGTATTTGTGAACACTATAAAAAATGAAGAACGCTGTAAAAATGGAGGGAAATGGAATAATCTAATTAATAACAAATAAAGGAAAAATGAACACAAAAATCCCAATTTTTAATGAAAGTTTTGAGCTTTTTCAGTTACTAATATGTTTTGAGAAATGGGTATTTCCCAGATTTTGAGAACACAACAAAATTACAAAGAAATGGGAACTAATGGATTCAAGTGTAAAGTCCCAAAAAGGAAAAAGAAAGGAGAAAATTGACATAAAACTAGCCTCATTCTCTTTGATTCTGGGATTTTCTGTTTTCCTTTTGGGTTTGTTTCATTGGGATCATAGAACAAAACAGTTTCCTCAGATTTGGTTCCTCAAATAACTTGGTGACCAAACAATTGGAGGGAGAATACAAGGGTTTCATTGCTAATTTTAGTGTTTTAAAAAAAGTTTCCCAATTATCACTAATTATATTTACATATTATTATCATTAGAAATTTAGAATTTTCAAGTTGTTTGTTTTTCTCCTTTGAATAAAATTAGTTAATTAAATTTACTTGTATTTATTATGATAATCAAAATTTCTTATGATTTTTTTATAGAAATTTATTCGAAATCTACTTTCCTGTTACAACAATAACAATATTAATCAAATTAATGCTCAATTAGTTTTAACAAAATAATATTTTATTAAGGGTAAAACTTTGATACACAAGTTATGTAAAATTATTTTTTACACAAGCTTGTGTATTTACACTATAAAAACTCAAATCCTAAATTATTAACCCTAAAAACTAAACCCTAAACCTTAAACCTTATACACTAAATTCTAAACACTAACATTAAATTCTAAACCATATAACCTAAACCTCTAAACCTTAAACTAAAACCCTAACCCCTAAAACTAAAAGACACGTGTAAACTAAAGTTTACACGGCCTGCGTATCAAAATTTTTCCTTTTATTAATGGTATAACATTCTTACTTTTTCGACGGCAACAAAAAAATCCTTAATGTATATGGGTTTTTTCTACTATTTTATTGTTAAATATAGTTTTAATTTTTTTTTCCAAATAGAATTTCTATCTATCGATATGTATGATATTTGGATATTTAGTTAATTTAATTTTTCAAAAGCTTATATTTGAAGTAAATTTTCTATTTATTGTTGTTAAAAATGATTTTAACTTGTATTTAAAACAACTTAAAATAAGAAGACAAGAAATCAATGATCTGACTGATTCGACCACTCATTTGATTTTGAAAACCATGTTTATGTTAATAAGTTTAAACTATCAAACAAAAGTAATAGTAATATTTTTCTAAATTTCTTAGAAAAATATATTTAAATATAAAAAATTCCAAAATAGTATAAAGATAATCTCTTTTTTTTAAAAGTGTATCAAGATAATCTTAAATCAGTGCTTGTGCATACAACTGCTAAATAGCAATTAAACTACCAAAAGTGCTACTAATAAGGACTCATCATCATCATCATCATCATAGCAAATGTTATAATTCTAGGAAGAAAAAAAAGGAACCTTCACATTCAATAAAGGGGAAAGCATGAGGGGATTGGAAGTGTTATGAAGCAAGTTGGAAGAAGAAGTGAGTGTTGATGGCATTAACTGGATTCAGGTTTTCTGCTTCAGTTGACAACAATGGCGGCAGCTCTCGCATTGTTTCCAGAGGGAAAGAAAAGGTAGAAGGCTTGGTGTTTTAATGGGGATTCAAAAGATTTTTGGTTGGCCAATGTTCAAACACGTCTGTAATGGTGTTTTTATTGCAAACGTGCACCCTTGCTCTCTCCCTGTGTTTCAGTTTCAGACAAGGTCAACACATTGAAAATGAAAATGAAAATGATTCATCTTAAAACCCTTGGACCCATTTTCTGGCTGGACTCATAATTAGCATGGAACCTGTCCTTTTCTTACCCATTTTGTTTGGATAGAGTCATAATCATAAATATTTAAAAAGAAGTAAATGTATAATCCATTTTTTTAAATTAAAAATTATTTGTAGTAAATATAAAAATAATATTGGGGTTGGGGGCATGGCCCCTCCCACCCCTGAGTTCCTCTGTCTTTAGTTCCGAGTAATTTAACTCAAATTCGTTTGTAACAATAGAGGTAAGTATAAATTCTAATACATGAACTTGATTTTAAAATTCAATATAATATCTTTTTAATTCAATGAATATCTAGATTTAACTTCTTGGTTCACAATAGATTATTTTGGATTTTGATTTGTTTTTATCGGCAAACTTACATGAATGCAAAATAATTTTAAAATTTATAAAGTATAAATATTTTCATTTCAAATATAATTAATTGAAAAATATACATAAGTCTCGATTTGAATCGAAGAGCTAAGTTCAAGTATCTAATTAGGCCAGAAGAAGTTCAAGTATCGAATTGAATCTTAAAGCCAAGTTAATGCACCAAAATTTATATTTACCAAAGACTTAAATATAAATTTGATACATGAACTAAGCACATTATCCCAAATTGGCATCTGAACTAGCACATTATTTCAAATTGGTACCTGAACTAGATACTTTTTTCCAAGTTGACACTTAAAAAAGTTTTCCTCCCGATTTGGTACATGTTCTCTCAAATTGGTACAAAAATTTATACATTTTATCAATTTGGTCCTAATTCGAAACAAATCAATAAATTTAACATTTTATATTCTTCTCCCAAAACTGGTATATTACTTTCCCGGTATAATAAAAGTTTAACATTAACTTGTTGTTGCTTTATGGTAGAATGCAATTATCTAACTATTGTTTTGATCCAATAGACTCGCTTGGTTTGAGAGTATCGCAGAAAACGTCTAAATTGAGAATTTTTAAATATAAAGTGTTAAATTTATTGAATTATTTTAAATTAAAACCAAATTGATAGGATGCATAAGTTCTAGGATAAAATTGTTAATAAAAATACCAAAATCTATAGTATAAGGAATTGAAGTTTGAGTGTCAACTTGAGAGTAAAAATTCTTTATGTACCAACTTGGAAGAATATATCTAGTTCATGTACCAATTTGAGGGCAAATCCTTAAGTACTTACTTGAGAGAATGTGCCTAGTTAAGACATCAAAATGTATAATTAAACATTTACAAGACAATATAAAACAATTTACTTAAAATATATGAAATGATTTTATTTTTAAATAATAAATATGTTTTTATGTTATTGAGATTTGACTTATAATCGAACCCAACGAGGGGTCCTAGTAGAAAAAAGAATGATATTCATCCTATGAGATTCGGGCTTGAGTGGCCTTGTCTGCAAGGTATGTGTCTTATCAAAGGGTTACAAAAAAATATGAACATATATTACATTATAATCACCACTATTTAAAAAATGACCTTATAATCTCTTAAATTCGAATTTCGATGTGAATTGTTACAAGAATAAGAGACAGAAGGGTTTGTATTGTCAACTTAAAGCATGGGCAAATTGCAAATGGTAGAGATCAAACAAGCCCCGCGTATGCATATTTTTATGCATTAAGTGTATGTGCTGATTTTGTACCATGTTAATTCCCGGTCCTACTTTTGGAAGGCGCATGTCAATTTAGCATAGGATTATGTCTCTTCTTAGCTTCCAAGGACAAGAGACAACATGGGGACATGGATTTAAAGATATAGACAATTCCACACAAATCTCTTTCATCAAATGTTGTTTTGTCTTCTTGATTTTGACATGGGTATGGGCTATACTTGGATTTGTTAATTTTGCTAGAAATTTCAAACTTTGTATCATATGTTGTCTTTGTAATTATCCAATTATAATTTTTTATTTTCTTTTTAAGGTTGATTTTGCATTATAATCCACAATCTATTAGTCGACAATATTTTTTTTGTTTAACTACTGGTATCTAATCCATTGGCTGGCTAATTCGGATTGAGTACTGTAGAGATCTATTAGGATGAATATGGGTCAGGGTTTTGGCCAACCTGAAAAATAATTACCCTAAACCCGACCCGATCTAAAAAAATCAATTTTAGAGATTCAATTGTAAAAAAATCAATTTTAAGGACCTAGTTATTAAAAAATATAAAGAGGGGACATTATTGCAAAATATCTCTAAAAATCTATTAAAAAATTACACTATTAGTCTCAGGTAGGGTCATATTTTTTCACCAAATCCGACCTCACCCAATAAAAACTCAATTCGAACCCGATTTTTTTATTAAAAAAAATGACCCAATCAGATTGGGTGAAATGCCCATCCCTAAAGGGAAACCCTCCCAACCCAATTGCTCAATTCACAACATCATTAGTCGACAATTTCTTAATATTTTATTTGAAGAATGTACATCCCAATGATAACATCCAAATTTAAATATTATTTGAATCTATAACAACTAGTAATTTCAACATTTAAATTTTAATATTATTAAATTTTATAAAAATCAGAATGGATATTTGAATATGCGATTCAAATTGGCATCTCTATTTTTTTTATCCCGGGTGATATAAATGAAATTAAATTTTGGGCTGAATATTTATTTGTTTCGTTATTGTAAGATTTGAATTAAGTTTGGGTTGGATTTAATAGGGGTATTGGGTATTTAGGATTAGGCCGCAGTTACATAATTTGATTTTGAATATGGATATGGGCTTATTATTTATTAATTGAAAAATCAGTTTGTTCAATTTGGAATATCATTAACCGAAATATTTACATTAATTGATTGAGTGGCTAAAAAAATTTATGTTGTTCATTTTGTATGCGTTCAAATCTTAATATTTACTTTTGAAATGTAATATCTCTCAATTTAATAAAAAAATAAAACTATCTAAACTGATTTAGGCTTTGTTATTGCAATATTTCAAAAGTATTTTTAGATTTAAAAATATTCCAGAGTTTAAAACAATGTTAAACAAATAATTTTTTGAAAAAAGTTTATTTGAAAAAAAAATTTCTATCCAAATTGTAAAAAGTTAGAATTTTCAACTTGGCTTTGAAAAATGATTTTGAAGTCAAAATTATAGATTTAACATTAATATAGTATCCTATGTGTAGCGACTTAAGAATCTTAATGTTCTCTCGCTTCAAAAAATTTGATTTGGGGAGAAATTTAAAAAAAAAATCGTATTTTTAAATAAGATTTAGAATTACCACCGGTCATTTGAATAAGGTAGAACGGACACTAAAAAATAAAATCAGAAATTTATTGCGTAGGCTCTCTGTCCACCGTTGGGATTCGCGGTTGAAGGCTCCGATCACTGGGAAAGCATCAAGAGCAGAGGGTAAGCCTTCCTCTCTCTTTTTTTCGATTGTTCTTTTTCTTTGTGTCTGGTGTAGCTGATTTTACTTGGGTATGGGTGGTTTAGGTAATGGATTCACGGTGATGGTTTTATGGTTGTGAAGGTGAGTGAGTTGTTAGAACAGTGAGGCTAAGAATGGTGGATTGGGTATGGCAATGAAGGTTTATAGTGGTTTCGGTTTAAGGGAGTGGTGAATGTGAGGGAATGATTCCAATGGCCAGATTTCTCTCATGAGGGATGAAGAGTTTGAAGCTTTTTGTTGATTTTAGAGTGAGTGTGGTCGTGGCCGTAGAGAAATGGATGAGTGATATTAAAGATGATGAAGTGAGATGTTGGCTATGGAGGATGGTACATCATAGGGGCATGGGGTGAGCAGGCAGAGGCATGGGTGTACAGGGCATGGGTGGTGGCGTGGAAATTCAATGCATTGAATGCATAGATTGTTTCGTTTTTGTTTTTTTGTAATAATAATAATAATATTATTATTAAACAATAATAATATAATATTAAAATATTGTAATAATACTAGTAATACACGTACAAAAAACAGTGCTTACACTATGATGTGTTTATTTTATAATTTATTAACTTATATTTTTTTATCAAGACATAATCATATCATTAATAAAATTATTGAATTATGATCTATTTACATGTGTAAAATTTATAAGTTTTAAAAATTTGATCTCATCATATCAACTTTTTTAGATACTAATTATTTCAAATTTTATATATTCATTAAATTTTTAATAAAAATAATTTTTATACTAAGTTGATATATTCAATATATTATAATATTAAAGAATTTAAATATCATTTAAACGTATATTTGCTAGCTTATAATATCATGTTTAAATAATCATTTATCTTCTCAGAAGCACATTTTAACAGTGATATTAAACATTTAAAGTTTAAATCAAACTTTACAAGATATTTTGTCACTCAACTTTGTCTATGACCTGACACCTCCAACAAATTAAAATGTCACTGGTTCTTCCACTGGAGCCATATGGAGCCATATGCACCCATTAACAAAATAGGTGGATTTGATGCAGGACGAAGCTAGGATTGAATTATAAGAGAAAAAAAGTTGATTAATTTTAAACTAATAAGGTTCTAAAACGTAATTAAATTATAAAAAATAAGAAAATTAAGGTTTAATTTCACTAGTTTTAAAAAGTAATTAAATCAAAAAAATGAGAGGTCAAGATTTAATTTTATTAATTTTAACTTAAAGGGTCCTAAAAAAGAAACCAATTTTTTTGGAAGGGACGAGGCTTAATTGCAATAATTTTAAAACTATCAATGGCCTAAAACTAATTAAAATGTTCAGAGTTGAGGGAGTATTTATCTTTTCCACCCTTATTGTAGCTCCGACTCTGGATAGATCCATTTATGTGACAAACCATCCGAAGATGATGTTGGGAGGCTCGAACGATCAACCAAATGTACCAAAAGGGGGAGAATTGGATTTTTGCTTTGGTGGATGAAAAACTAAGTAATAAAAATTGGGACACAATGATTTATAGTGGTTCAACTTTCTAACAAAAGTCTACCTTCACTACCTTAGTTATCCACACTAAGGATTTTCTACAAATTCACTAATTTGCCTTTCATTTTTTCAGGTTCAAGGAGATAACCCTTACAACCAAGACTTATACCCCAAAATCTTGTCTATCTCTCTCAAGGGGAAAATACAAATTGGCAAACAAAGGAAAACCTCACAAGGCAAATGTGTTTGCAATTTAAGCACTCACCAAAATCCTAACACATGAGCAAATATAACAATTGAGCTCACAAGTGTGTTCTACAAATAAATATGACAAAATTGAGCACTAAAACACTTTTCTCTATCATTGAATGTTGGTAGATGGTTTTTTGTTGTTCCATGGCTGCTTGAAGAGGTCTTTTAAACCCTCTAAGGAGTTTTTGGCCGTTACTAGTAGTTGGGGTTGATTTGGAGCCGTTTAAGACTTTATTTCCAGCATTAAATGTACTTCTGGAGCAGGGTGTATCGGTACGCGTGCAAGTGTATCGATACATGCATCAAAGAAGAAAGAACTGTTGGGTAAAATTAACACTGGGTATCGGTACACTATGTAAGTGCATCGGTACGATCAAGCTTGTATCGGTACGAGTTTTAGCTACTAGAAAATCAGACTGTTAGGGGACAAAAGGGCGTATCGGTACACAACATAGCTGTACCGATACAGGCTCTTTTGGGTATCGATATGAGTTAAACTGTACCAGTACTCATGGCTTGTTTTTGGCACTTTGCTATTAAAATCATTTTAAACATGTCAAAAACCCTTTGAAAACTTTTCAAACATATTTTTTAAGTTATATCAAAATCAAATATCTCAACAATCTCCCCTTTTTGATATAATGAAACCACTTGAAAAAATATTTTTGAAATTTCTCTCCCTTAAAAAAATAGTTTTGGAAAAAAAGAATATTTTTAGAAAATATTTAAATCTCCCTTTTTCTTTTTGAAATTTATTTTTTCAAACCTATCTTCCTTAATTTGTTATATCAAAAATAAGTTCAAAACACCAAATGTTGAAGGGTGAAACAAATCGTTGGAAATTTAGTACCATTTGATACAAAAATATCAATTTTTGGTGTAAAATAACAATGAAGAAAAAGAGAAAAAAAATTTACATGAAAGAATTTTAAAATTGGCCCCCCTAATCAAGCATCAAAGAGATTTTTAGTCTAACAATTCAAGAGAAATAAATTGAATTTCAAATAAATAAATCAAGAAATTCAATTAAACATGTTATTTATCAAGATTTATCAATAAGCACACAAAGCATGGCAAAAAAGAGATAAAACTGTCCTTTTTTGGCTATGCGTACCGGTACAGAGGGGGCCGTATCGGTACTTGGTTGAAGGTCGTATCTATATGGTATGGGTTGTACCTGTACCTGTACCGAAGGCTCGAAATGGTGAAAAAGTTGCGGCAAAAATAACTTAAAAGGCCTTACAAGTTAGTTTTAAGTTCATAGAAAGGCTCTATTAAGTCCTAGATACACATTTTTCATATATTGCTACACATGTTTCTCAATATTCACCAATTAAAACATACAAAGCATCAATTTCACCAAATTCAACGAGACATTACAAGTTTAAGGCCAAATACATGAATATGAGCATATTAGGCCAAAAACGTGTAACTCATGCGGCTGAGACTCCTCCTAACTATATGCAATTAGGCATAACATGGAGTCATACAAACATCCTTAGATCATTGAAAATTAGACATGGAAAACATGATCAAGTAATTGCATGAAACTTAAGTTTACCACTTGAACCAAGGTAGGATATTAAGCCTTTCCTTCTTCAAGTGTTCTCCCCTCTTTGTATGTCAAGAGCTTCTACAATTTCAACTTTGATCATCAATGGCTCAAGCACACCTACAAGTAGACAAACAAGTGATTTTTGGTATCCAAATTGCTTTAGATCCAATGGCGTTAGTCCCAAAATTTTAGTTTCCTTAGGAATTCATTTTTCAATTTCATCATTTTTCTTTGAAACAACGAGTCATTTTGGGACCCCAAATGTTTTTAATACATTTTCCATTAATAAATCTAGGGGAACTAGATTGTCTAACATAAAAATTTGGTTTTACAAAATTGGTTTTGGAGCAATCTCCATTGTCTTTTCAAATTTTTGTAAATCAAATCTTTTTCTTCTTGAACTTTTGAAAGCAAGTTTCACAAATCAAATTTTTTTCCCAAAGTTCTTAAACCTTGCTTCAAAGTCTAAATTAGTTTTGGAAAACAAATCATTTTCAATTTTTAATTTTTAATTTTGAAATCAATTTCTTGTTTTTCAAAAATAAGGCTTTAAATTCCAAAACTAAATCATCATAGGCATCTTGTAATTCATCAAATGTATATGAAATTGAAGGAGATGAATTAAAAGTTACCCTTGAATCTTCTTCGATGGCCATAAGGCAAAGGTTGGCTACCTCATTATTGGTGGAGTCCTCTTCATCACTCTATGTAGCCATAAATGCCTTCTTTTTTATGACTTGATCCCTTCTTTTTGAATCGAAGGTAATCATACTTGGAGTGCCTCAGCTTTTTACACTCTAAGCATATGATAGGATCCCCCTCTTCATTCTTGATTCATGTCTTGATTCTTTCTTTTCTTGCTTTCTGAATCGAGTGAACTTCTTAAAGAGTTTGACTATCTCTTATTATTCACTATCCTCTCTACTTGAATCTTTTTGTTGACTTGTAGAGGATTTAAGAGCAACATTCAAGTCTTCAATTTTTTGCTCTTCTTTCTTTTTCTCCTTCGACATTATCATTTCATGGGTTAGCAAAGATCCCATTAGCTTGTCAAACTGGAGCGTTTTCAAATTCTTTACTTCTATGATAGCGGTCTTTTTGGGATCCCATGAATCGGGAAGTGAGTAAATCAACTTACTCATAAGCTTGTCCTCTGGGATCATTTTTTCAAAACCTTTAAGTCCATTCACAATGGTGGAGAACCGATCGAACCTAACTTTGATGCATTTTTCTGGGTCCATTTTGAAGTTCTCGTACTCAAGGTTGAGAAGACCAATCTTGGTCTCATTTACTTTATTAGTTCCTTCAAAAGTGACTTCAAGCTTGTCCCAAATTTTCTTGGCACTCAAGCAAGAAGAAGTCTTTACATACTCATTGGGTCCAAATGCACAAAACAAGATGTGCATAGCTTTATTGTTGAGTTGCATCTTCTTCCAATCTTCCGTATTCTATTCTGTCTTGCTTCTTTGTAAAATGAACGGGCCATCAAGAACTACATCCCAAAGATGATAGTCAATGGCTTTGATAAAGAACATTATTCTATTCTTTCAATAGGAGTAGTTGACACCGTTGAAGTAAAGAGGCTTGACGATAGATTACACCATGTTCTCCGGTTGATGTAGAAAGGTTAAACACTTCAATGATCAATCCTAGGATGCTAATTTGGCATAGAGACGAAGCTCTAATACCAATTATTAGGATGCTCGAACGATCAACCAAATGCCAAGAAGGGGGTGAATTGTATTATTACTTTGGTGGATGAATGGCAAAGTAATAAAAAATTGGGACACAAGGATTTATAGTGGTTTGACTACTTAACCAAGTTTACCTCCACTACATTAGCTATTCACACTAAGGATTTTCTCGAATCCACTAGATTTGTTTTCCTTTTTCTAGGTTCAAGGAGATAACCCTTACAACCAAGACTTATACCCCAAATTCTTGAAGCTCTCTCTTACAAGAAGAAATAAATTTAGCAAACTAAAGAAAACCTCACAAGGTAAATAAGTTTGCACAATTAAGCTCTCACCCAAAGAACACTTGAACAAATATAACAATTAAGCTCACAAGTGTGTTCTACAAACAAACATGGCAAAATTGAGCAATAAAACACTTTCTCTATCATTGAATATTGATAGTTGGTTTCTTGTTGTTCCATGGCTGCTTAAAGAGGTCTTTTAAACCCTTTAAAGAGTTTGTGGTTGTTACTAGCCATTAGGGTTGATTTGGAGCCGCTGGAGACTTTATTTTCAACATTAAATGTACTTCTGGAGTAGGGTGTATAAGTACGCGTACAAGTATATCGGTACCTACCTCAAAGAAGAAAGAGTCGTTGGGCAAAATTAACATTGGGTATCAGTACACTATGTAAGTGTATTGGTACACCTTCTCGCATATCGGTACGACCAAGCCTGTATTGGTACAAGTTTTGGCTACTGAAAAATTAAACCGTTAGGGATAAAGGGGCATATTGGAACACAACATAAACGTACCGATACAGACTCTTATGGGTATTGGTAGGGTCAAAATGTACTGGTACTCAAGGCCTATTTTTGGCACTTTGGCCATTTAAAATCATTTTAAACATGCCAAGAACCCTTTGAAAACCTTTCAAACTCATTTTTCAAGTTGTTGTGCTCGAATTCTTCAACTGAATTCCTCGCCAAGTGGTGGAGAAGTGGTAATTGGGTGATTGGTGTGGGAAGTAAAAAGTTAGAAAATAATGACACAAGGATTTAGAGTGGTTCGGCTTCTAAACTAAGCCTACATCCACTACCCTAGCTTCCCTACTAAGGATTTCCAAATTCACTATGAATTTCTTCCCTTTTTACAAGCTCAAGATGAAACCTTTACAACCTAGACTTATACCACAAAGCCTAGCATCCAAAGCTTATAGCCCAAAGCTTTAGGAACCCCTCTTTACAAGAGAAATAAAAGCAAACTGAAATCCCTCTCACAAGTTGAATGTTTACACTCTAAAGCTCTCACCAAACCTAATACACTTGAGCATACATTAACAATTGAGTTCACAAGTGTTTGTCTATACAAAATACAACAATTTGAGCACTAAGACATTTCTTAATCAAAAGATTGTTGACTTGATGATCATTACTTGTTGCTGAAGCTTGAAGGTCCCTTTTATACTCTCAAATGAGTTCCTAGCCGTTGGGGACCATTGGGATTGGATTGGAGTCGTCGGAGACTAATTTTTGTATTGAATTTCCTTTTCTATAGCCTTCGATATCTGTCTGCAGGTGTGCATATTGATACGTTTCTTCTTATAGAAATAGTCGTTGAGCTCTGATTAGCCTGCTCGTATCGGTACGCCTATTAGCGTATCGGTACGATCTATCATGGAAATAGCCGTTGGGGTAGTTAAAAACTCAAGGGTATCAGTACGCCTCAATACGTATCGGTACGACCCCCTCTGTATCGGTACGGCTAAGCCTGTACTGGTACGAGTTTTCAGTTCTATAATTTTCTTGTAGCTAAAACCTTAATAGGTATCGATACGGTTAAGGCCGTATCGGTACAAGCCTTAAGAAATCTCAGGTTTAGCTATTTAAAAATATTTTGAAGCCTTCCAAAACATTTTGAAAACACATGAAACATATTTTGAAGTTGTTTGGACTTCAAATCATTTTTGAAATCTTTTCAATTTAGTCCAAAACTAATTTTCAATTATTATATCAAAACAAATATCCTAACAATCTCCCCATTTTTGATATAATAAAACCAATTTGAAAATTGTTTTAGTGATTCTCCCCTTAGTAAAAATAAATTTTGAATAAGAGAATAATTTATCAAAGTGTTAAAAGCCCTTTAATCATTTGAAAATTCAAATTTTCAAACATTTCTCCCCCTTTTTGTTATATCAAAAAATGATTCAAAACAAAGTTTGAAATAACATGAAGTACAATAACAATGGAGAGTTTTAAATTTTTTTTGATAAGATAAGAATTTTGTTTTAAATGGATCCCCTTACTCAAGCATCAAATATAATGTTAGTCTAACAATTAATGATTAAAAGAAATTGAATTTCAATAAAATAAATAAATAATTTCAATTTAAATTTACCACTTGAATCAAAGGTAGGATGTGAAGCCTTCCTTCTTCAAGTGATCTTTTTTGTGTGCATAGAGCTCCCATGGTTTATTACTTTGTCGATCAATGCTCCATCACACCTATAAAAAGACAATCAAATAATTTTTGGTATCCAAATTGCTTTGGATCCAATGACATTAGTTGCACAAATTTAGTCCCCTTAGGAATCTATTTTTCAATTTCATCATTTTTCTTTGAAGTAATTAGTCATTTTGGAACCCAAATACTTCTAAAACATTTTCCATTCAAGAATTTAGGGGCACTAGATTGTCTTTGATAAAAAATTGATTTGTTAAAATTGTTTTTCTTTTCAAACTCTTTGTAAATCAAATCTTTTTCCTTCTTAAGATCATCCAACTCATTTTGATGATATTTTTCCATATTTTGAGGCAAATTTTATAAGTTTAAAACTTTTTGCACAAAATCCTTAATTTTTTGCTTCAAACTCCAAATTGGTTTTCAAAAGCAAATCATTTTTTATTTTCAATTTTGAAATCATCTTTTTATTTTTCGAAAATAAAGCATTGAACTCAAAAACTAATTCATCATAGGCTTCTTGTAACTCATAAAAAGTATAAGAATTTAAACTAGATAAGTTAAAAGTTACCTTACCCTCTTGGAGGGCCATAAAGCATAAGTGGGCTACCTCATTTTCAGTGGAGTCTTCTTCATCACTCCATGTTGCCACATATGCCTTATTTGAAGATGATCCATTTTTGTTGAAGCGAGGGTAAACGTATTTGGTGTGTACTTGCTTCTTGCATTCAAAGCACTTGAGGGGATCCTTCATCTTCTTCTTCGATTCATGTCTTGAAGATTATTTTATTTCATTCTTCATGAACCAAGTGAACTTCTTGAAAAGACCATCTCTTCAACTTTCACTTTCCTCCTCACTTGAATCTTCTTGATGACTTGTGGAGGATTTAAGAGCAATAATGTTTAAAACTTCAATTCCTTGCTTTTTGATCTTTTTCTCTTTTCTTTTCTTTTTAGACATCAATTCATGGGTGAGCAAAAACTAGTGAGCTCATCAAGCTTGAGCTTCTTCAAATTCTTTCCTTCAATAATGTTATTCTTCTTGGACTCTCATGACTTAGGAAGTGAATAAATCAACTTTCGAATGAGCTGGTCTTACATAATCTCCTCTCCAAAACCTTTAACGATTGTGGAAAACTGATCAAACATACTCTTGATATATTCTTCCAGACTCATCTTGAAGTTCTCATAGTTGAGGTTGAGTATACCAATCTTTGTCCCCTTCACCTCGTTTGTCCCTTCATATGTGACTTCAAGCTTGTCCCATACCTCTTTGACACTCTCACAAGAAGAGATTTTGGCATATTTTTTCGATCCTAATGTACAAAATAGAATGTGCAAAGCCTTCGAGTTTAGCACCATCTTCTTCTTGTCATCCGTACTCTAATATTGCCTTCTTCGTTGACGCAAAAAAAATCTTTCTTCAACAATGTCCCAAAAATGGTAATTGATGGCCTTGATGAAGTACATCATCCTATTTTTTCAATAGGCATAATATTCATCATTAAAGCATGGTGGCTTGTCAATTGATTGTGCCATGAACATCGGTTTGATTTGTTGATTGATTGAGTTTGCTGGGATTGCCTCAATAGGATGTTCAGACTCTCGATTGAGCCTCGCTCTAATACCAATTGTTGAGCTCGAATTCTTCAACCGAATTGCTTGCCAAGTGGTGGAGAAGTGGTAATTGGGTGATTAGTGTGGGAAACAAAAAGATAGAAAATAATGACACACAGATTTAGAGTGGTTCGACTTCTAAACTAAGTCTACATCCACTACCCTAGCTTCCCCACTAAGGATTTCCAAATTCATTATGAATTTCTTCCCTTTTTACAGGCTCAAGAGAAAACCTTTACAACCTAGACTTATACCACAAAGCCTAGCATCCAAAGCTTATAGCCCAAAGCTTTGGGAACCCTTTTTACAAGAGAAATAAAAGCAAACTGAAATCCCTCTCACAAGGTGAATGTTTGCACTATAAAGCTCTCACCCAAACCTAATACACTTGAGCATACATTGACAATTGAGCTCACAAGTGTTTGTCTATACAAAATACAACAATTTGAGCACTAAGACATTTCTTAATCAAAAGATTGTTGACTTGATGATCATTAGTTGTTGCTGAAGCTTGAAGGTCCCTTTTATACTCTCAAATGAGTTCCTAGCCATTGGAGACCGTTGGGATTGGATTGGAGCCGTTGGAGACTATTTTACATATTAAATTTCCTTTTCTAGAGTCTTCGGTATCGGTACACGAGTGTACATATCGGTACGTTCCTTATAGAAATAGCTGTTAAGCTCTGATCAGCCTGCTCGTATCGGTACACCTATTAGTGTATTGGTACGATCTATCATAGAAATGGCCGTTGGGATAGTTAAAAACACAGGGGTATCAGTACGCCTCAATGCGTGTTGTTACGACCCCCTTGTATCAGTGCAGCTAAGCTTGTATCGGTACGAGTTTTTCGTTCTCTAATTTTCCTATAGCTGAAACCCTAACAAGTATCGATACGGTTGAGGTTGTATCGGTACGAACTTTAAGAAATCTCAGGTTTAGCTATTTTAAAATATTTTGAAGCCTTCCAAAACCTTTTGGCAACACATGAAACATATTTTCAAGTTGCTTGGACTTCAAATCATTTTTGAAATCTTTTCAATTTAGTCCAAAATTACTTTTCAATTATTATATCAAAATAAATATCCTAACACAAGTTAATGGACATTTGAAATATTTTTGCAAATTAGTTTAAGTCCATTTTTTATTTAAGTTATATCAAAATCAAATATCTCAACAAAAGATAATTTAAAACTAGGGATGAACCCAGAGAAGGGCTGGAGGGGGCAGTCCCCCCCCTAAAATTTTGAATTTCATATAATATGACTTAGAAAATTTTGTATTTTTATTGAAAATCTATTTTTGCCCCCTAAAATATTATAACTTTGCCACTTAGAATTTTATAGGTTCACTCATCCTAACATAAAATTCTAAGTCCATCCCTGTTTAAAACGACTAAAGCATGAAATCAATCCAAATTAATCAATCCCAAACCATCCATATTTTGAACCATGGAATCAAAACTACCTTCTGAAAATGGAAAATAAAGCTGGCTTCCATTCCCCTAATACTCTATTAGGATAATAAATAAGGGTGGGACACGTTTATACCTTTCCCCCTTAGGACCTCAAGGTATCTTCAACCTTACCCTTAAATATCCCCCCTTTCAAATCATAACCCCATTTTCCTTTCTCTACTAATAATTAATTAGATTAATAATCGATTTACATAGGTGTTACTTATTCTAGGGGTGTTTGTTTTCGGTACCCAGTTCTTTCGGGTATTACATATGTCAGCTCGTGTTTCAGCCTTTTTAATCGGGTACCCGTTATTCGGGTACACAAAAATTAGTTATTTGAAGTTAATTTTAAGATGAATATTTGAATATATATATATACGTTTATCACCAAAAAGATATTAAAAATATAAATCTCATTTTTTTCCGAATCTTGTATTAGCAAATTAATAAAAATATATTTAAAAAATTTAAAACTTAAAAGTACATAATACAAACATAGAAATAATTTAGAGATTTAAATTTAGTTTCAGGTAAAAATATTAAGAAACCTAAAATAAAAATATAATTTAAAACTAAAAAATAAATATATTAAAAGCATCGGGTCTGATACCCGATTATCAAAACAAATTTGCCTATACCCGACCCAACTACCTGGAAAAATCTCGGGTCGAGTAATTTTTTTAATAAAATACCCAATTTTTTCTTTCAGGTTGTCGGGTAGTCGGATAGTCAGGCCAAGTAGTTTTGAACACACCTAACTAATTCGTGTGAAATTTAGATCAGAATAAAATTTAAATTAAGAATTTATATATAATATTTAAATAAAATAAAATTTAAAAGTTTCATAAATCTCAAAACCTCAACTCATCATCAATACTACTCCTAAGTTAGAGAACTATAGTTCAAATCTTGAAGGTGATATTATTGAAAAAAACTACGAATCCTACATATAACCCGCCAAATAAACATGAACTATAAAAAAAAGTCATTATTAACTCATATTTTTTTTTGGTAAAACCATCGGCATCCAACAGCTCATTAAGGCATATAATGAATGCATATATTAGTTTCAAATTTTTTTGCACATATTAAATATAAATATTTAACAAATCCAAATAATCAACGAATAATTTAATTAATTAGAAAAATATTTATATTAAATCACTTCGATTTTTTTAAAATAATTGATTCGAATTTTAATTTTATAAAAAATATAGATATCTCATCAACTATCCAATATCACTTCATTGGTGTTGGTGATGGATCTTTATTTTTTAGATAAAGTATACAAAGAGTCATTAAATTATATTAAAATAAATTATTTGTCATTAATCTTTTTAAAATTGCAAAATGATCATTAAATTTTTGATTCAGTTGTAAAATGATGCTTACTAGTGATAAATTTTCGATAAATTTCTATAAGTTAAAGATTCATTCGGTAACAATTAAATATTTTTGAATGAACATTTTATAACATTTTTAAAAAATAATAAATTTCATAAACAAATCGAAAATTTAATGTTCATTTTATAACTTTCAAAAGTTCTAACTATCAAAAAGATTATTTTCACCATTTATGTCCTTTTTATTCATATTTTTTGGGTAAAGTACCAAAATATCACTGTACTTTGTTAAAAAAATGGTAATCAAACTTTCAAATATTACAAAATAACAATTAAACTTAATGTTTTATAACAAAATGGTAACTCGGCCGTTAAATAACTGTTATAAAAATTTATATAATAACACATTTAGTCATTCATATTTACACATTCAATCAATTTAGTCCTAATTCAGAAAAAGTTAATAAATTTAGCCTTCATTATTTACACATTCTTTCAATTTGGTCCTATTTATAATTGGAAATAATAAATTGATTCATTAAGAAATAATAAGGCCAACTATAACGGGGATGATAGTGCTTTTGTAATCAAAATGAATTAAAGTTTTTTTTATTTGTTTAGCCATATCAATATGTGTCTATGGTCTCAGTTTCACGTGTGTACTTAAAAAACTGTTTAGACCGCTTCCATTGTGGGATATATATTTGGATTAATAAATTTGGGTGCTGTTTATACCAAAAAGAATTACTTCTGGCCTGGACACCAAAAGAAATGTAGTTTTGAGATCGAAACTCGTTGGGAATTCAATCCAAATTGGGGGGATTTCTATCCACAAGGTAACAACAGTTGCTACAAAACTCTAATTATAACTTAGAGTTACCAATTATTTCCAATTATAAATAGGACCAAACTAAAAAAATGTAAATAATAGGGTTAAATTTATTAAATTAAAACTAAATTAATTAAATATATAAATATAATAATTAAATATATTATTATACAAAATTTTATAATGGTCAATTAAGGGTTTAACGACACTTTATCCTATTTTTTTAGTTTCCTCGTTTCATACCGAATATAAGGTTCGTTCTAAAGCCCACCAACCACTCGACTTCGAGTTTTCCAGCACCTACACTTCCCACTTTTCACTTCCCCAAATCTCCCTCACATGATTCTTGATCCAACGCGGAAAAAAAGAAACTCAGATCCTTCAGTCCTTGTCATTATCCTTTCTTCTCCACACATAACTGGAAGTATGTTTCTCTCTCTTTTTAACATATATGCAAAACGTAAAATATTAGCTGCCTTGGTGTTTGTTTCTTTTGGCTCTTTATCTTCATGCTTTATGCCATGTAAGTTTTCATGGGACCAAGAACATGGGTCTTGAGCTATTGAGCTTTTAATACCATATTCACCCCCAAAGTTCTTAACTTGCATCTAGGTTTTTCTTGTTTACCCTGTTTTTCATTAAAAGATCGTTCCTTTCCTGTCAAATTCTCTCTCTATTTCAATTTTAATGGATGCCCATTTTTTCTCTATAGGTAGAGTTCAGAAAAAAAATTGGATTCTTTTATTGGTTTCTTGTTTGTTTGACTTGAGATTAATCTTAATGAAAGGTTTTGTGATTAATATTATTTAATTACTTATTCAGTTTGTTTGATTTGATCTCAATTCTGAAAATGCTGTCTATAAGTGGGTTTTTTGGTTCTTGCTTGCTGGTTTTGTTTTGCTTTAACTTTCTTGTATGGTCCCTCATTTGTTCCTGTAAGTTTGAAGCTGGCTTGATCAATCTTAGGGACCTTGAATTTTGTTTGATGTGTTTTGAAGTCTTTTCTATGAAGTATGATCCTCGTAGAAACAGGGTTTAATTCTGGTAATAGCATTGCGTTTTGATTGATAGTGATGAATTTGAATGTTTGGTACTTTGGTTTGGTTTAATTGAATATGTCCCACTTTTTCTCTTTGGTAGTTTGATTCTTATATGGATAAATTCTGTTATTTTACCTTGAAATGTTTCTTTTCGGTATGCGATGCGAGCCTTTCTTTTGGTGTTTCATCCTCTTTAATATCTTGTCTATTCTATGTAGATTTCCGGCTACTCTCTTTTTTTTTTTCTGTGGCATATCAAGTAGTACTACATATTCCGACTTATGAAATGTCTTGCTTGATCTTTATTTCTTGTGTCTGTATATGTAACCTCACAAGCTTCTTGATCTGCATTAAATTGATTTAGGGTAATTCTTCTGCTGGTTTTATTGGAGCTTGCATTCTCGTGCTAGTCAATTGGAACTTCAATAATGTTACGAAACTAGTGGATTAGGGGTCGTTTCATCATTAACCGGCTTGGATGCTATTGGAGTAAAGGGCTCATTTTAAGCCATTTGGAGGGTTGAAGTCCTTGTTTAACTAGAACCGTCAATGATAGTGAGAAAGAACATGGGACGTGCTTCACTCATTCTGGTTACATTAGTACTTGGATTTTGCTTTGCAGCATATAATCTGGTAACAATGGTAATGCACAACCGGGCTATTTCAAAATGGGTCGAGGACGACTCCAACGGTGGTTTATTTTTTGATCCTGTCATTAGGATGCCTGAAAACATGAGGAAACCGAAGAATGTCAAAGTGGCTTTCCATGTTGCCTTAACAGCTACTGATGTGCCATACAACAAATGGCAGTGTCGCATTATGTACTTGTAGAAGTATAAGACTGCTATTGTAAATAGATTAGAATTATATTTAGATTAAATTTTATCTAATAGATAGAGTTTGTACTTTAGTATAACTCCTTATTCAACAAGGAGTCCTGAAAACTTTGTATTACTGTCGAGTCTATTTAAAGACTCAATTCTTGTAGCGAAAATATAATTAGAAAATAACAAACCTTATTCTTTCTGTTTCTCACCTCTCTACATGGTATCAGCTTAGGTTTCGGTCGAATAAACCTAGTTGATGGCCACTGTTTCCGCTACATCTTCTTCTTCTAATGAAGTTACATCTGTTCCAGAAATTTATTCTGGTTCTGATGATCTACAGAGGTTGTTTGGTAACTTTCCATCATCCAACACGACAAATCTGACCCTAAAAGAGGCTGAAGATACTCATTTCTCCACCGCCTTCATTTCGGCTCAATCAAAATCCTCTTGGATTATTGATTCCGGGGCATCCGACCACATGACTGGTCACAAGGAATTATTTTTGACATATTTTCCTACCTCTTTTGTTCGTTCAATTAAGACTGTTGATGGCTCTCTATCTACTATCTTGGGTTGTGGATCTGTTCGGATTAACAATGATCTAGTTTTGCACAATATCTTGTTTGTTCACAATCTTGCCTGCAACCTTGTATCTGTTAGTCAGTTATCGAAGACTTTAAAGTGTTCAATCAGTTTTAATGGTTCTGGTTGTATTTTGCAGGCACTGGACTCGAAGAAGACGATTGGCAGTGCTAGATTGCAAAGCGGGCTCTATATTCTTTCTAGTTCTTTCCCAAATTCCCCTACATGCTCTCTTATTACTATAGGACAAATTGATGAAGTTCTATTATAGCATTACAGACTAGGACACCCCAGTTTTCGATATCTTGCTAAATTGCATCCAAATCTCTTTGTTCATAAAAATCCAGATTCTTTTACATGTCATATATGTCCTCTTGCAAAACAAACGAAATCTTCTTACTATCCTTCACCATACAAACCTTCTAAACCTTTTTTCCCTTATTCATAGTGATATTTGGGGCCCTTCTAAAGTGAAAAACGTTAATGGCAGCCGATGGTTTATAAATTTTATTGATGATCACAGTCGGCTAACATGAACTTACCTGATGAAAGAAAAATCTAAAACCAAAGCAATTTTTGAAAAATTTTATAATATGGTTGTTACTCAATTTGCAACCAAAGTTCAATTATTTCATTCTGATAATGGCAGTGAATACTTTTCTAAATCTTTGGGAGACTTCTTTTACCAAAACGGGATTGTTCAAATGAGTTCTTGTACCCATACACCACAGCAAAATGGTGTTGCTGAAAGAAAAAACCGCCATCTCCTTGAAGTTACCCGCTCTTTGCTTTTCACTGGTAACGTTCCTAAATACTTGTGGGGTGAAGCTTTGTTAACCGCCACCTACTTAATTAATCGCATGCCTAGTAGAATTTTGAAGTTTCAAACACCTCAAACAGTTTTCTTGAAGAGTTACCCATTTTTTAAACATGTTTCTTCTATACTGCCGCCAAAAGTGTTTGGTTGTACTGTTTTTTCCATAACTCTGCCCCACATACATCCAAACTTGATCCTAAATCCCTTAAATGTGCTCTAGTTGGTTATTCATCACTTAAGAAGGGCTACAAATGCTATCATCCCCCCACAGATAAATTTTATATCACTATAGATCTTACCTTTTTTGAACATGAACCTTACTTTCCTAAGGTTGCAATTCATGGGGAGACTTGGAGAGATTTTCAGCCTTTTCAGGTATATTCTGACTCTCCTGTGTTTTCTTCTGAACCTTCAGACTTTGAGTCTAATCTTCCTTCAGAACCTTTAGAGTTTGTATCTACCAAATCTTCTAATTCACCTACCACTTCGACTAAAACACCCATAGACACCTCACATCCGCCAACCACATCTCCGCCTAAATCAACCAAAAAGCTGCAGGTTTACACTCGAATGAAGAAAATATCCGAGCCCATTTTGCAATCAGAAACTTGTCGAGAGTTGGATTTCAGTTCATATGCTAATAGTGAAAGTGAAGGTAATGAGATCAGTGAACTTCCTTTCATTTCTACTAATCTTGATGATTTTCCTATTGCCATAAGGAAAGGTGTTAGGCAATGTACAAAGCACCCCATTCAGAGATTTTCCTCTTATGGCTGTTTGGTGCCCTCCTTCAAGGCCTTCACAGCTTGCTTGGATCAGGAAGAAGTTCCTACAACCATTAATGAGGCCCTTAAAGATCCTAAATGGAGAATGGCTGTTGAGGAAGAAATAAATGCTCTAGAGGAAAACGATACTTGGACTGTTACAGATCTTCCTCAAGGTAAAAAAACCCGTTGGATGTAAATGGGTATTCACTGTAAAATTTAATTCTAATGGCAGCATTCAAAGACACAAGGCAAGGTTAGTTGCTAAAGGGTATACACAGACTTTTGGAATCGATTATACTAAAACTTTTGTACCTGTAGCTAAACTTAATACAATCTGAGTTCTCTTGAGTCTAGCAGTGAATTGTGACTGGCAATTACATCAACTTGATGTTAAAAATGCCTTCTTAAATGGGAAGCTAAATGAGGAAGTCTATATGAAGCTACCACCAGGATTGAAACATGTTGCGGGAGAACAAAAGGTCTGTAAGCTTAACAGATCTCTATACAGCCTAAAACAATCACCTAGAGCCTGGTTTGACCGATTTACAAAAGTCATTTTGAATAATGGGTACAAACAATCACAAGCATATCACACCTTGTTCATTAAGGTAACTCACAGAAATAAAAAGGTTATCTTAATTGTGTATGTGGATGATATAATAATGACAGGAAACGATGAAAAAGAGATTGACTGCTTAAAGAATCTTCTGAACAAAGAGTTTGAGACAAAGGACTTTGGAAAACTCAGATATTTCCTAGGTATGGAGTGGCAAGGTCAAGCAAAGGATTGGTGATCAACCAAAGAAAGTATATCTTAGACTTGCTAAGTGAAACTGGTATGGTGGGATGTAAGCCAGCCGATACACCCATGGAGGCCAACTTGAAGTTTGGTAAAGATGCTGTCATTTCAGTAAATAAGGACAACATTCAAAGGTTAATTGGTAAGCTAATCTACTTGTCATTAACACGGCTAGATATAGCCTATCCTGTGAATGTTCTCAGTCAACATATGTCAAACCCGAAAAAATAACACTTGGCTGCATCAAATAGCGTTCTTAAATACTTAAATAAAACCCCCAGACACGGTTTGATGTTTACAAAGACACAAGATAGAACTGTCAAAGTTTTTATAGACTCGAGCTGGGCAGGGGAGCTTACTGACAAAAGATCCACAAGTGGTTATTGTACCTTCGTTTGGGGAAATCTTGTAACATGGAGAAGCAAAAAACAGTAAGTTGTTGCTAGAAGCAGTGCGGAAGCTGAATTTCGAGCATTGGCTTTAGGGATGTGTGGGGAATTTGGCTACTCAAGCTACTCAAGGAACTACATGTAGACCAACAAGGAAAATTCGAGATTCTATGTGACAATCAATCAGCAATTCAAATAGCAAAAAATCCTGTCCAACATGATCACACTAAACATGTTGAAATTGACAGACATTTCATCTCGAAAAAAATTTATAATGGGACAGCCTCCTTGAGCTATGTCCCTACAGAAGGTCAGCTGGCAGATCTGCTCACAAAAGCCTTACCAAAACCAGCATTCGACAGGCTATCATCCAAGCTGGGAATATATAATATATATTCTCTAGCTTGAGGGGGAGTGTAGAAGTATAAGACTGCTATTGTAAATAGATTAGAATTATATTTAGATTAAATTTTATCTAATAGATAGAGTTTGTACTTTAGTATAACTCCTTATTCAACAAGGAGTCCTGAAAACTTTTTATTACTGCCGAGTCTATTTAAAGACTCAATCTTGTAAAGAAAATATAATTAGAAAATAACAGAAACCTTATTCTTTCTGTTTCTCACCTCTCTATAGTACTACTGGTATAAGAAGCAGAAGGACTTGCATGGGTCGGAGATGGGAGGTTTCACGCGTTTTTACACTCTGGAAGTCCCGACAACTTGATGGATGAGATTCCTACTGTTGTAGTTGATCCTCTTCCAAAAGGGTTGGATCGAGTGAGTTTTTTACTTCACCATATTTTTGGTTACAACACATGATTTCTTTCGTTTCCTGTCACTTATATAATGTGTGTTTAAAGGCATAGATATTCTTCTCATAGACACGGTGAAGTGCTTTGTTGTTGTGTAGTTAGTAAATATTCTTTCGATTCTCTTGTTCAGTAATTTTATTAAGTTAGTGTGTAGGCAATTTCTATAATTGTATTTGTTTCTATAATCAGAACTGTGCCGCATTTTCTTAAAATATTCTTCTCTCGTCTCAGAGATACATTGTCTTAAATAGACCATGCGCGTTCGTGCAGTGGTTGGAAAAGGCTACAATCGAGGAAGAGTGAGTGTTTTTACATGTCATGATTTTGTTATCTAGTTCATCCCCATTTTGTTTCTCTTGATACAGCTACATATTGATGGTAGAACTGATCACATATTTATCAGTCCCCTGCCTAATTTGGGAAGTGGAGGATTCCCAGCTGCATACCCCTTTTTCTACATTAAGCCAGCTAAAAATGAAAAGTTGTTGAGGAAGTTTTTCCCCGAGGATATGGGACCTGTAACAAATATTGATCCAATCGGCAATTCACTTGTCATCATCAAGAAGGTGAAACTCTCATATTGATCGATTCCTAGCTTGGGGTTTATGCCAATTTTGTTGTGAGACAATTTATAGTGTCTAAAGTCGTGTTTTCCACTTGGATGATATCCACTAGAATGCTTTATCAGATCCTTTTACATTGTATTTGTTCGTGTTTTCAACCCTTATTGTTATTCCTTTTACATTGTCATTCCTTTTACATTGTCATTAGTGTTTTCTCGTCGATTTGCATTTGGATATCATAAGGTTTTTGTTATAATAAAATTAGACGTTTTCTATTTGATTTGATTTTCTTATACAGGATCTACTGGAAAAGATAGCTCCTACATGGATGAATGTTTCTTTAAAAATAAGGATAACCCCGAGACTGATAAAGCTTTCGGATGGGTTCTAGAAATGTAAGTACTGTCGTCCAAATGGCTATTGATTTGACAAAATGATTAAATATTTGCATAATTTTCCGTATCGACATGTTTTTTCTTTCAAACATAAGGTATGCATATGCTGTGGCATCTGCTTTGAATGGTGTGCAACTTATACTTAGGAAGGACTTTTTCGTTATAGTTGTTTTCTGTGTAGTTTTGATTAGATTTAGGTTTTGGCATTGATGAGAGTTGATGCGTTTTATATATTTCAGCCGCCATGGGATTTTGAAATAGGAAAAAAGTTCATAATTCATTACACCTATGGATGTGACTACAACATGAAGGTAAACTGTTATATTTATTTATATATGTGTGTGTTTATTAAATTAATTGTACTTGCTTTGTGAAATATAATTATTGTCATGATTTGCGTTAAACTTATTCCTAGACTGTTTGAACTTTATTTGTTTTTCATTTAACTTTTAGGGCGAGTTAACATATGGTAAAATTGGCGAGTGGCAATTTGACAAGAGATCATTTTTACGTGGACCACCCCCACGAAATCTTTCCTTGCCTCCTCCCGGGGTCCCAGAAAGTATGGTATGTCTTTATTTTGAAAACCCGATGTTAATATGAGCTGCAACTTATAGTATTGACTTTGTGTGTGAATATTTTTTGTTTACTTAAGGATGGGGACAAGATGTCATATGTGGTATAGGTAGTTTAATCTCCAGAATTTTGACGAGCATGATGGCATGTAGATTATTTTGCCTAGTATTGTGCAGGGTATATATTGTTGGAGTAATGAGTAGAAACTGATCGAAAGAATATGTATACACTATTATTGATCGAAGAGGTCTATTAGCTCTTGAAGTAGTAAAGCTTGGAACTAGAGTTCTAGGGGCATTCTTGAGAGCTAATTTTTTCAGAAGTTTATCCTTCTTGCATGTTTCAGACAAAGTTTCTTTCTTGCATTTGTTGCAATATTAGAACACGATATCATAGATTGCAAATATGAAATTTCTTGAAGTTACCTTGGAAACTTTGGACGGAAGGTGAAGCTTTCCACCATTCTTGTGTTTCTTTCGGCTCGTTTTCTTCCCTTTTATTGTCACATTGCTTTGGTGCTGACTTAACTACTGTTAACCGGAATGTAATGTTTCTATAGACACCCTCAAAAGTACCCCAATTTAGATACACTCCGGTTGACATGTTACCTGTCTAATAGCAACCAACCCTTGGGAAGCGTTAGATGTCTTGTTCTAAAATAGCTGCATGAACCGATTAAATTAAGCTTCGACTCGATTTAATGTATAAGCTAGAGTGCAATTCTATCTTTCCATACAATGACTTGTTAGCATGTATTGCAATTGGGTCTGAGATAGTCTTTATTTTCTCGTTGACTCTGCTTTATCAAGCTGAAGCAAGCCAATATAAGATCAAGACCATGCTAGTTAAATCCTCAATTGGTTCATGTAGTTACCCTTAAGAGGTTCATCCAATAGGTTTAAGGTTCAAATTTGAGCATCCTGGATTTGATACGGGTGTGATGTCGGGTAAATGTGTTTGTTATACCTCTGCTAAAGCCTTAACCTTAAACCTTGTATTTTCTCCGAAAATGCGCTCATGCCTCTGGAATCTCTAAGACTAAATCCAATATTACCCTCTAGAGGTTCTTATGCCTCCAGAGGCCTTATTTTCGGACACTCCGATTCCCTAGCGTGTTGACAGACATGGCCATCGTCTAATCAATCGAACCCTACTCCTGTTAACCGTTAATGGCCTCATTAAGCTAAAAAGGTGTTATGGAGACAAATATCCTGGGATATACATTGACCTAAAGGGGATCTTTTTTTTTTGACTTTTTCTCCTTCCTTCAGACCTTTCTTTCTCAATACCCTCTGTTCTGACCATCGTCTGCAGCTCTTGACCCCACACTAGGGCGAGTGAACCGCCACAAAAGACTATCAACTTCCTTCTTGGCCACCGTTTTCACCACATTGTTTGGTGTCTGATACTATTGACACCAACAATCGGTGCGGTGAGCGTGGATCCCTTTTGACCGAAAGAATTAACTGGAATACATCTTAATGAGCAACAATCCCCGGATAACTAGCATAGCCTTCCCCCTTTCTTCTAAAACTTCATCAACATGCTTGAACCTTCCCACCAATAACCCAAAAATGTTTCTAACTCAACGTGTTATGGGTCTTACCATAACTACCAGGGCTCTTACGACCAAGCCAACTAACAAATCCTTCAAGTTTAATATCAACAAGTCTTATATCCAACTGACCAGAATTCTTGGTAAACCTTGACTTTACAAAATGAGTTAAGAAGTTTGCAAGCACAGTTCCAAACCTCTAAGATGGATTAAGTGCAACTCCAGCAGCAAAACCAACAACAACAAGAATTAATACAAAATACCCTACAGAAGCTGTTGATTTCTCAATGCCAGGGAAGCGTACGTATGAGTGAAGAGGAAGAAAGGGCCTCCAATGCCGAGGAGCGCCATTTACAAGAGCAAATGGTAGCCCACGCGAATGATACAGGTGTCAGGGCCACCCACTTTGAGGCGGAGCAAAAATAAGACAACCCTGAATACCCAACCCCTCAAGTGAATCCCAGAAAAGAGGCATGGAGAAGGCAGATCGAGATGATACAATGGTAGATCAACGACCTTTGTGCATCGAATAATCCTAGTAACGAGTGGATGATGAAGAAAGAAAGTCCTCTCATGCCCCATATACTTGTTGCCTTTTACCCACAATATTTTAAGTTTTCTAAGGAAATTTACGATGAGACCAGAGACATCTATGGCCACATATCCTAGTACAAAAATTATATGGATATCAAGGGAGCGAGTGACGAGTTAAAGTGCAAGGTTTTACCTACAACTCTCCATAGAGGAGCCAAAAACTGGTATGAATCCCTGCCAGCTGCGTCCATTGCGGATTTCAAGAAGCTATAATAGTTCTTTGTCGGACACTTCCTGGCCAACAAAGCAATTCTCAGATCCAAGTCCAGCATGCTCAATGTAGTCCATAAACTCGACGAGTTTTTGAGAGAATATACTAGAAGATTTTCCAGAGCCACCCATGATATTCGGGACATGTTGGACGATTGGGCCATCTCAACGTACATTTATGGACTGAGGTATGTATGCTTTGATGGACAACAAGCCCGTTAAAATTAGCCAACTATACGAAGTGGCTAGTAGATACGAGGAGGCTGAAGATATGAGATCAGTAGCCAGTACGTCTCACAGTTCCTCTCTACGACGACATTTCTCATAGAACCAACAATCTTAAAAAAATCACAGGCCTAGACCAAAGTTTCATGACTCTTTGAGAGTGAACTACAAATTCGGATGATCCTTCTCATTGGGAAGTGGAGAGGAGAATAGAAGTAAGGTGGATTTCAATCGTCAAGTCTATGCGACGGAACAACCCAGAAGAGCCCTCTATAGGGCTTACATGAACTATACCCATCTGAACGCATCTCTACCTGAGATCCTTCGACAAGTTGAAGGGTAAAGAACTCTAAAACCACCCCACCAATGAAACCAAGGTCTTATAGAGAATTCTGTCTACTGTGCATTCCATGACCAGAGAGGGCATAGTATCACTCGATGTGTCCACGTCAAGGATACTGAAGAGCAGGCAGTTAGGAAGGGCTACTAGACCGGTACGTCCAACAACCCCGACAGTAGAACGATGGGGAAATAGAAGATGGTGAACAATGACCTATCCTTGGAGGATTTCATGTGATAATTGGAGGGTCGTAGTCTCCTACTACCTTCCATAACACCTATGGAGGAAGGCCCAACCCTGGGAACGTCTTGTCTATGGGAACGATGGTGAAGAGATTTCGATCTGTGAAGGATTGAAAAATCAACGTTAGAGATATAGTTCTTCCCAAGTTTTGGACGAGACAGCGGACGACCCTTTGGTGGTGTCTGCACGGGTCAATGACTACATTGTCAAAAGAATATTGATAGACAGTGGGGGAGCTGTAGAAGTGTTGCAATGGAGTACCTTTCAATATATGGGAGAATCAGTGGACATGTTAAAGCCATGCAGACTGATTTATGGATTTTCAAACCATCTTGTTGATGTCAAAGGGTCAATCATCCTTCATGTCACTCTCGGAGACGAAAAAAGTACTGTTACCGTGGATGTAGAATTCCTTGTGGCGGACTAACCCTCTGTGTACAATGCCATCTTTGGCAGACCCCTGATGAGAAAAGCCAAGCTAATCCTAACAACTTTCAACTTGATGGTGAAGTTCCCCACCCCCAGTGGAGAAGAATATATGAAGTTAGACCAGCAAACAGCCAGGGAGTGCCATCTCAGGTTCCTATAGGACTCGCAACACTCTTCTGATAGAACTTTTACGTCCACTATCGAACCTGGGCAAGTTGATCAAAGAGTCAACATATTGAAAAAAAAAATAGAGCTTAGCTTGGAAAGCCTGGATGTAATTGGCGATCTGCACTTCAAGAGGGTTGAATTCGCTGAGTAGACAGAGAGCCTCCCTCTCTTTGAAGGAGACAGAGATAAAACCACCCAAATAGTTGTTACCTTCCCTAAGTTGGAAAGACGTTCGCTGATGAGAGTCTTTCAAGCACACTTGGACGTATTCGCATAGTCTGTGGTGGACATGCCAAGAATAGATGCCTTCGTCATAATGTATTCACTAAGTTTCAAGCCCTCGACAAATTCGGTGCAGCAGAAGAGGCAGAGACTGGCTGTGGATAAAATTCAAGGAGCAAGACAGGAAACGAGTAAACTACTGGCTGCTGTTTTTTTTCTGGGAGGTAACCTACCCAGAATGGGTCTCAAATGTGGTGATGGTTAAGAAGGCAAACAACAGTTGGAGAATGTGCATAGATTTCACATATCTCAATAAAGCATGCCCGAATGACAATTTTTCGCTCTCATCCATTGACAAATTAGTAGACTCCACCGCTGGGTACAAGTATATGAGTTTTATGGATACTTTTTCTGGATATAATCAAATTCAAAAGGACCATCGAGATCAGGAGAAAACATCTTTTGTCATAGAGGATGACCTTTTCTATTACAAAGTAATGTCATTCGGGTTGAAAAATGCCGAAGTCACCTTCTAACGATTGGTCAACAAGTTTTTTAAACACCAGATAGGGAAAAACATGGAAGCATATGTGGATGACATGATTGTGAAGAGTTCGTCTATGGAGCAACATGTCAAAGATCTAGCGGAAGTGTTTCAAGTCCTCAGGCAATACAATAGACGCCTAAATCCAACCAACTGTACTTTTAGAGTTAGTGTAGGAAAGATCTTGGGTTACTTGATTTCAGACAAAGGGATTAAAGACAACCTAAAGAAGATCACAACCATCTTAGAAATGAAACCTCCTACCAAAATTAATGAGGTTCAAAGGCTAACAAGAAGGGTAGTAGCCCTCAACCGCTTTGTCTTCAAAATAGGAAAAATGTATACAAATAAAGAGCCCAACTGGATGGCCCTATTATAAAATGAGAGAACCAAGTTAAGAAATAAGGCGGCAATGTACATGTCGATTGGCGGGGTTTTATACAAAAGAAGCTTCTTCCAACTGTTCATTTGTTGTGTGGGCCCCAAGGAAGCAATCTATGTCTTCTGCAAAATACACGAAGGCATCTGCGGGTATCATATGAGATCACAATTCATGGCTTAGAAAGTATTCTGTCAACGTTTCTATTGGCCGACATTCACAAAGATACCATGGACATCGTGACTAAGTGTGAAACTTGTCAAAAGTACTCACACGTCCCAGGACACCGTCGAAATTGCTGCAAGCCATTTTACAGTCTCTGGCCGTTTGTTACGTGGGGAATGGACATCCTAGGACCTTTTCATGTGGTAGTGGGTAGGAATAGTTCATCTTAGTAGCTGTGGAGTACTTCACCAAATGGATAGAAGTTGAAGCCCTAACCACTATTAGAGAGAAGTAGGTTGAGAGTTTTGTTTGGAAGACTATCATATGCATATATGGCATTCCACATGTCATCATCACAGGCAACATGGCATAGTTTCAAGGGAAGTTCAAAGAACTCTATCACAAACTGAAGATCATTCCCTCCAAAAGTTCTGTCAAAAATCTTCAAACGAATGGTTAGGCAGAAGCTGCAAACAAAAAGGTCCTTACAGCACTAAAAAAGAAAGTTGGTGACGCTGAAGGAGCTTGGTTGAAGGAACTATCAGGTATCTTATGGGCTCTCTGAACCACATCCCACACAGGCACAAGAAAAATACCCTTCAACATGATGTTTGGATTCGAAGTAGTGATCCCATTGAAGGTAGGAGCCAATTTTTTATGGACATCCCACTACGATCCAACCGACAATGAATAGATGTTTCGAACCAATCTCGACTTGCTAAAAGAGACTAGAGAAGCCACAAAAATTAGTCTTGCCACTCGAAATCAATAAGTGGCCCAATACTACAACTTTAGAGTTGTAATAGGTAGTACCAAGTGGGAGACTTGGTCACGCGGAACACTAAAGCCAGTCTGTCCACGGGCTGAAGAGGAAAAATGACACCCAATTGGAAGGGCCCTTACAAAGTGACCGGGAAGATCAGTTTCAGAGCATTCAAGTCTGTAGATATGAACGGATGAGAAGTGCCCCGCATATGGAATGCATGTCACATCAGTAACTTTTATATTTAATCGACACGCCCATCTCCGGAAAAGATCAAAAGCCCCAGCCTGTAAGGTATTTCTAAAAATTTGAATAAAAAGTTTTGTAGAAATGCATGCTATTAAATCCTGACTTTGTAATAAAATTGAATGCCCTACCCATATTGCGTTTGTTTCCCCAAAAACGTAGGAATACCTCAACTCGATTCACGATTGCTTCTACAAGAATAATGAGAATGCCATTGTTCATTCAATGCCGATGGCATTGTGGTTCTATAAGGACGTTAAGATGCCCGTGTTTCATGCCAATCGGGGAATGTTGACGCTATGAACACACGGTTGCCTCTGAATTCTCCTCCCAATCGCCGCGGGCCATTATGGAATTACAGAAAATGAAAATGCCTCTATCTATTTAATGCCGATGGCATTGCGGTTCTACAAAGATGTTGAGATGCACGTGTTTCATGCTAATTGGGGCATGTAGACGCTACGAACTCACGGTTGCCTCCGATTATGAGATGCATCCGCGCTACCTTGGACTGAAGATCCAAGAGCACTGAGATGCCTCCACTCAATTAGCGCATGTTTATCCAATAGTGTTGAGATACCTCCACTCAATTTTGTGTTTGTTTCTCCAAGAGTGTTGAGATGCCTCAACCCCACTCACGGCTATTACTCCAAGGGTATGAGATGACCTCGTATAGAGATGCTTCCACTCAAATTTGCACTTTCCAAGAGTGTTAAGATGCCTCAACCCCACTCACGGCTGTTACTCTAAGGGTATAAGATGCCTCCGTACGGAGATGCCTCCACTCAACTTTGCACTTGTTTCTCCAAGAGTGTTGAGATGCCTCTTCCCCACTTACGATTGATTCCTTAAGGGCATGAGATGACTTTCGCAAGAACTAAACATGAGATATTTCCACTCTCCTTCGATTGTTTTAAGAAGTCTTCGCTCGACGCGCGACTGATTACTCTAAAACATTGAGATAATTCCTGGAATTTGCGCGAGTTATTATTATTTTACCCTACATCGCCACCCGACCCTTTTGAAAAACGCACCGTCAATACAAACAGCTACAACACGGTCCCTATTTCATGTATCAGCTCGTACCACTTTATAGCACTCTTTCGACTAAATCCAATATTATCCTCAAGAGGTTCTTATACCTCTAGAGCCCTAGTCTCTGATTCTTATGCCTCCGAAAACCCTATCTTCGGGCCCCGATTCTCAAGCGAGCTGATAGACATGACCATCGTCCAATCAGTCAAACTCTACTCATGCCAACTTGTCAGTAGATCATTGCACTAAACTTGGAACCTCCCGCCATTAAGGACCTCGAAGCACCCTTCACCAAAAAGGTGTTAGAGAGAGAAATATATAAGGATATACGTTGACCTAAAGAGGGATCTTGTTTTTCCCTTTTTGACTCCCCCCTTCCTTCACACCTCTCTCCCTCGATACCCCTGTTCCGACCACTGTCTGCGGCTCTTGGCCCCCACACCGGAGCGGGTGAACCACCATAAACGACCACCAACTTCCTTATTGGCCACCGTCTCCACCACCCTATTCGGTGTCTGATACTTTTGACACCAACAGTGTTCAATACGAGTATATGCATTTTTTAAAGTTCTATTCTACAGCTTTGTGCCATGGAAATCATGGATTCATTGAACAATATGAAACACCACCGTGTGTGAATTAATGTGGTTTTACTGTTTGAGCATGTGACCCTTGTGAAAATGGTGAATGAAGCAACTGCAAACATCCCCAATTGGGACGACTCATAAATGTCAGATGTGATAAAGTTGGGAAATACATAGCTTAGCTTATAGCATATATGGATTTTTTCTTCTTTTGGGTAAAAGGAAATTTTGTTATTTTTTGGTACTCTTGGAAAATTTGATGTATAATACGTTCAATTAATATGAAAAATGAGAAATTAACATTTTAAAGTTCTTAATTGACACCCTTCCTTTCTACTAGGTTGTGGGTTCATGATCCAATAGGAGCAAATTCCTCTTCCCCTCCTCTTAGGTAGAAATTGTCAAAAAAAAAAGGCTTCGAACTATTGAAGACTACGAGTGGTTCTCGTGACAAAGATAATGATGCTTATCATAAGAGACCCGCGTTTGAGTCACCTTGTTAAAGTATTAAGAAAAAGTATGAATAGATACTACATATAATCACACAAGTATATAATCACATCAAATTTAAGTTAATATTTAATACTTAAAAATAGATTATTAGATCTAAAAGGGATCTTATCAAAGTGATATTGATAATTAAATAATTCAATCATAATGTTTTGAAGTGCGAAAACTAAATTAGAATGTAGACATAATTTGAAGATATACAATGAAATTAGCTCATAAATATTTTAAGATATGATAATGGTTAGGGTGGGGATTGATATTGTTAAATTTTCCAAGTTCCATTGTTGGCATGTTCTATCTCTATCCACTTTGTCGTGAGTCTTGAATGGATACTCTTTTTTTTTCCTACCATAATTGAATGGATACTCTTACAATCATCCCATCTCTTTGCATTTGATATTATTAGTTATTTTTAATAAATTTAATGTCCATTTATTACATATACATTGAAGAATAATTTACAAGCATCTCACTTAAACATTTTAAGATTTATTATATTATATTTTTATTTTTAAAAAATCAAATATGTAATACTAAAATAATAATTTTTAAATATTAAAGTGAGATGTATCGGGCAAGTACAAACTAGAATAAGTTCAAACTCACTATTTGTAAAAAGAAAAATCATTTCTCGTGCCAAACAAAATTTTAATCTTTTGATTAATTGAATAACATCTCACTTAAAAACTTAAGTTTCGTTTGGTTGTAGAGAATAGAGTCCGCTTTTTATTTTTATTTTGTTGAAAAAAACGTGTTTGGTTATAAAATTAGAAAATGATTTTTAGAAAATAAAAATAAGTAAAAATTTAAAAATATTAAAAAGATATTTTTATTGTTTTCATTGAAAATGCTTTAGGTAGATGGAAAGTATGAAAATAAGATTTTTTTAAAAAAAAATTAACTTTATTTTAACCCAAGTTTGAATCCTTTTAATGTCGTTTTTTAAATTTTGGTAAATTTGGTCATATTTTATTTATTTATTATTATAACTATATTTTATTTTAATTATTTTATAATTATTTTTTCATTTCTATTTTGAAAAATTAGATACCAAACACATTTTCACTATTTTAATTTTTTAAAACAAGTTTTCATCTCTATTAACCAAACATGTTTTCTAATTTTAAAAAAATTAAAAATTATTTTTTAAAATGAAAATAAAAATATTTTCTAAAATCAAATCCTTAAATTCTATTAATTATATATATATATACTTCGTTGGCTTCATTCATCTCTGTTGTAATTGTAATTGTAATTGTAATTGTAATTGTCATGTTTTGATTTTTGTTTGTTTCCAATTCGAAGTGTCGGTGGGGATGTTTTGTAAGGTGTGACCAAAGTCACGAGCCTGACAAAAAAAATGTAGTGTCATCTTTCAATTGTCAACACACTTTTCCATTCTCATTTTTCTGTATTTCTTCCATTTTATTTTTTTGTCCCATGTCTCCAAATTTATCCATATAGATTCTTTATTCAGTTAAATCTTAGTTCATTTGGTAATGTTAGATCAATAACTACATATCTAATGAGACGAAGAGTTAGATCTTTTAAACAAGAGTAGAACTTCGAATTTTGATGTTGTGACTAGAACTAATTGAATTGAGCGAATCACTCTTATAATAAGCCTATACAGTATTCAATCTTGATTAGTTTACCAATATTTTAGATATCGATAGTTATATAAAAATATATAAATTTATTTTATCAAAGATTAAAATTTGAATAATTTAAATATTATATCATAAAAATAAAAATCATATTTGTATCAAAAGCATATTTATATTCCACATTTACCTTATACTCTTGTAACAAGAATCTGAATTGTGTACTATATAAAAGCCTATTATAGATGCGACCCTCCTAACTAAATTGTTTCATTCACAACGTCAAGATTCGAACCTTTGACCTTACTTAAGAGATCTAATGCCTTATCCCACGAGACCAACATGTTGTTGGTTGTTATCTTTTTTAATGAAATGGTTTGTTGTCTTGAACATTCGCATATCACTTCGAGTTTTTAGCTATTGTCTAATAGTATGTA